>JASAOG010000221.1:0-600000 GCA_030265305.1 Biomphalaria pfeifferi
TATATTCGCACAATACTCCACCAGAGAAAACAAAAAGTCATGAATTTGACTAGAAGAAGATGAATTCTGTCCAAGCATCTTTGGTTAGTGGCAACAAACTATGTCGATGTAGGATATAGCATACATCTGGGATACAGCACCCCAAATCTAGGATACAATACACACATCTATGATATAGCACACATTAAGATGTAGGATATAGCATACATCTGGGATACAGCACCCACATCTAGGATACAATACACACATCTAGGATACAATACACACATCTAGGATACAATACACACATCTAGGATACAATACACACATCTATGATATAGCACACATTACGATGTAGGATATAGCACAAATAAGTAAACCAAACAAATGTTTAGAAAAAAAAAAACAAGAAAAAAATACTTTTAAAAAAAAGCTTATATTAATATGTATGAATTACTTTGGATTAGTCATTTAATTCCATTAGAAATAGATTTAGACTAACAATAATAAACCTGTTCAATTAGAAATATTTGTACCAATTGTTTTTTGTTTAGCGCAATTTCATGCTTTTAGCTTTCTCGCTATGATCCTATCATTTGTCTGGACCAGTTGTGGAAAGGACAGGGGGTTGGGGGATGTCTTAAAGCCCTTACCTTCAGCCAAAAGACCTTTCAGAGATAGAACTCACCAACCATTTTGCAAAAATTGAACCTGCGTTCAAAGAGAATATTTGACTATTTGGAGATGGTGGTGTCGTTTGGAAGATAACTATTTGATTGAGACCTTTTAAGCATTTGGGCCAACTAAGAATGATATATGTACAGTGTATTACATGTTTATAAAGACAAATAGTTGAATATCAAAAGTAAATAAGTTTAACACTCCGGGTATATCTGCTAGTACACAAGCATCCCAGATTTTTCCTGATCACTCATATGTCCAGTATTTATGAACCTTTTTTTTGGCTGTTTAACAAAATAAAATAAATGTTGAAAACTTGTTTTTCTCTGTTAGCGTCATCTGTCAATCTAAATCTGTCAATCTAAATCTGTAAATCTAACTCTGTCAATCTAACTCTGTCAATCTAAATCTGTAAATCTAACTCTGTAAATCTAACTCTGTCAATCTAACTCTGTCAATCTAAATCTGTCAATCTAACTCTGTCAATCTAAATCTGTCAATCTAAATCTGTCAATCTAAATCTGTCAATCTAACTCTGTCAATCTAAATCTGTCAATCTAAATCTGTCAATCTAAATCTGTCAATCTAAATCTGTCAATCTAAATCTGTCAATCTAAATCTGTCAATCTAACTCTGTCAATCTAAATCTGTCAATCTAACTCTGTCAATCTAAATCTGTCAATCTAACTCTGTCAATCTAACTCTGTCAATCTAAATCTGTCAATCTAAATCTGTCAATCTAAATCTGTCAATCTAACTCTGTCAATCTAACTCTGTCAATCTAAATCTGTCAATCTGTCTACCTCTCTCTTATTACCAACTTGTCTTCCTTCTTCTAATTTGTTCTCTCCCCTACCTTCCCTTGTTTCATCTTGTGATGACTTCTGCCCGTTTTTCAAATCGTTCTTTCATCCCGTCTCAGTTGTCACTCAGTCAGATTTGCAGCCTCGAGCCAAACCCGTGGAAGCGCGTGAAATGTGCATGCTCCGTTCTTTCTTTAAACTGACATATTTTCCCTGACTTGACAAGTATTCTCTTTCTTGGTCTGATTCATGGCTTTCCTGTTAATTGCACATGGCATTAAAAAAATAAATCTTGCTTTTTTGTAAGCTTTAACAAAAACAAAACAAAAAAAAAAACAAACATATATTATGTTTAGAACATATGAGAACTGCAACTTCTTTATTTCAACAGGAAACGGCATTACGGTCACGTTCTGTGTAGTCCTGATGCCGGTTGTAATATTTTGGGAATAGGGCTTTTGCACTGAAAAAAAAAAAAGTAAAAAGAATTTTCCCCCCAGTTTCACTTTCCAATGTCGAAAACTTGATGTTGTTTTTTATCTGCTGCTGTTTTCTACCAAAGATTTTGAGAGCAGGCGAATAGATGAACTTCGCTGTGAAGCCGACTAGATGAACTTCGCTGTGAAGCCGACTAGATGAACTTCGCTGTGAAGCCTACTAGATGAACTTCGCTGTGAAGCCGACTAGATGAACTTCGCTGTGAAGCCGAATAAATGAACTTCGCTGTGAAGCCGAATAGATGAACTTCGCTGTGAAGCCGACTAGATGAACTTAGCTGTGAAGCCGAAAGATGAACTTCGCTGTGAAGCCGAATAGATGAACTTCGCTGTGAAACCGAAGTCGTTTTGTTTTCATCATACGTTACATATATAGTAAAAATAATCTAATTAAAAAAATATATATATAAATTGTTATTATGGTTCTTGGAAGCGTTAAATTGTTTATCTTCTAAACCGACGCGTCTTGGATTCGAATCACGGTGACAACTAGGATTTTTGGAATTCCAAATTTTTAAAAAAGGTCCACCCAACTCTTTTGGGTATATGAAATTGGTTTTGGAAAGTTAAAGCTGTTGGTCGTTGTGTGCTGGCCACATGACACACTCATAAACCGTGGCCATAGTACTAGATTATCTTTTAATCTATAATTGTTATTAGTGTGTGAAACTAGAACATGAGAATTTGAAATTATTGTTTAATTATTGCTTTTGTATAAAGGCGTCCCTCCATGCTACAATAAATTGCTTAGTGCTCTTTGGTCCTCCATGCTCTTTGGTCCTCCATGCTCTCTGGTCATCCATGCTGCTCTACATGCTCAGCGAACTGTGGTTTTTAAGAGTTTCTGTGCTGAGCTATGCAAACATAACTCAGCTCGAGTCATTTCTCCCGGGATTCGACCCCCCCCCCTCTCGCCAGTAAAGCATCAATGGATTCACGTCACTCTGCTACACATTTTTAAATTTCTTAAATTGTGAAGACTTCACATTTCCACAGATACGGTTCACCTCTGAAGTAGCCAACGGCAGCACAGGGCAACAATGCAATCAGGCTACCCACATAACTGCATACATTAGTTCGTGCACCCCACACACGCACGTACATAAAGAGCTTTACTAGAAACTAAAAAAAAAAACAAGCAGTTTCTAATCCTAACTACTTGATTCAAATATAAACCTCTGTATCGTCTGCAAATCAAAAAACGGCAGTTTGGATTTTTGTTAAAACGTTTATCTCCCCTTTTATTCAAACCCGTTCCTTTTTATTTGTCACTAATCATGTTGTTTTATAACCAAGGGGAGGCTACTGTAAACAAAGGCGCCCAAGAATTATCGTCTGATCTTTTTTTTTTTCTTTTTCAATTCGTCAGTCTACTGTTTGCTACATGTCAATGGCTGGGCCTCGGTACTTCTCTTACATAGTTGAAATAGCTCCAACTCTCGTACCTTCGTATCCACGTACTGCTTGGTGAAGATAAAATACTCCCCTCCCACCCCTTTTTTTTTCAGTCACAAAACCTTTCTCTTTTCTCCCCCCCCCCCCCCCCCCCCCCGCCTTTTTTTTTTCTCTCTCTTATTTCTGCTTTACTTCGAGACTTTTTTAGATCATTGACAAGATCATTGGCTAAGAGAAAGTGTTTTTTTTTTAAAGTGAAAAAGGAACAGAAAAAAAAAGGGAGGGGGGGGGGGCAATCAGGACGCTATCAACCTTGACATCCGCTGTCATTGTCTGTGTTTCCTTTGTTTATTGTGCGGTAAATATTTGCCCTCGACTAATGCTTGTAATTGTTATCTTTAAATGTCTTACGACTTCGGGTTTTGTGGGAATTCCCTTTTCTCCCTCTCTCTCTCCCGCTAGAGACCTGTTACGAGTCTTCAGACGCCAGTTATAGAAGATTCGTTAATCAGCCGATGTTTTATCTTATGCGGCAATGTTATATTATGATTAATGTAAGACTTATACCAGTTGTGCCTATTGCCTATGACGTCATTGTGCCCATGACGTTATTGCGCACCGTCCTCTCAAAACTTCTCTTTGAGATGACGTGGCCCGTGACTAGATAGATTTGTTTAAAAATGGAGATTTTTATACATGGCAGAAAATCTCTGATTAGATACGGCAACGCGTATTTTTGGTGTATCTGGTGTACAAAGTAGCGTTGATAAGTTATGTTTTTAAACAGGTGTATGATAAGGTTTGTGCATTTTTAGGCACTGCAGAAATTAAAAAGCGTAAGGTCCATTTGTAGCACAAATTTCAATATGGATTAAGCATTAGGCTTCCACTCTAAAAACTTAAGACTTTTAAAAAAAACAACGACTCTGCAACTAACTGGCGATAATAATATGTAATACGAACATCAACTTCCACGCATTAAGATATTATTACAATTATAGCTCATTTTTGTTTTAATTGGCCACAAGGCGTTTATTTTTGTGGCAATGACATTTTTTTTCCCCGTAAAAAATCCCAAATGAATAAAGATTTACACACTTAGGGTTAAACTATTAAAATGAAGATATAACTTATGTCATAGGGGTGATATGCAGGGCCGGCCCTACACCAATTTTACCTATTGCTCCAAATTTGCACGCGCGCCTGGCAGGGGCAGCGAGATTTTCATTTAGCATATGACCATCAGTCATGGGCTTCTGACACAGTCTTTTTAAAAATGTAGGACTAAAGGGTTAACATATTTAGTGTATCGTGCGATTGGCGTAACTTTTATTGGCGCTTAATGCATTAGAGTTGCTTTCTATGCATGTATAATAAATGTTACTATAATGATCTAATTAATAGTAATAGCTGTTATTGTAAATGCAATTTCGAAGAAGGGCCTTGCTGGCATTCATTAAATTGGCACCGCTATTTTTAAGGCCGTCCCTGATTGACAAATGCCTCCAGTTTTCCCGGTTTATACTATAATATTGGACTAATGTTTGAAGTCTTCAAAATGCATTGTAAGTCATGGGCATTTATTAATCTTATTTTCAGGTGAGCTCCGGTGTTACTGTAACGGCTCCGGCTGCGTCTCCACCAGCTACATGTGCAAGTCCACCATCGGTCAATGCTACACGGCGGTCGAGGTCAGGGGCGAGACCACCCACCAAACACACGGTTGCCTGGACAGCCTGCCCGAGGAGTATTACGCCTCCTGCAGACTTAGCCTGGATGTCATCAGCGCCACCTCTTCTGGAAAAGGGCTTGTGGCGCCGCCTCTGCTGCTGTGCTGCTCGGAGGAGATGTGCAATTACATCCGTGACGATTACGGCATCAGCATTATACTGACTCCGAAATACAACGGGACGTTATCGCGAGGTAAGGTCATAGGTTAAAGGTTATGTTATTTCTTCTTAAAACTAAAAATATAAACTTTTCACAATACCCATTGATTTGGGTGGACTCCAAGACGTCCCAAAATCCCGAAATTCAAATCCATGTCTTCATAGAGATTCGAACCCAACCCATCTGTCGTTGATCAAAAATGTAATGATGACGTAAATTTTTGGTGTCCGTAGGACGGGGGGGGGGGGGGGGGGGGGGGGCTAACGTTTAAACTCTTTCCTGTTTTAGACGGACGCTGCAATGAGGTGAGCGATGGCGCCCCTAACTTAAAGATGCTTAAGTGTGACTAGCTTCACAGCGTTTTATTAAGGTGGAAGTGTTCACTATCTGTCCCACTTAAACCCTCGACAGACTTCTTCAGGTCTCAGCCCTTTTATTATTTTCTTTATGAAGCAGCCATGTTCGTGTAACAAACATTGAAACTTTGACTAGTAATTAGACATGGCTTTTACTTCTAATAAATTCATACACAGCAGTGTCTTCCAAACTACAACAAAACAAATTCTACCTAAAGATGTTTGTTATAAAAAAAACAACAACTACCATTTTAGACTTATGTTATATTTTTGTCCGTTCAGTTGCAGTGGACACTAATGGACAGTCCATGTCATCATTCATACTAAACCTCTAATACTCTTTCCAGGATTTTAGCTTCTATTACGCTATGGAACCGTAATCGTTCTTAATATATATTTCTACATTCCGCACTATCGACGTAAATCAAATGCTGCCGGAAAATAAAATGGGAGGGCGGGGGGGGGGGGGGGGGAGACGTTTCATAAACAGAATGAGTGTATATGCGCAGTGGCGTCTTAAGCCGGAGGTGAGACGGGTGCGACCGCACCCGCTGACACCAACCTATGCAACGCCACTGTATAAGCGCTTTCATCCTTGACAGTTCCGTGCCTGGGCTGAAAAATTTGAATGAAGACATTAGAATACAGAACTGTCGATTGAGAATGTGTCAATAGCGACGCAGTGGCCAACTTAACACTTGTGTGAGGCACATCAGAACCTCACACACCACACACTTTCACCCCACACATCTTTTGCCAGACTGTCTTGAAATTCTATTAATTCTACTGGCCAATGTGTCACCGTTCCGTTCCTAAAGAAGTTTAAACGTTAAAGGGCTTCTATCCATATTCCTTTTTTACACTCTTTTGTTCATTCCCTTCTCCCCCTAACTCCCGCCTCTCTCTCTCTCTCTCTCTCTCTCTCATTCTCTCTCTCTCTCCCCCACTGCGCCTCCTTCAAGAGTGATCCTTCGTTGATTGGCGCCAAGAGGCTCCCGGCAGTGTGGTTTAATGGCCTGTCTTACTTCGCCCCTAGTGGTGCTGACAGTAGCGGCAAATTTATGTTGAAAGGAGCCGCTCAATTGGATTGAGAGAAGCAGTAATGGTCTCCCACATTGGACTGAGAATCACTTCATTTCTCTCTTTCTCTCTCTCTCTCTCTCACACACACATACACGTTCTCCATTTTTTCAAATATACAATTAACCCCCAAAACACTTTTTTGTTTTGCTTCTTCTTAGATTCCCCATTTGACTTTCTTTTTTCCCGACATTGAATTTTTTTTTTCAACAGACATAATATTGCCATTTATTCCACCGGTGCTCAAATATTGATAAGACATGCCCCGTACAGGTTTCCCAATATTAGCTGGACCCAATTGCTGCTTGTCTCAGCCTATTTATCAATGCACTCTAATGTATAAATATGAGGAGTGTGTCTCATTCAATTTCATTCAAATAGATTGTTACATTGGTATAATCTAATCGTCCTTCTAAAAAACTTCACTACCCTGAAATGGAGACAGTGGCCGGTGTAAAAAAAAATACTAGTAGTGAAACTTACTATAAATTCATAAATTCTAGTGACTTAATGCTATTTTTATCTATCTTTGTATTTCATTATCATTTTTTAAGTTGATAACATACAAATATTCATAAATATATATAACCATAAATTTAGTTGTTTTTTTTTTAAAGATAAATTTATCACAGTACAATAAATATATACAGTACCAAACCATCATTTAGTCTATACACAAAATGTAACTATCAAGGAAGGAAACAAAATGACTGTTGACTTATTTCCTGTTAATGAATATTAAGCTTATCAAAGTACATTGCTATAGCAGAAGACTTGGTTACGTGAGCCCATTAGCGTTCCAGAAAGATCCATGACGCTTGGCTTTAACCTCGTCAGAAAGTCCCCCAACATCGGACGAACTATAAGACACATTATGTATCTATATTTGATCAGGCCACAAGTGATAGCTTCCCATCCAGGGTATGATTATAAGATTTTCGCGACCCTCGCGAGGCTATTTGGGAATGATTAATGACAGGGCGACTTGTGGGAGTGTGTGTGTGTGTGTGTACTGGGAGGGACGGGTGGGCCGCCCCTGTTATCAGTTTACAAGAACGCTGATGTAGTAACACTTGCCCATCTCAAACACAATGTGAAGGTGAAGTGACACTAGTCATTTTTTCAAACTGGATTAGTCTAATTATGAATTGTAGTCATTTTTCAAACTGGATTAGTCTAATTGTGAATTGTATCTTTTTTTGTGAGTTATGATTTTTCATTTACCTTACTGCCTAAAATGCGAAAATATTTTTTTTATTACTTAATGGGGGCGTGGTGACTGACTTGTAAATCGCTTTGCTTCCGAACCGAGGGGGTATCGGGTTCGAATCTAGGTGAAGACTGGGATTTTGAATATCTGAATCAACACAACTGTGATGGATACTTCACATTAGTTGGTCATTATACTGGCCACACGACACATTTGTTAACCGTTGGCCATAGAAACAGATGACCTTTACATCATCTGCCCTATAGATCGCAAATTCTGAATGAGATACGTTGCTTTTTTTGGCATTAAATAAGAAAATCACTCTATATCATCTACTTGTTCCTCGCTAGGATATGATTCTCCGGAACTCGGTTAGTTATAGTGCAATGTATTTATCGAAAGAGTTGGGTATAATATTTATTCTAAAGCATCAATTAACCGAATTCTGTGCTTTATATGGATAACTTGGTAATGCCTTAATTCCGGAAGCTAAACTATTTTTTTTTTAATTCGCATTTTCTAAACTGCTACGACTGGAAATTTGTTTTCTTTTTTCTCTAGCTGTGTCTCGTCATGGCATAACGTTGTGGCATGACGTAATGACATGATGTTATAAATAGGCCACATTGTATTGGTATGACAGAAAGTATGTATGAAAGTAGGTCAGAATCAGAAGATGAATTGTTGCCTTGATTGAAAGTCAGCTGCCAACTCTGCTCTCCTGATTCTTAAAAACCTACACGGCCTCGCGTTCATCAACTTGAAGTCTACACTTACCCTCTCAAACCTTGACCCTGTACATAATTTTCAGCCTCTTACTAGTAAGCTGTAACCTCACATTGCAAGTCCAAAGCGTTACAACAATGGATTAGAAAAAAGTAGAATGGATGCTACAAACATGATGAATATCCCAACAGAATTTGAGATTGGGGAGTAAGAGACCTTACTACCTGACTAGGGAAAACTGTAAAATGTATTTGCCTCATCGTTGCCGATCCTGTAAAACAACGGGAAGCGGTTGAGAGTTTGTTCATTTTAGTTGGGAAAAAGATCCACATGGAGAGCATAAAGTGTAATGGCTCCCGGTGATTACAGATGCCCAACCTGTGTATCAAGGATTGGCCTCTCTAGTCACATATGAAGTTGCACAGGGGAAAAATCTTCTCTGGAAATGTGAAGTACCACAGATTGCAACAAAATTTAATTTTGTATTTAGCCCACGAGTCGACAATCTGGTATAGCATACAAGGAAATATCAATGATACTTAATTCTGTTGCGGAAAATCATGCATTTTATTTTTCAAACAAGTCCAATACCATTACAAATAGTTTTTTTGGTGTTTGTTTTACTATCTATATATAATGACAATGATAAATATTCTTATTTATTTGTAAGATTTGTTGTGAGGCAAACTATTGTAAAAATAAACAAACGCAAGCTACAAAATCTAGGGCCATATTACACGATCCTTGGAGCTCGCAAAGACCTTCCTCCAGGGAACAAGAAGAAGAGGCAGACAGAGAAAGAGATGGGAGGACAACATAAAAAAATGGACGGGCCTGCCACTGAAAGAGGTTCTAAACAAGGCAAAAGACTGAGAGGAATGGAGAAAGACGGTCGACAGGTCTTGCTTGGTGCTCCAACGGTCCAACCGACTAAGGGATAGGGATAGGATAGAGGCAAAAAAACAATTTTTAAAAACTACGAATTTGAATGAAAACTAAAGATATGGCATAATTCGTCAAACGACTACAAATATATATATTCCATTTACAATATTTTGTGAAATGACTACATTCGTGTACATTCCTTAAATCAAAACAACTCTCACGTGCCTTTCTTGCGTAATTTAAAATTTTGCCACAAACATTGATCTATGTCTAAATTTAGTAAATATAATATTTCATTTTTAGTATTTCATATTTTTTTTATCGAAATTTTAATATTTAAATAAAATAAGAAGCGAAAGTTGAAATTGGTTTTAAATTTTGTTTTACTTTGTCGTAAGCTGATCTCACATTACTATATGGTGACAAAGGTTTTATATTTGTAAGACGCAGAAAGGAAAGTAATAACTCGCACCATTGTATAAATGAGTATGACTATATTCTCAGCTAGCCACAGTTTGTATTAAGACTGAGAGTCAGTTTTCTGTGGTATTTAGACCTACCATTTCTAGGCTGTGACCGGTCTTGGGGGGGGGGGGGGGGGGAGGTTTATGTGGAGGAGGATGGTGAATGCTGGGATTCACTGAACTGCTTCCTGGACTGAAACTCGTGACAACTCATGGCTGACTCCTGGAGTTAAATTTAAAGTGACAGCCACATTGTTGTCAGTGACGGGGGGCCCGTGTGTGTCATATGTCAGAACAGTCTGGCGCTGTGGCACTGGCTTAACTATCGCAGACACCTCCACCTCCTACTGTTTCATACGCAGTCAGGACGCGTAAGCCCTTGTGTAAATGGGGCTGATAGAGGCGGACATGTGTCGACGGGAAAAAATGGAAGATGCTAACAGTAAGCAATTTCTTTGTGAAACCTAGATCTAGTTGTTTTTTTTTTTTAGAACGAAAGTCAGAATCATTTGTTGATAATATTTATGTGTATATCCATTTACATTAATCAGGGGCGGAGATAGCAAGACCTGGAACTAAGGGGCACCAATTGTGTGGGGTTCCTGGGTTTATTCTGACGTTAGCACAAATAATTAATGGAATCGTTATATGAAGAATCAGCCTCAATTAATCTGCCTATGTATATAATACTACTACTACTAATAATCTTTATTATCCATAAGGAACTTTGTCTTACAGTCTGTGTATTAAACGAAGCAAAACGTTATTACCATAGAAACTAAAATATACATTTCCAGCCGAGTCACTCAGAAGTTACTTGTAAAAGTCTCTATATCAGATAGTTGAATTGTATTTAATGACAAAATCGTCAGAAAAACAAAGAAGTTTTTGTGTCTGTCTTTGTCATCATTGTCTTATATCTTCTGTGTGATGGGGAAATCCCCAAAGTCTGGCCCAGTCAGTGTTTTTAGTTTATATTTATTTCTTGTACTTTTGTTCTTATTGTCTGATTAGAATCGTTTTTGATCAAGTTTTTATCAAGCATACTTTCAAGGTCTGGTTGGTCTAGATCGACGTGCCATCCGCGGACATTATTTATCTATCCAAGTTGCGACCCACAAGACACTTCATACCAGATTTTTCATTCCCTACCATGGGTTGAGGAAAGACGTCCGGCGCCCTGTTTGCCCCTTTGATGCATTAATTAGACTGGTTGATGCCCATTGGGAATCGAGAGTTTGTCAGTTCGTTGGCGCCGTGTTGCGGTCAACTGACATTCTCCTAACCACTATAAGACACCCCCCCCCTCTCTCACAGAATATATTTGTGTAAACTCACATCTGTACTCGTGTAATAAGAATGTTTGACCTAGAACTCTTTTGTTTTCTTGGTCAAGTTTATGTTTATCTTTGAATACTAATTACTAGCTAATTAGTCACGAGGGAATAATTTTTAAAACTACCATTACAAATAAAATTAAATTTAATCTAAATCTTTTGCCGAAAAACTTAGATCTATGTCAATAATAGGAAGAGTTTAGCTGGCTAGAATTGTTAGATATGAAATGAAACGATATCAATTAGCCTAACACCAAGACAGTACAGTTGTATCATGTACTGTTAAAAGTAATAACATGGCGATACTAGAGCTAAGCAGACACGAAAACTATAGCACGTGAAGTTATATTTTAGTCGTTGAATGTATAATGTAGAGTCTCGATCGATCATTAGAGCATTGTTTGTGTTTGCTATTGTTAATAACAAAAGGGAAAGTGTGTGTGTGTGTGTGTGTGTGTAATAACCAATAAAACGAATTGTATCGATTAGCTCCCCTCAATAGTCTCCTTGCGTTCCCCCCCCCCACCAACACCACACACACACACACATGTCCCTTCCCCACGCTCCTGCCATGCAGGTATAAAGCTGTTGATTAGGGCGCCGCGCTAGTGGTTATCCCGAATGCCGGTCACTGAATAAACACGGGCGATAAGCCCGCACTGAGAGCCAGGGCAGATGGAAGAAGTTAGCAAGTGATGCAGACACTTGGGTGGCTCTCAGGTGGATTTAGTGCTGTACCCGTTTAATGTTATTTCTCTAATGTTAGACACAGTTTGGGAAACACAGACATAGAGTGTTCATACGTCTGTTTCTTTGACGTGTTTTTGCATCAAGACATTAATTATACATCACTAGTGATAATTCACTCTAAAAGGCTTTCGCGTTGAGAGCAGTTTGAGAAGCGCTGATGGGAGCAAAGTCTTCTACCACCGAGGATGACGGCGAGGGGGGGGGGGGCGCTGTTTGCGTCAGTGCCATTGCGCCACAAGATTACCCGATAGTAGCGTAGACAGAGGGCGTAGACACCGGCGCCTGATGCCTAGCTTGCGCTTGGCATCATACATTGTTTGACTATGACTCTAGCACCACACAAAGAAAGTTTGATGAGCCGATGCCATACAGAAAACAAAGCCTAATGCTACATAGTCATTTAGCCACACTGAAGAAACGTAAGATGTGGCTTTGGATATTTGATTGGACATAGCAAAGCAATAGGGTAAGACTACACACTTAGAGAATCCCCGATTTTAATTAGGTAATAATTACGCTCGTTGATTTTTTTGCATAAATAGATCAACTTTTTTTTCTGTAAAATTGTGAACAATTTATGATGGTTTTCTTTACTTTTAATTTTAAGATTTTCTTTTTCTCCATAATTTTTTAAATATATTTGTATTCGGACAGATTAAAGATCAATTTTACAGACAGGCCATAAGAATGAGCTATAATAAAAACGACTAGGGGAAATAACTCGTATTGACATTACACATATCAAGTAGCCATGTGAACAAAACAGCTTGATTGGAAACAGAAGATTGATTCACTATGACCGTCCACAACTGACGCCACGTATGACGACTTACATCAGAGATATTGTACTCTTGAAATTAATAGTTCTCTGTCATAATGTCTGTCTGTCTGTCTGGGTGGATTCTTTTAGAACGTCTTTGTCTCCAACTTCCCATTCTCGGATCAAGTTGAAGTTTTGCACAATTATCCAATAGTCGAAGACCATTGGTAAAAATAATTAATTAGTTTATATTGTTTTATATAGAACATGGTAGATAAACTTTACTGTATTGAGAGAAATGACAGTGACTATGCGGCGCTTTCCCGTATATAAGTTTGTTTGTTTTTAAAGTATATTTTGCTTGTTTTAACAAGGTGGTTATGTCAGCGCTCTAGCTTAATGTCTCTTATTAATCCCTTAGTTAAGATGTTAACGGCTTTTGTCTCCAAGGAGGGAGTTTATTCCCTTGCGCTGTGTCGGCGCTCAAAATAGCACCACTGACCTATATTGGGTGCACTGATCTTCTTACTCCATTCACCCATCTCAATAATCACAACTAATGCCGCCCAAAGCTTTGGTCGAACTGAAACAATAAAAATAAAGCTACATCGATTTCGTCTATGGTCATTTCGACTACTACATTAATTATATAGTCTGGAATCGCCAGTGACCATAAATCTCTTGGGGAGAGCGATGCTGCTTTTGACCGAAATCCGATGCCAGTGAGTTGTACCAGTGGCAGAATTAATGTGTCCGTTTCTCGGACTGGAGTCGCCAACGTGTCTGGACCAATAGTCTTAGTGGACAAGGGATTCTCGTGTTTAGTCTTAAGCCCGGTCAGTTTGAATTATTAAGTAGAGTAGAAGGTAGTATGGGTAGTTTTGTTCAACTACGTTGTGTATGAGGTGCTGGCCACTTGTGAACTACGGTACATTCTGAATGCGTTCATGTGGTTTATATAATAGTGCTGTGTGTGTGTGTGTTTGTGTGTGTGTGTATGTGGTACGAAATAGGCATTACGGTAGGATAGTCTTTTTCGAGAGAAGCGGTTCTTCAACTTTTCGACACCACATCGCATTTATTTAGTGTCATTTAAACTGACCTTTCTTTCTCTGTCTCTCTCTCTCTGTTTCTCTATCTGTATTTTTCTTTTCTGAACCTCTCTCTTTCTCTGTATCTTTCTCTTTGGTTTCTCTGAATGTCTGTATATTTTTTTCTCTTTGAATCTCTCTTTCTCTCTCGTTGTCTCTCTCACTTCATCTCTCCATCTCTTTTTCTGTCACTCAGTTTCTCTGTATCTCCATTAACCTTTTTCTGAATCTCTCTCTCTCTCTCTCTTTTCTTACTCTCCCACACCCACCCTGTCTGTTTGGTTCAGTGTATATATGGATGTCCCTCAACATACATAGACCTGTACACTTTGATTCTCTCTGCTTCCGCATATATATCCGCCTTTGTCTCTTTCTGAATGGCTTTCTATTTTTCTGTCCTATATCTGTTTGTCACTGTCTCAATATTTTACTGCATTTCTCTTTTCCACCTCTCTTCTCTGTGTGTGGTGATAGTCGTGTATGTCTATGTGTGGAGTGGGGAGTAAGTCCACGTTGATGTTTTGCAAGTCTTCAAAGTAAAGAGACGACACGTTAGAACCTGGTGCTATCCACGCCCAGCCCACCTCACCACTATAAGACTTACACCCATGGATGTCTCACCTCCATCACGTTCTGACGAAACTCTAGCCATTATATCGTACACAATATCAAATATACATTTGTAAAAAAAAAAAATGCTCTCCCTTAGATGTTCTAATGGGCAGAGGGAGATAATCCACACATCCTTAATGTAATGGAAATAAATGAAATCAGGCGGGAACTCCGTGTGCAGCGTCTGCTGGCCAGATATCGGGTTTCCGTCAAATTTGAAGGAGTGCGCGACATCGTCTGCTAAGCTTTTAAAAATAGTCCCCACAGTGTCTTATCCTCTCTGACTTTCTCATAATCCCTCTGCATCCTCTTCACCCTCTATCGCCCCTCCCCCCACACACACTCACACAATGCTGCCCCCCCCCCCCCCAAAAAGCCTTCCTGGTGACCCAGCAATTTATACTCACTTCTACACATTTTGTTCTCCGATTAATTCTGATAGATTACCGCCCTTCATTTTGGAGGGGAAAAAACGTTGAAGGAAAGGGACGATAGAGAGGAGGATCAACCTGCAGTGTGAGTGATTAAAAAAAAAAGAGAAGAGGGCCGCAACTGATGTGGCGCCCTGGAGACTAGCTGGACGTCGATCGGATATCGATATCATAAATCACAACTCGTGATAACGTTAGCTGGGCTGGAGATCACGACACTCGCTGCCTTGTGTGGAGTATGAAGAATCGATTACTGTCATTTAGACGATTTTTTTTGTCTGTTTCGATATTCCAAAAAAAAAAAAATGACTGGTATATGTCGTCATTGACGATGTCATAAATAGATGGGAATGTGAGTTACACGTGACACGCCACATTGTTGGGGAAAAAAAAATCATCTCAGTGCAAACTACATAATTATATAGGCAATGGTTGCTTAGTCTGCTGAGGAATAGTCACAGTTGTTTTTTGAATGAGGGGAAAGGCTTTTGTTGAAGGTAATGGATACACACAATCCAAAGGCATAACATTGACAGAAACAGACATACAGCAAAAGGTGCAGACATAAACATGACGATTACAAGCTTGTCAGTTTCAAGATAAGATATTAAAAATAAAAAAAAACCTACTGTTGAGCCATTTACATATATAGGCATGTGACTTACAAGCGATGTCATGTAACACACGTTAAAAAAAAGAATTAATAGTTGATGACATGCAGGAGTACTACTGGACATTGAAATCAGGCTTTGATAACTTTTAAGTACTACAGAACTAAGAACTAACTATCATGGTGACATGTTAGAGCAAAACTAAAAGTTGGCATTAATACAGCAGATAATATTGCACAAAATCGCAGTGCTTGTCTATCGTTTGTTTGCGCCCTACATAAACTCGGCTTCCCAGTCTCTTATGTACTGGTATACTTTATCTTAAATTACTCAGAGGCAAAAGAACATTTTCCCTAAAAAAAAAAATGTGCCCTGGCGAACTGTCCGCATTGCCCAGTCATTCATTTCTAAATGCGCTCAGTCATTCATTTCTAAATGCGCTCAGTCATTCATTTCTAAATGCGCTCAGTCATTCATTTCTAAATGCGCTCAGTCATTCCTTTCTAAATGCGCTCAGTCATTCATTTCTAAATGTGCTCAGTCATTCATTTCTAAATGCGCTCAGTCATTCATTTCTCCTGTACATCTAGTCACTAAATTCTTTCTCCAGAGCCTCCTGCGCTGGATAGCGTTGACACATGCAGCTTTTCCGTGCACATGGCCCCGAATTCAAACCCAGACTCCACACGAGACCTCCAGGCGTGAGTACTGATTTCTGCGCGGCTTGTCGACTTCCGACTGAGCCAACGTTTGTCCCCTGGGTAACGCTGACGCCAAGCAGTCGGCCGCCCTCGAAGACTGCGTCATCAGTCAGCGTCGCGGTGAGTTCCAGGGTCTCTTCAAGAGCTCGTCGGTCGTGCGTGTTTGTTCTGAAAGAAGAGATAGCCCACCGCCCGCCCCCCCCCCCCCCCCCCCCCCCCGCTATGTCAACGTGTGAGCACGTCCAGATGTTAAATTGCTCTAAGGGGATGGCTAGGCGGAGAAGGTGGGAGATAGGGGGCTGCACACAAGACAGGCACCCCACGGTTTTCATTTCCGAGTGACTTAAGTTATGGGCTCTGACCAGAAACAATGACGCTGTCACGTGCTAGAGGCGCGTGCATGAAGTGATGAATTAAAAAAAAAAGCCGATCTATTAGTAGTCCTCGTATTATTAATAAATGAAGAACTTAGCTAATGAGGATCGCTCCAAGGCTAGGGTGTCTCTATTTAAAACAATATAGGTCATGCACATCTTTTTGAATAAAGGATTTGTGCAAATGCTTTATTGTTTGCAACATATTTGGCACAAGCATCCTTTTGTCACTTTACTTGTGAGAAGTTTCACTGTTTGTGGGACATATCTCCACCTATACAATGTTTATCAATCTTGGCACTTTAAGGTCACTGGCAATCGGCTTGTGAGAGGTATCCAATACTTTGAATTCTTTTTTTTTACTTGTTAGAAAAACGAATGAAACTCATTACACTTACGGAAAAAAGTCTTCGTGTGAACTACATTTTATATAAACTCCTGCCAACTCTAAATTGAAGTCTTGTATTCTATAATGTGTTTGGGGTTTAAGCTCAGTCAACTCTTATTCCCTACTCCCCTACACATAACTGCAACAAAAAAGCTGGTTCTGGACGTCATTTCTGATGTCCTACAATGTTTTTTTTACGCAATAGATTGGAAGTAAATTATTTCTAACTAGCCATTAGTCTAAACTGTCCATAAGTTATGACGGTGCAGGTCAGTGTTCAGGCCTTCTATAACGATTGGTCTCGTCCTAGCTCCAGGCGCCATCTTTTCTTTTGTCTGTGTCGGTTTCATTCACGGATGCTGCGCGATTGTAATATTGTTAGTCACACGCTATCTTCCTTAAGTTGACGACCCCCAGAAGCTGAGGCATAGACCTCACGTGCCCTTAAATTAGCATAAATAGTCATTTATAATTAAGTTGTATGTAAATGTAAACCCATAAAGTCTTGTTAAATTCGCCATCCCCAAGACCCCCGCCCCTCCCCCCAAAAAAATCATAATCGTATTCAAAGTTAGGATTAGTCGAGATATATCTTATTATATATATATATCTTTATTTCAAAGTATCACCGCGCAGACGATCTTGGGTTAGCTTAAAGCTGAATAGAACAATGACTATGGCCAGGTAGATCCACCTGACTCGCACTTCAAAGCTGTCCTCCCGCCAGGAGAACAAAATATTAATATACCGCTAATTATCCCAGGCGTACGTGGCAAACGACCTGTATAATTTATGTTGCCTTAAAGAGAGAAAAAAAACAACAACACCACAAGACACGTCTCCCACCATTGCTCGGTACGCCTTCGTCTCCCCCCTGCCCGTTTATCTTCGCTTGTTTCTGCTTCTTGATTTTCCGAAAAGCCACAGCCCTCCCCAGCTACCGTATTCCTTAAGCTTACGGCGCCTAACTGTCGCACTTGGGGGATTTGACTTACTCTACTACTGTATACATCCCCCTTTTAATTTTATTTTTTCTAAACTAGGGAAAGTTTTTTTTAACGCGTGTCTGTCTGTGGGTGTGTGTGTGTGTGTGACAATAGAACGTTAAAGATCAGGCAGTTCACTAAGCACACATCCCAGGCACAGGAAAAGAAAAGCTGACTTAAGGGGGGATAATGAAACGGGGATTTTCTTATTTACAAAGGGAGAGAATACAAATGATCGCAAAGCGAAACAATGTGTCGGACGTGAATCAATTTGTTATCTGCTGTGTATATAGATCTAGTTTTGGAGGGGGGGGGGGGGTTGCTGATAGAAGCACCACTCTATTTTTTTTATTTACACCGTTTCTCTTTTTACAATTGTGTTCAGTTATTGATTGTTCTCTTTCTGGAAATGATATATGGAGGATTTATGGAAACTGAATTATCTCTCTTACATTTTAAAAACTGTTTTTTTGTCAAATTTTCTAGTTTATGGGGGTCTGCATATAGACCTTTCAGTTAGTGTTTTGTAGGGAAATAATCCACTTGTCATCACTTGGTCTTTGGTTTAAACCTGTACAACCTTTTTTTTAAGTTTGTTTATTTATTTGTTAAGGTTGTCTCCCTTTGTCACGTTTGAGCTAATTGACTCTCAGATTCAAACGTTTGACGCACACACGCATACACCGAAAGAGAACACGTCCTGGAAAATACGTCTTCCGGTGTTCTGTGATTTGAGAACCGATGGGCGATCCATCGAGCAGGCGCCCCACTGTTACCGCCGGCCCACCTGGGCGGTTCTGACCTCCACTCCTTGATAATAAAGCATTGAACGCCCTTGTCCTCCCTACGCCATTCACGTTGTTAAAAATGGGCTCCACTTGTTGTTTTTATTTTCATTCTTGGACTACCAGTCACGATCAAGTCTCTAATGCACAGTGCGTTTATTATTCTTATGTTAATGCATCGAGATCTTACGTCACATAGTTGAGGTATGTTAAGTCATAGCATTTAGCAATGCGCCAGAGCTATCTGCACTTAGTCTTCTGCTCTTTCATGTCGTAGAGACATAGACTAGTCTTTTCCTTCCGACTCTGATAAGTAAGGTTAATATAATAGCAGTAATAATAATAACAACAATTGCTATTACTAGTCCGGATATGGTCATTATTATTATCACTATCATCTTTATTATTATTATTATTGGATTCATAAATTGTTACCATATATATATAAACGTAAAAGTCATCTGTTTCTGTGGCCAACTTTTAACGAGGGTGTCATGTGACCAGCACAACGACCAACCGCATTTACTTTTCCCCAACTATTGTCAGGTACCCATTAGAGGTGGGTGGACTCAAAAATTGAAAATACCAGTCTTCAACAGGCCGCTCAGCCACCGCGCATCCTTATTTTTTTTATTTTGACAGGTCTGGATTATGGTTTAGATTAGGGTTAGGTGACAGTTGATATTACAGTATTTAGCTTTTATTATCGCTTCATACTCAGTTTTTTAAAAAAATCCATTCTGTTATATTTATAATTAACTCGCTGTACACAAATGGGGGGGGGGGGACAGTACTTCCGTTAAAATGACGGGATTTTGTTTAAATTAAATATTTACCAACTTGTGGAGTTACTTTGCAAACATTCTTATAGCATTTTAACATTTTAAAGGTCAAACTTTTTTTTATTCTTCACAGGAAACGCACCATCGAACGAAGACAATGCAGTATACTCAAAGAATCATCACGACGACCCTGACCTCTGGTTCAAGGCCGCTGTTATTGCGGTGCCTATAGCCGGAGGATTTATTCTCGTGCTGCTGGTACTGCTGGCAGTGCACTTGCTCAGAACGGATTCTCGTCACCACAGACGGCTGCTGCAGGTCCGCCGTGAGCGGAGTCTCACGAAAGCCCACATGTGCATTACAGAGTACTATGAGGGGAAGAACTCCAAGCAGCGTTGCTCACTCTTTAGCGAAAAACCCGCTAAGCTCTGGCCCCAGCTGTACAGTGACGCCCCTGGGCCTATCATCGAAAGCAGTAGCACCATGTACAGCCCATTCAACGAAGTCTCCGGTAAACAGTTCAGCCACCCATTTCAGGGTGACGCCTTCGACCCCCCACCCACGAACTTGCCCGGTGCCCGCGGAAGCGGCTATCACCACAGCAGCAGCGGGGGCAACTGTCACCATAGTAACACTTCACTACCTTGCAGCTCGGCCACCTGCCGCAGCGACGCCACTGGCTACTCGCGGTCGACGGTCGGGGACGCCTGCATCAAGATTCACGCCCCCGGAAGCATCGGCGGCACAACCAAACCATGTTCTTTCCACGCAGCACCGGACTCACGGCCCGTCTCCAAAGGGCCCTGTTTGGGCCGAGACGTGACGGTGAAAATAGACAGGTTAGGCCATGTCCACCCTTCAGTGATGGTCAGCTCAAGTGGACAGTGCCACCAAGGGCACCCCTATACCGCTGTGACTGTTTGGGATAAAGCCTACGCCAAGGGCGTCCCAGCTTTAGTGTGATAATCTATAAAGAGAACTGTTAATATTATTGCAAATCTTGTGATGATTGACTTTCGTTATTTTTGATAACCTTGTTTCTGATTTGGATTCTTTCACCGAGTATTGTTGACCAGTATTAAAACAAGATGCTGGTTTGATCTAACTGCAAAGTCCTGCGTTAGTAAATATACACTTTTAAATAAACACGTCTATCTTTATTAGTATCTGATACTTCGTATATTTATAAGACTCCCACCTTTTCCTCTTCGTATCTCCCCATCCCTTATATAGGTAGGTATCTACTTGTCTTTGAAAAGAGGAGCCAGTAGTTAAAAAAAAAGAGAAAAACTGTAATTTACTAGACTTAGTTTTGTCTCTTGCTTTACAATAAAAAGTAAACCAATAACAATGAAACAATTATTCTTTAAATCGTGTTTCTATAGGATTTGAACCATGATTTAAACAGACTCTCTCATACTGGTGCTTTTGTTGTATGGTATATGAAAGTTTGGGCAGAGTCTATGGGAAAAAGTTTTCTTAACTATTATATATATATTTATTTCTTTATCTCACGTCTGCCATGTTACATTTGTACACTATATTTTATGAGAGCTCAGCTAGTTGTGTGTAGATATCTTGTCCTGTGCATGTACTGTGGTCTGTAGTATTGCTTCTTTATTTATTGAATGATGTTCGCCAAAATGTCTATGTAATATGAAATATCTGTTCCACTTTTTTATGATAGATTTGTTTGTTTGTTAAGTTCTAATAATTTGTACAAAAGATTCTATTTTTAATCACTTAAAATTAGGGATGAGGCTGGGTGGCTTATTACTATGTATGTCAAAATTATAAAAACAATATTTTGGTTCAAATTCAAAGTTAGGTTAGCCCATATTTTCCTATCTGGCCACATCCATTTGGAACAGTTGAACAGATGCACTTAATTAGCAGTTTTTTTTTGCGACCCAAATAGCAATATAGGTAGGTGACAATACTTTAGAATAAATACTTATGAATAATGAAAGAGGCTGATGTGTTACCAACTTGATACATTTTTGTTTTTAAAAATGTTTTATTGATAGGAATTGTGAAATAGCTAAATTTTATCTTTGTGATTGTAAATAAACAGGCGATGCAGGAGAGAGAGTTTGTAAAACATTCACTGAGCGTCTGGTGTCAGTAGTTTTGTGTCACGTTGTCCCCGAGTCTATTGTCAGTTATGTCAACGCCTCATTGGCTGTGTCACTTTGCCCTGAGTTGACTTTTTTTGGTCTTTCTGCGTGAGAGTGTCTCTCTGCTTTATGTTCATACCTCCCCCCCCCCCCAATCCACCCCAGTCACCCTCGTGTATGATGTATGTCGGCTGTGGGTGATATGGATGGGGGAGGGGGGAGGTATGAACAGTGTCATGACTGGCATGACAATACGACATCTTGCGTTTCTTATTGTCACCTCGAGTGACAGTGTGACGGGTGGAAAAGTCTGTGTGAGAAAGAAAGTGTGTGTGCGCGTCAGTGAATGAGAGTGTGATGCTGAAATGATGAACAACACGAGATGGGTGGGGCTGATTCCAATCTTAGTATATAAGGGGGGGGGGGGGTCTAGAATGTAACAGAGCTGCGAGATGTAAGCCTGCAAGAAGTACACGTCATCAGTGGTTTCACAATGAGTTCATATTTACCTAAGAAACGACCTTGACCGCCGGGAATTTCAACTACCCTAAAGTACATCACACACGTTAGCTAAGTGTTACACCAGTGTCAGGTCATCCGTACACAGAGAAGGTAAAGGCTACTTGCAGTTAGAAAAGCCGAACGTGATTGTTCAGCAAGGCTCAGGGCTCAGGTTCAAATCTGTGAACTTAATAGATTTTTAGATAGTGCTCGTAATGTTTTGTATTTCGATGACTATAAGAAAGTGTATGTAAAGATCTTTCACTACTGGGTAACATTTCTCCTTTCAGACCTTGTTGTCTATTGGGCAGATGATGTGAAGGTCATCTGTTTCTGTGGCCTAAGGTTAACGAGGATGCGCCCAAAGATTCCGAAATAAAAAATCCCAGTCTTCACCAGGATTCGAACCCCAGTTCGGAAGCCAAGCGCAATACCGTTTAACCACTGAGTCTGGGTCAGCAACATATTTTTTTCATTCAGCATCGCAGGTCACTAGAACATTGACTGAAAAGTCCTTTCCATATTTGTTTGTTTACTTTGCTCATCTTTGTTTTGTTTGTATCAAAGACTGTTTCACTGATGAATATGTGTGTGATCGTGTGTGAATATATTGGTCAGAATGGGATATGTGTTGAACATGGTGCCTGGCAATGTATGGTGAAGGTATGCACACACTGTTATGTGCTTGGTTTGTGTACGAATGTCGTGTGCGTATACACTTATGAAATTCATATCTTGTACAGTTCAATGATGTCACTAATTTATTCAAACTTATTTTGGAAGATGGAAACTTAAAATAAAACTTGAAAAAATAATAGATATGTTTTGACTTATATTGTTCTATATTACTACATTTAAGTATAAATTTCCAATAACTTTTGCGGTACAATCTAACATAATATTTCTGGAATGACACTTTAATAGCGCAAATTCTGAGGTTTCCTTTTTTAAAAAAAAAAAAAAAAAAAAGAGAACTTTGTGTTCTCAACAAATGTACACATAAATGTAACAATAAAACTTCCCAAAACTATTTTTTTTTTACCCCGCCCACCAAGTGACCTGGAGATTGTATTGCTAATAAGTAGTAAGACTGTACGTCCAAGAAAGCGATTTGGAAAATTAGTGTTTAAAAACACTACAAAATGTAGAAAGAATGAATCTATAAATTAGAATTGACACAATACTATACATCTGTTTAAATTGTTCTTGGATTGTTTGAAATAAAACTTTAGCTACTTTAAAAAAAAAAAAAAGAACAAATGCTAAAAAGCTAGTTGAGGAAACAAAAGACTATTTAAAAATGGATAATACCACAACAAAAACACAATCAGTTAACAAGATCCTTGTAAATCATATAAACTACTAAGTGTGTATATATATATATATATATATATATATATATATATATATGTATATAGTCACTGAGAGTGCTCTGTAAACAATTAAACGAAATAATAATTTTATAAGTAAAGGGAATGCATGAATGTAACAATAGTATAAATAGCTAATGGACTTAAATCCATTTTTCAAATAAAAACGTTTGCTTGTAGGCCTACATATATTTGATTACAATTTGAAATGTATAGACTTAATTTTGTATGTTCATAAGTTTAAGTATAAAGTAGATCTAGATCTTGCGTTAGACATAGATCTATAGAGTATATTTAGACTAATCTAGAGTCTTAAGAGTTCATTCTGCGCGTAAAGGAAACTATTAGAATATATCTCAACACGGCTTCGCAGCGAACGAATGTATGAAAAATGCTTTAGAAAAACAAATTTGAATGTTAATTTGATTAAAATATGAAATGAATGAACTATAATTAGTATGTTCATGTGATGAAGTATGAAACGACCTTTGTGAAAAGAAGTTCTTATCATCTTAAAAGTTTTGTTTTAGACCTAGGAGAGATGTGTAACATTTCGCGTAATGTGTAATGAAAGAATGTTCTTCGGATATTCCAAATTCGCAAATATAATGAATTTAAAACTTAAAAGGTTGAGAACCGCTGGTCTAGACAAACTAAAACAAACCAAAAAAAAACAACACTAAAAACAAACTAAAAACAAAAAAAGAAGATAATTTCCATGTTATAGTATAATAATAATTCTTTTCTAAGCTATATACACCAACTGATAAATTTATTGGAAAATCGTTAGAGCTGTTTTAGTAATTAGATGTCCTCCAAGTTCCATGAGTGACTTCACTAGGAGTAGAGTCTATTTCAAAAAAAAAAAAAAATAATAATAATAAATGAGAACTGATATGACATGGCACAGTGAGACACTGTGTTACATACAGTTTGATACTGAGAACTATTTCCAAGAAGAACAAAATACACAGTTGGCAGGCTGATTGTCAGGAAGTGTATGTTTCCAAGGTGATTCTGAACAAAGGGAGCATTAATTGTTAGTTTTGTAGAATTATGGAGGAAAAGCGGCTCTGCCATTTCGGCAGCATGTAGATTGACGACTTTGAGGATACCAAAGAGTAAGGACGTTTTTGTTTTTTTTTTGTTGTTTTTTTTTTAGGTGATATAGATTTTGTTTAAAATACCAATTCAAATAATTACTTAACTCTACTAAATTTAATCTTAAGTTGACTTTGTCTATATTGTAATTGAAGTTATATGCAGTTTAATTTTTTTTACATAACAAGTTTATTCAAGTAAATCCAAGAATTAACACAAACATTTTTTTTTTCAAAAAAGGTTTTAATGTTTTTGATCACTCGTGTAATCAAATATGTAATAGCTCTAGACTAACAATAATAAATCAGTGCGAGTAGAAATATTCTTACCAATCGTTTTAGTTTAGGCGCAATTTCATGTTTTTAGCTTTCTCATTACGCTTGATCCTATCAATTATCTGGACCTGTTGGGAAAGGGTTGAGGGAAGAAAGAAGGGGGTATAAGGGTGAATGTTACCGTAATAGCTTATTGAATGCATTTATGAAAAAAAAAGTAAAAAGTTGTATGACATGGATTCGGACTCGAGGGCACTATCCTCCTATTGCCTACATTCTAACTACTATACCAGAGAAGTGCTTATGAAAATAGGTTTTTTAGTTATTCCCTGTTAGCTAGATCTTCCCAACTGGTGCTGACAAGTGATAGGATCATAGCGTATTGAGAAAGCTAAAAGCATGAAATAGCACTAAACAAAGACAATTGGTAAAAGTATTATTAATCGCACAGATTTATTGATGTTGGTCTAGATCTATTACATATTTAATTACAAAACATATCCAAACTAATCGATACAATTACACTTCGTAAAAGCTTTTTTTAAAAGTATTTTTTAAAAATGTTTTTCTTGTTGTTATTTTATTGATACCTTAGTTTTGCTTGTGACATCAGTTGTCCAGCTGTTACATCCTTGGAGTCCCTAGGCTTTTGCCTCTCTTTCTGACCTCTTTTGTGGGCTTTCTAAGCCTCTTTTTCGGGCTTGCTTTTTTTGTTGTTGTTGTTGTTGTTTTGTTTTATAACACCAATTACCGAATCAGCTGAAATCGTTTTAGTTTAGAGCGATGATTGTACAGATTCAGATTTTATTAAATAGGATTTATGTATTTATTTTGATAGAAAAATGATCTACAATAACTTAAAATTTAACCACCGGGATATTATAGTGTAAAGGCTTTAAAATCATATACGTAATCGCAAAATGCCATTAATCTTTTTTTTTATAGTCATCTGAACATCTTCAGATATTTAGTTGTTTTTTGTTTTTTTAGTATGTTTGTTTTCTTATAGCGCTTTTTTTTTCTGAACACGTTAAAATTTTGTGTAAATAAAAAAAAAAAAATGATGGTGCTGCCATGATGGATGGTGCATGCTGGGTATGCAAACATCCGGATGACAGCGCATGGAATCGCGTTCGTCGTATTATCGTAATAAAGTAGGCAGGGGGGCACACAGAAGAGTAGGAGTGGTCGGGCGGATTGGAAAGGGGAGGGGAAATAATCATTTTTGGGCTATGAATTTTATCCTTGTTTTCATCTTACACACAGACACTTAATTACACTCGCAAAAAAACACATATCCACACACGCACATACACAGAGTCTTACTGAAAATAAAACTGATGACTTCACGAATCTGTTGTATAGACTATTTATAGACTATCAAGTCATTTCTTTTGATTGTTCTTTTTTTCTCTCTCGCTCTCATCCATTTATCTCTCTCCACCCCCCCCCCTCTCTCTCTCTCTCAGAGTGTAAGAGAGAGTGAGAAAAAGAGAAGGAGAGAGAGAGAGTGAGAGAGCCAGTGTGATTAAGAGAGAAATATAGAGGAGTCCATAGCACAAAGGTAATAGAGTTATTACCTACCTCCTCTTAAGATTTTGTCTTCGGATTCTTGTATGATACCTCATGTGTATAAAGCTTTATATTATTATAGTATAATGTTTAATGTTTC
This sequence comes from Biomphalaria pfeifferi, assembly GCA_030265305.1. Classification (NCBI taxonomy): domain Eukaryota; kingdom Metazoa; phylum Mollusca; class Gastropoda; family Planorbidae; genus Biomphalaria; species Biomphalaria pfeifferi. Next base: position 26,611 of record JASAOG010000221.1, read on the forward strand.
AACTCTTTAAACTATCTGGCGCTCTAAGGCATTATCTCTACACAGCAAGATACGACTCTATAATACAAACGTTAAGTCTGTCCTTCTATACGGTTAAGAAACTTGGAGAGTCACTAAAACAAAAATGGAAAAGCTCAAGACCTTTGTTAACAGATGCCTACGCCGGATATTAGGAATTAGGTGGCCAGAAAAGATAACTACTATTGATTTGTGGGAGAGAACTAGACAAAAGCCCATAGCCCAAGACATCACAAAACGAAAATGGGGCTGGATATGACACACCCTGCGAAAACCAGCTACCAATGTTGCAAGGCAGGCACTTGACTGGAACCCACAAGGAAAGAGGAAAGTGGGCAGACCCAAGCAAACCTGGAAGAGGTCAGTCAACAGTAAAGCTGAGGGTACTGGAATGACATGGGAGCAGATGAAGAAAGTTGCTCAGAACCGAGTTCGGTGGAGAGGTGTGGTTGCGGCCCTATGCTCTCCTGGAAGTGCACAGGATTAAGTCAAGTAAGTCATAATGTTTAAGATTGAAGAAGGTGTGTTCTCATGAATGTAACCATTGTCCACATTGGAGTTTGTGTCTGGGGTAGGATTTCATCTTCCAAGTAAGAAAGAACCACTGTTACCTGCGTACCATTGTTACCTGCGTACCACTGTTACCTGCGTACCACTGTTACCTGCGAACCACTGTTACCTGCGAACCACTGTTACCTGCGAACCACTGTTACCTGCGAACCTCTGTTACCTGAAAGACACACTCACTTACATAATCGTGCAAAATTTTACAATCAAACATTTCATTGTCAAACTTGTTTTACAACTCACATCAGAAGGTATAAGATGTAGAGGCCGAGAAATAGCCAGGTAATGGCCACGGGAGAAGCTGAAAAAGAACGTAACAATTTAGCGCAAACCGAAAAAAAAACACTTTTAAAACAAAACGGCAGTGTTCTGTTTAAAATGGTCAAATGTCTCAAATGATCTCTAAGTAGAGCCAGGTCGATTTCAAGGTCAAGCTATCCCTCAATCGTGGACAATCGCACGAATTTCCCTTTTTCCACATTCTTCAGAATAAGTTCTTAAAACTTCATTCATTGTTATACTTATAAACTTCCTTTTGAATCATAAGAGTATCATCATCATCTGTCCATTGACATTTGTCATAGGTCAACTGTGATAGTTCGCGTAACCAAATCCGTCCACTTTTCCCTGCCAGCAACTGTTTTTAGCAGAATATCGAGTCAAGAGAGAGGGGCGGTCCTTTGTTTCACATGGTCCAGTCCTCTTTTCTTTTGTTCGACCCTTTCGTCGTGCTCCCTCCACTGTACCGGTACCTTGAGGGATGACTTTTGACGGAGAGTCATGTCTTGCAGTATTTTACACTATGACCAAACGTTGTCTCTTCACACTATTGAGGAGTTCCTCCTTTTTGTCAGTCAGAGTGTGGACTTGTAAGAGTACAAGTGTTACCAGCTTAGAGTTGAAGTATTGTCTTCTTCTAACGACACACTTCTTTGGTGAGACTACACTGGACTCAATCCCTCCTTCACACTAAAGCCATCAGAGAGAAAAGGAAAGTGTATGAAAACAAACGTCCATATTTAAACGTCCGTGCTATAAAAGGTGAAGATTCTTATACTATCAATCACATTATGTAAATAAGCTGTTGAACTAAATACCTGATGAAACGGTGGGGGTTCGAATCAGGCTGTAAAAAAAAATTAAAAACAGCTCTATATAAAATCTATTCGAATGACTTAAAAGTAAAGTAGCAATTATACATAAAACACTGAACCATAATCTTCAAATACAAAAACAAAATTTAATAAAATACTCAAAAAGACACCAATATAAAGACATGTTTCACGTCCCATATGCTAGGACAAATTTGTACAATTGCTCCTTCTTTCCTAGTGCTATTAGAGCATGGAACGGGTTGCCTGAGCTAGCCAGAAAAACCAGTGACTTGGCAGAATTTAAATCATTGGTTAATATGCATGACTAAATGCATGACGCGTAGGGCGTAATCATCTTCTTTTTTGAAGTAACGTCTGTATTATATAAGATAAGATAAGAAGACTTATCTTCCTTTACGGTGCACTTGCTAAAAAAAATAGAATAATGTTATAGAATGGATGGATCTGTCTATCCACGACAAAAGACAGGAATGGAGAAAGATGGTCGACTGATCATGTGTAGTGTACAACGGTCAAACAGACTAAAGGATAGGTGAAGCTGAGGGGAAGGTAATGTCATGAAATAACAACTCAATTACATATCAGTGTTCCGATGCAGTGGTGAAGGTAATGTCATGAAATAACAACTCACTTACATATCAGTGTTCTGATGCAATGGTGAAGTTAATTTCATGAAATAACAACTCAATTACATATCAGTGTTCCGATGCAATGGTGAAGGTAATGTCATGAAATAACAACTCAATTACATATCAGTGTTCTAATGCAATGGTGAAGGTAATGTCATGAAATAACAACTCAATTACATATCAGTGTTCTGATGCAATGGTGAAGGTAATGTCATGAAATAACAACTCACTTACATATCTGTGTTCTGATGCAATGGCGCAGTTCTTTACCCATTCATTGTTTACAGTGGCGTAGCTAGGGTGGGGGAGTGGGTCCAAAGTCGAAGTCCCCCAGGCCCTCACTAGAGGGGGGGGGTGCCCAAATGAATGTCGTAATTTTTTTTACATAAAATATTAAATACTATTCAAATGCTATGTAATCTTGCTATTCAGTCATTGATCTAGATGATGTTATAGATTACCTTTGCTGCACAGAAAGCACGACATGAGGCGGTATGAATTTTGTCACCTGTGAGTTATCTCGCCAATAAACAACGGTATTACTCAATAAAAGAGTTTTAATGATTTTTTAAAATAGTTTTTCTTGTAAACTGTACCAATTGGAATGTAGACATATATGTATTAACTACATTATCTTTTGTCAAGATGTCAAAAAGTCGAAGTGCAGGGGCTTCTAAAAAGATCCAGCCCCCCACCCACCCTATTCCCAAGCTACGCCATTGACTGCATTGCTTACTTTGAGATTGATCACGAGGGTGCAGTGTGTCTGTGTTTACGTCAAGGTGATTCTAGATCCACATCCCGTGACATAGACTCCAGGCGTGATGTGGGTCACTGTGGTGCATAGGATTAGAAAGACAGGAATCTAATTTAGGATTTAATTTACTTAAGAGAAAAAACTTGATTCATATAGTCATAAAGAATACTTCATATAGATTGAGGACTACTCAAAATAAATATACTAAATAGCTACATACTTCGGGAAAATAATAAAACGAACTTCTCCTAATCATAATCCTAACCCTAACCCTAACCCTAACTCTGAAATTTTAATTAACAAAAGCACATATAATAGTTTCTTTTATTTTCAAGTTCCTCATTCTCGTTGTGGTCCCCATTTCATATTTCTGTTCTCATTGTTACTTCCGTTTCTTTTCAATACGCTTGCGTTTCCATTCCTACATATCCATAAACTTTAGAGCTATGTAAATGTTAAGAACATAATGATACATAACTCCAGAAAGAGCTTGGAGGAAATATTCGGTTATGAATATCAAGGTAAATTTAATCACCGCCCGCCCCTCCCGCTGCGACCCTCTTTTACCTCCCTCATGTGCTATCACCCCCCTTTAGCTCAACAGCTAGAGCACTCAACTAAACGCCGTGTTTCATTATCATCTCTGTTCGGGTTTTCCCATTCCGAACAGGACATACTCCGCGAAGTTAGAAACCAAGGGAAACTAACTCCTGTCTGCCCAGTTGTTTTTTTTTTAAACTGAGATTTTGCTTCCAGACATGTCTTGTCTGAAATCTTATTGAACTAGACACTGGGAACCAGTTCAAGTTTCCGCCCCTGATTCTGTTTATCTGTAACTTATTACAATGGAGACTCACGTCCGCGCGCGCACACACACAGGCAAACACACACATGCGTAAGTTTGTGGGAGCAGATGGCTTGGTAGGCCTGGGGGAGGGAGGGACTTTACTGCAAGCCAAAAATTGATACCCTTACCAAAAGTGGAACACCGAGATAGGCGCCCTGGTTCCTTAAAACAACGCCCCTGGGGACGGCTACATTGTAATTGAGAAAAGCGGAAACTTGGTCTTTTGTCCCTGGGTAGTATCCCGACGCTGGGGCGTGACTACAGGGGGGAAGGAGGGGCAAACGGGGCGGCCTGGTAGAAGAAAGATCGCGGAAGGTGAAGATTACGGTGATTGAGCGGGTCGATTGAAGATTTAGACAATGGGAAAGACTAACATTTATAACTCCAGGAGAGGGAGCGTAGAACTATAAGTAATGAAAGAAGTAATAACCTGTTCTTAGTTTTATGTTATGTTTCCGCCCATGTAGAGTATGAAGAGACTCCTATATTTTTCACTGATTATAAACAGAGTAAAAGCACCTGCAATTTAGATTATTCTGCAGTGGTTTGAAATACATAATTCACAGTACTTTGAAATACATAATTCACAATATTTGAAATGCATAAATCCCACTAGTTTGAAATACACAAAGCACGGCAATTTGAAATACATATTTTACAGTATTTTGAAATACATAATTCATGGTAGTTTTTTCTTTTTCTTTTAAATGAAAATATAGCATTGAGAATTAAAAAAACAACAAAAAAAAAATAATAATATCAATCACTGGGGGGGGGGGGGGGCGCACTGCACACATAAATTACCATAAATGTTTAGTAATATGAGATCGTTTCAATGTCACATGAAGGTTTGATTAAGTTTACTTTTATGTAAGAGAAAAAAAAAACACAACAGATATCACCCACTCAGTCAGACGCCCATTATTCAAAAAGTTGAATTGTGAAATTGATGGAAAAAAAAAGGGTAAGAAAAATGTCTGAATGTTGCAGTGATCGCTTTTTAATTGTATTTACAAAAATTAAATCTTGTGCGACTCCAATTCGAACTTGATGGCTCGAGTCTCCCCGAGGTGACTAATTCAACTTCTACCACATCTGTCAAGTACATTTTTCTTCCCTTCTTTGATACCTAACTAAACAATTTATTACCAATAGTTAATTAACTAATTTGTTTGATGTTTTTTTCATTGATTCTTGTTTTGTTAGGTACAAGAAATAATTGTGCGAAATTTCAACTTGATCTGAGATTGGGTATAATAGAAATAACGTATACAAACTTTTTACCAGACAGACAGAGTGAGTTGATATAAGCTTTGAAGTAACAAAAATGACCAAGAGAATTTTCACGATAATCTAAACAATGTCAAGGACGCTAAAATGAACGTTACTGCTGCCAACTAAATATAAAAGAGTTGAGCTTTTATTTGTACAATATCATCAATTCTCAATGTGTGTCAGTTTCATTCCGTATCCAATCATAGAGCAAACGTCGAAAGCTTCCTCCATATTGAAACAATGTTGTGCTTTAAACGTAAGATCTTCGTACATTTGATTCTCCATTGATACAAGTGCATAAAAAAAATATCCTGTACCTTTTAAAACTCGTACCTCTTAACAGCGCTTCCTTTATTTCGAACACCGGATACACAAAAAAGCTAGTTATTTATAGTCCTTCCGACATTTGTGAAAATCTCCAATACAAACGTGCAGAAGGCCTCTGTGGGTCAGTATTGAATACACGTTAAGTCTTTTCATGCAACTATCTTAATGATACACTGGGAGCTCGGATACCATCATTATTATTTGCACTAATTAGACTGTGGGAATAGTGTGTATCACATGTACCCCATGTATAGCTTTTGTGTACCATTATTAATCTCATATTGAATGATAATTTTAAATATGGTCTAAAGGTTTATACATAAAATATTCATATTTAATTATTTATTAAAAAGAACAGAAGAATACTTTTTCGAAAAGCCTAAAGTGAACACTGAAGCTATTTTTTTTTATAATGGGGCCAGTAAAATTTTCTGGACTTAAAATGCTTAGATATTGTGGAGAATATACTCAGCTATTTATAAGCTGGGAACAAAAAAAAACAACGAAAGGTTAAAGTTCATATACATTGCATGGCGGATTTCTTTAAAAGTTTTACTGCATTGCAAACAAATAAATACAAATTTATGTGAAACATTATTTCTCGTGTACGTTATGGAAACAGATGGGTTCACTACATCAAATACTACTGCTGGTGACTGCTCTACTAATCTTATCTGCAGCAAGCAAGTCCAGGCTACTACGAATGCTGTATTGATAACGTCGTGTTAATTATTCTTTTTTTGATGACAGAATTTACAGAGAAGGAGATGTAGAAAAAAAAAAGAGAAAATAAGAAACTGAACAAGTAAAAACATATCTGGGACATTAAACTAATTACACTAGAAAAAAACAAAACACAGAAAAAGTAACAAATTTACTTTGTAACATTTTATTAAACGAATTACAAGTTACTCCTGACAGTGTGAACTGTTTTTTGAATATACGTTACGATGATGTCCATGTTCTTTGTTATGCCATGTCGTCCAGTTTCTATTGCTTGTCCTGCTAGTCCACCTTGTCCAACTTGTCCCGCTTGTCCTGTAGGATATTTGGGTTAGGGATCCTGAAGGGACGTTGGAAAACTTACTAGTCAAAACATGTTTAGAGCTATAATGAGGTAAAAATTAAAAAAAAAAAAAAAATTACAAAGGGTTGGGGGGGGGGGGGTTAACTTCAACATCCCCCTTGAGTGTGATCATGGAACTTGGTGACTACAGTTTTGATTCATTAAAAAAAATACTAACGCAAAACTAGTCACCAAGATTTTGTTTCAGTAGGGCTAGATATCCCGACCCTTACCCCTCCAGTGCTACGCTCATGCTACTAACTCTTGAGTAAAAACACTGTAGCGGGACTTGGTCAACTATGTAGCTGGGCTTTTTAAAGATGTCCGGGGGTGCTTTCCCTACGAATTTATGTTTTGACTTATGGAAAATACATTCTATGACCTACGATATGGTCATAACAGTGGTAAGCGTGGTCGAGAGGCTGAGTAACTTGGCTTATCTTGGCTACATATGAAAGCAATGAAGGAGGCTCGAGGTTCAACACCCGATTCGAGCAGAGTTGTGTTTACTGAGCGCCTAAGCCTTCTCACAGATACCCCCATTGGACCAAAGCGCTCAGAGCATGCCATAAGCATGAAAGTAGCGCTACATAAAAGCAATAATAATAATAACAGTTTTATGGCGACAGACTTGTTCCAATCCCGTCGTGTCTCGTCTTTGATGGTTGACCCGCGCATCAAACAGAATGCCCCGCACCACGTAGACTAATGGATAGTTAAAGGTCATGGGATTTGTGTCTGGATATTTAAATGTTGAGAGACCTACTTCTGAAATAAACTTTAGAGACTACAGAAATTAAGTTCTAGATGTCGAAGAACAAAAGTTTTGAAATTAGAAGGGGGGGAAAAGAAGACAAAAAGTTTGTTAAAAACTCTTAGGTCACATGACCGGAAGAGAATGAGAAAAGGTTACATTGTCAGAGAAAAGCATCCATTGAGCAGAACTGTTGAAGTAAGTACTGGAAGATGTTGAAGTAAGTACTAGAAGATGTTGAAGTAAGTACAAGAAGATGTTAAAGTAAGTACTGTAAGATGTTGAATACGTACTGTAAGATGTTGGAGTAAGTACTAGAAGATGATTAAGTAAGTACTGGAAGATGTTGAAGTAAGTACTTGAAGATGATTAAGTAAGTACTGGAAGATGTTGAAGTAAGTACTTGAAGATGTTGAAGTAAGTACTGGAAGATGTTGAAGTAAGTACTAGAAGATGATGAAGTAAGTACTGGAAGATGTTGAAGTAAGTACTAGAAGATGTTGAAGTAATTACTGAAAGATGTTAAAGTAAGTACTGGAAGATGTTGAAGAAAGTACTGGAAGATGTTGAAGTAAGTACAGGAAGATGTTGAAGTAAGTACTAGAAGATGTTGAAGTAAGTACTAGAAGATGTTGAAGTAAGTACTAGAAGATGTTGTGGTTGCAAATAATGTGACTCTATTCTTCCGTAAATAAAAATGTAAAGTAACGAAGCGAGTTAGTGTTACTCAAACTCGTAGTTGGCCCTTAGGGGTCAGTGGGACTTACTGATGGTACAAAAGCTTTGGATGCAATATGCGCAAGGTTAAATAGAAACCGATGAATGGTTAATTAGACACACATATTTAAACTATAAAGTCACTAAGGTCAGAGGTCAAGCGACTGAAGAAAAAAAAGTAAGGGGGGGGGGGCAAGAGAATGCAATTAAAAACTTGACATTACAATAAGGTAATCAAGGCTTTATAACCAGCAAGGGTGTCTTTGTTGATAGGTTGAAGACTATAAAATACGACTTACTTAAGTGGTGGGTGAGATTTTTTTTATGTGGATGGGAGGTGAGTCAAGTTGGCGTTACCTACTGAATTTATAATGATACATAGGAGTAGATTTGTGAGAGAGACAGAGACTGAGAGAGAACGAGGGTAGAAAAGAGTTAAGAACATAGACGAACGAAGAGAAAAAGAGAAAGAAAGAAAGAGAGAGACAAAGAGAGAGAGAGGGACAAAGAGGAGGGAGGGATTGAGAAGGGAAAGGGGGGGAAGATATAAAATAAATACACTGGTGATGAAACAAGAATGAGAACTTGGAAAAGTTGAAATCAACGGAAACAAAAGAGGAACATAAATATGATAGAGCAAAGACACATGCCAGAGAGAGAGAGAGAGAGAGAGAAAGACGGGGGTAGAGATGGATAGAGAGAGAGGGGGGATAAGAGAGAATAAGTGAGAAATCAAAAAGTCAATTTTAAAAAAAAATCCCACCATGCAGAGAGTAACGAAGATGTGAAGTGGGAGCTTTTGTAAAAATATGAACTTAAAATGCATCTTATTGAAAAATGACCAAGTTAATACGGCGAGCGATAAGGGCAATAATCAGGCCGTTACCAAGGGGAACAACCTCTTTAGCGTTTCATTGCGACGCGGGCAGCATCCTCCTAAGCAATAAGTGGGAGAGACAAGAAATATAATGAAGGAAAAAATATATAGAGAGACAGAGGGATGGAGAGAGAAAAAGGAAGAGATGGAGGAGAGAGATGGAGGGAGAGACTGTAGAAATAACATAAAAGCATTTACCCTCCAAGGCTGCTACCCTCTCTCTTTCTTCATTGATGAAATATATGGAACTCAGAAAGAAGTATTCACCGTGGGTCATATTGCACAGATTATATGGAACACAGAAAGAAGTATTCACCGTGGATCATGTCGCACAGATTATATGGAACACAGAAAGAAGTATTCACCGTGGGTCATGTCGCACAGATTATATGGAACACAGAAAGAAGTATTCACCGTGGATCATGTCGCACAGATTATATGGAACTCAGAAAGAAGTATTCACCGTGGGTCATGTCGCACAGATTATATGGAACACAGAAAGAAGTATTCACCGTGGATCATGTCGCACAGATTATATGGAACACAGAAAGAAGTATTCACCGTGGGTCATGTCGCACAGATTATATGGAACACAGAATGAAGTATTCACCGTGGGTCATGTCGTGGATTATAACACTTATTGTTGACCGAGAGAAATATTTTTCATTCATACACCTCCATCCGCTCTTTTCCTTTTTAAAGCCTTGCATACATTTAAAATATGTCATGAAGGTTTACAGTCTAAGTCCAGGTGCTGAACAGGTGAGTACTTTGTCAGTTCTTTGGACTCTTTGCTTGTTCTTGTACCTGTGTTTAAAATGTGTAGGATAATTTAGTTTCCGGGACCCCCATCAAGACCAAGGGAAGTTCCATGCTCTGTTTTGGCCAATATAGTTGTCATATATATCATAAAGCCTTATTTATTTTCATAAAATATTGTTTCTTTTCTTTTCCCATTTTAAAACTCTGTTTCAACGAATTAAAAAAAACAAAGCCTGTTTTACAGAACATGTAGTTGTTGAACATGTAGTTGTTGAACATGTAGTTGTTGAACATGTAGTTGTTGAACATGTAGTTGTTGAACATGTAGTTGTTGAACATGTAGTTGTTGAACATGTAGTTGTTGAACATGTAGTTGTTGAACATGTAGTTGTTGAACATGTAGTTGTTGAACATGTAGTTGTTGAACATGTAGTTGTTGAACATGTAGTTGTTGAACATGTAGTTGTTGAACATGTAGTTGTTGAACATGTAGTTGTTGAACATGTAGTTGTTGAACATGTAGTTGTTGAACATGTAGTTGTTTCGATTTTTGATTGTTTGTTTTTTGTTTTAATGATTCCAATCCTGATTTGCTTCTACATCCTGTGATACTTGTGGCTCGCACCAAGCTAATGGTCAGAGAACTCATTACGCTTACACAGACTAATCTCTCACATTTTGAAAACGCAAGTCGCCAGCGTTGAATGGGCAGTTTTTGTTCTGACATTTAGTCTGTCCTAGTGTCTGCCTTTGTAGATGCACTATCTGTACATCTAGATCTAGAATTTATGTCGTGCTAGCTCCGAGGGGCGGGGGAAACGGGGGCGGGGGGGGGGGTAATTGAGACTATGATGCAACGAGATGGTGGAACCAGAAATTAGAAAATGATATGGGCGCTCAAGAAACGGGACGCGGTGGGAGTCTTGAAAGTAAGAGGGCAAGAAATAGAAAGAAGAAGAAAGAAAAAGAGAGAAAAGCACAAATTAGAAATCGGCGCCCCGAGGTCGGCACAGGACACTGTCTCGTAGATAGAGAGATGGAATCAAACCACAGGGAACAGCGAATGGCGAGGCTCTGGTACCGTGACCGCCCTGAGACTAACTCCGTGGAGCAGACTCTCCAGCGGGAGGTAAATGTGAGCGTTAAGTGAACGTCCCCTCTTACCTGTATACAATACCTGCAAGGGAGAGAGGGGGGGGGGGAGACATTTAGATTAGAGGAAGATCTTTTTTTTTTTTTTGTTCTTCTCGTGGTCAAATACTTTCATTTTCCTCTCAATTAGTTATAAATAGCGACTTCATTTTAGTCTGCGTCTATTACATTCAGAGTTCGTGACCTTTGACCCCCCTCCGATCCTCCATCTTTTAACTAAATGACCCACTAGTCTGCTAATTGTAACCTTTAACCTTTTGTTCAAGTTATCTAATGCTCCAATACAATTAAGATGAAATATTATGCAAAAAATAATGTCCAATGACGTCAATGCTGGCTAGAGCGAAAATCTTGTTGTTTCAATTTTTAACCCACAATAATAGCGATAGATCCTACGATTTCATGTCAAACATCAATAGATTCAAACGTAATACACTAGGCTTGGTTGCCTGGTCGTTCAAATTCATCGACGGTCCCGGGTTCAAACCCTGCCCGCCCCCATCTCCCGTCGTCCTGCAGCAGGTTTGGACTAGGAAGTAGTTATCATCAACTCTGAAGGAACATTAGAAACATATGACATTTTACAAACACATCAGATATTTTTGTTTAAATCTCACTTAATTTTTCCATTAATTTTCACTTTTGTGCGTAATATCCGACTGCCGGCACATCCAAATTACCCGCTCGAATATATTTTATTTCCATTCAGAACTATTTTGGTATTTGAACCTTTACATTTCTAAAAAATAAATTCATAAAAATGTGTTACATCAACATTCAGGCCAATTTATTTGTGTTTACAAAGTTTGTGTCAATGATTGATAATAATAATTTTTATTATCCATGTGGAAATTCGGTTTACAATTGTGCATTACAACAAACAATAAATGATTAAAGCAAACATTTGTACAATAGCATACAAGATATACGTTCACACCTCATTTTTCTTTCACATTATATAACAAATTTACAACAGAACAACAGGAAACATGAAAAGGACCAAGACGCCTGTGTGTAGTCACTCAATGAACTCTTTATGTCGTGTCTGTTCTATTTATGTGAATGTTTCTGTTGTGTTGTTTTTATGTGAGAAGAGAGTCACTGCAAATTAACATAACGATCAATACATCCTAGTCTTAGTAAGTTTTGCGTGTTACTCTTTCTTATGTTTTCACAGAGAAGCGTCTCTAGTTTATAAAGGAAGGGTCAAACATTGAAGTGGAGACGTGTACTGATACATGACTAGGTGACAAACACAAAGATTAACACTTTTAGATAAACATGTAAACTCTAATGCATTTTAGTTTTTTTCCCCTCTGTTTTTTTTTATTGATACGGACAAAAGTACTTTGTGTTTTTGTAGAGCATATAAAACACGGCGACTATGGAAACTGAAACCAAAGTTTGCTATTCTGACTCCCTACTTTTCCGACCCTCCCGAAGCAGACCCTCAACCCGCCCTAGTGAAACAAACCTCCCCCCCTTTCCCCTCTTCTAATCACGTTAGCATGTAGCATTGATCAAGGCCAGTGCGACATTGTGCTCCTGAGAGTTTTGACGTACTTCAGGTCGTGTCTTTTCCGCGTTCGCCGCTTGAAAACAAAAGAAGGAAGCGTCCATGCTAAGCTCCGGACTTAAACTCTTTCTAAAAGTTTCACATCGTCAGCGTTCAGAGAGTATGGGGTTCAAGCTCTGCTGGGTCTCTTTGTTGTCATGACAGCCAGGGGAAGAGAATGAGACATAGCAGACGAGATGGGCTGTTTGGTGAAGGGCATTAGCGTTTGCCACATTAACACATTTCAAAGTCAAATTATGTGGTCGGTGTGGTTGCTTTGGCTTTGATGTCTTGTTAATATGGTTCCTTTTTTTTTTCTTTGTAACTTAAGGGTGAGGTAAATAAAATGTAATCATGGGGTAAATATGTAAGAAAATATGAGGAAAATGTGAGGTAATTATGAAGTAATGTTGTAAATTTCAGGGGAATATAAGGTAAATATGATATTTATGTGAGATAATTGTGAGGTAAATGTTAGGTATAAGTGAGATAAAGTGTAACTAAATGAACTAATATTGTGTTTGTAATAAGTTTAAAATTTAATATAACTTTAAAAAAAAATATGCGTGAGGCTTTAGCTAGCCTTGCTTCGGCCGTGAAAATGTACATCCTGTCATGAAAGTATTTCATTCGAAGAAAATTTATAAGCATTTTCACTACTAAGTAGAAGTGCAGACTAAAGGACTAAACAGAATTCCAATCAGGGTCAGCACATTGTCCACTTTGCTGGACGTTGATAAGAATGGATTTCCTTGCCTTAGTTCCACTAGCTTTAGGACCGGCGTCCACCGCGATCTTACCTTTGTCCTTCCTACACCGTCCGTTATCAGGTTTTGGCATCAGCTGGCTTTGGCCTTCATTCATCTCCTCCCGATGACAGGGTGGACAAAGGTGGGGCAGAGGTGAAATGTCTAGCAGACCTAATTACTGGGATATTAAATGTCATCACCAATGCAAAAATTGGGTGGGAGGGATTCTCACGGGATAATAAACGGACTCCTCAATTATAGGAAGAGATAAAAAGCCACAGGCTTAGCATTCTCTTTTTGATTTTCTTAATCACGTTTTTTTCCCTTGCCCAGTAAATAAAAAATGTCGAGATTTTGAACAGCATAAACATTCAAAAATGTCTTTAATTTTTCTGTGTCTTTTGTTTCTTTCTTAACATTTCTCAGGATTCTGTGTTGCTCTTTTCACTGTCTTATTTCTCTCTCTCTCTCTCTCTTTCTCTCTCTCTTTCTCTCTCTCTCTAACACACATATATACATATATACACACACACACACTTACAACGCCAGAACAAATGGGTCTACATTTGTAGCATTTATCAATGCTATGACATATGAGGCGAAGTTCCGCTATTTTAAGGTAACCAATAATTATTTAAAAAAAAAACTCTTGTTATGAAAAATAACTTGTATAAATATTTCTAGTAAGCTGTCTGGTCGTGTGATGTGCGCTTTGCACTTTCGTCTGGATGGACCCGTGTTTGAATACTGCCCACTGTTATGCCCCGCCGTTGTGCAGGAGGTTATAATAATATTATATTCGGAAAGAACATCCGAAACATGGAAAACAAAAGATATATCTAATTTTAATTTAAAACCATTTTATGGCTATCATTCCTTACCAATAATTTGCTGATTAATTAATGATACTTTCTCCTCCAGATTCAAAAGAAGTATCATTCTCTTTAATATTTACATAATTTAAGAAAAAAAATCAACCCAGAACAATACACAATGGTAAAGTTACGTAACAATATCCTGAAACAAAATACTTTTTGTACATAACTATGAATCTATGTATGTCTTCCCAGCATGCATTATGATGGCTTATTTCTTGTACATTCTATTTATTAAGTTCAAGTCAAAATGTCAGAAAATTTTCTACGTCGGTCCACGACATTTACTAGAGAGACTACGGTAATTCACTATGACTTAAGAATGTTGGTCTGGTATTAAGTTCTAATCAATTAAGGTGAAATGTTTCATTGCATTTGTTCACCACAAGGAGTACTTAACATTAGACATAACGCTCTCTCTCTCTCTCTCTCTCTGGGAGGTTTTCACTCTTTCGCTTATTAAATTAGGAAGTAACTTTGGTCAAAAAAAGAAGACTTCAGACCCAGGAACACGGATCAAGGACCAAGCTTAATTGTGCCGAGTGGTCAGCCAGTAATGGTCACTGATGGGCCCTCGATTAGATTAGCTGAGAAGAAAGGGGGGACCATACTCCCCTCAACATCTGGATCTTGTGCTGGCGCCAGGGGTTTAAGACCAGGTCTGGGTCTTGGCGTCAAAGGTCACACTGAGCTTTTGATTCGAATGAACGGAATAAAGATGCTAATCTGATCAACTCAGAAGAAAATTGTTTAATGTCTGAATATAAAAAAAAAAAAACCGTACCCTTTCTCCTATGATCATATCAAATTATTGTCGAGCTGTTGAAGAAATATGTCTGAACATAGTTAGCCCCATTATCACACAGGAGTTTTCACTTCCAACTGAACAGTCCGCTTGACTTCATTAGAGATAGAATCACCACCTCATTCATTATATTCATATTAACTGATACAACGAATATTGTTACAATGAAAGCATTCTAGACAAAATCCACTACATTTGAAACAAAACAGCTTAGATTTCTGAATATCTAATAGTACCTTAAATAACAAGCAGGACCGGATCCCAAGCTATTTGAACTGTGTTTAGAACCTCTCAAAGGAAAAAGACTGGGAGGAATGGAGAAAGACGGTCGACGAGTCTTGCTTTGTGCCCCAAAGGTCCAACAGACTAAGGGATAGGTAGAGGTGAAGGTAAAATAAATGGGTATTTAAAAAAACAATCAGCATAGTTAATGATGCACCTCCTTCACTCTTCCCGTACCCCTAGAGGTGAGCGTACTACACTTTGGGAAACATTGTTTTAAGGGAATGAACCATACAACAAAAAGAAAGCGACCACGCCCCTGAAGTTGTACTCGTCTATAGCTGGGCGCCACAAGGGCGATGAAGTATCGGGAGCCGCCCTACAGATAAGCCAGCACCCCAACATCCTGCTGTTGCACATGTCTCTCGTTGTGAGCCGTATTGACGAGACACGCAGCGAGGTCTGGACAATAGGATGGTTACCAAGGAGATAGTTACCCCCCCCCCCCCCCCAGAGGCCACACTACCGGGTCGATGCGCATGTGTTTAAAAATTACGCTGATAATTGATGGGCGACGTATGTGTGCGTGTGTGTGAGAGAGAGAGTGGGGAGGGGGTGAGGCGTACGTCTGATCACAGTGATAGAGAGAAGGATGCGTGAGGATGTAGCGAAAGACTCACCTGCTGCAGCCAGCCACGTGACTCACGCGCGCGACACGGAAGTGATAACATCTGTCGTCACGTGGAAAGTTGTCCAAGATTGTTCGGGGCGAAGAGTTTTATGCAACCTGGCTCAGGTAGATTTTTTTTTTCGCCACATCTAAAAGTTGTAACATTTTATAAAGTGATTTGGCACTCATATAAATATTTTAAAATGTGCCGCCAATATCAGAGAAGTGTCAAAGTAAATTTTGTCATCAAAGGTGTACCGAAAGTAAAAATATTTGCAGCAAGGGCTTCAATCTCAACTTAGGACAAAGCTAAAAACGTTTTTCTTGCATTTCAATTACCACACCTTTCTTGTCTTTGACTCGCTTTTTAACTTTCTCTCTCTATCTAGCCCCTGTATCGTTGTTCACCCCTGTATCGTTGTCCACTTCTGTATCGCTATCTACCCTCCCCACCCTGTATCGCTGTCCACCCCTGTATCGCTGTCCACACCTGTAATGCTGTCCACCACTGTATCTCTTTCCACCATTGTAATTGTTAGCGAAATTGCAAGACTCAGTTGCTAATTTGGTTTTAGTTTTTTAGGTTTTCTGGTTTCTATTGTTGGTATTGTTCGTCAGCATCAATCTTTTTTTTTTGGTAGATTGGGGTGGGGGGGGGGGGGGGTAAGAAAACTTTATTATTCAAACATTGATAACAGCCTTCAACATTTGAACAAAAAGACCTTTGACACCACCTCTTTTTGTACGTTCCTATGTAAAGGCTGAGAAATGATGAAGTTCAAAACCAACGACAGAGCGATGAAAAAAGAAAAAAAAAAAGATGAAAACAGGGCACCAGGTTCGAACTCGAAACCGTCGTGGCGACAGTGAGAAGCGCATACATCACGACCAGGCAGCCCTCCAGTTGACCGAAATTATGTGATAAGCCTATCATTTTCAATTTTCAAAGTATGACAAAATGGTTTGTTTAGATACTGGAATAGATCTCGGATTTCGCAGGGCCAAGTTTGGGATGAGTTTTCAAAAGATTTTAATAATTTCCGGATATTTCCAGGACATTTCCGTATATTTTGCAATTTCGGGAGATTTCCAGGAGCCCTTGGTAAATCAGGCGGTCGCTGGAAATCAGTTATAAGTTATAAAATGGTTTAATTTAGTAATTTACACCTAGAATTAGTGCGGGTCCTATGAAAGTGCATGGCCCATTGAGGTCGCGTAGGTTGCAGTGGCCTAAGGCCGGCCCTGCAAAATTGCGGCGTATGCTACGCCGTGGGTCGACTAGTTTATATTATTACTAAAGTCAACTACTTTGATTTCATTTTATCACAAGATAAATTTGTTTATATTGTAATGAAAGTTATATTTAGTTTCGTTCACAAAAAAGTTATTCAAGTTATTTCAAGTTCTTTAAGTTAAGACATGCTACGCCTACTACGATTTACTTGTCTACCAGCAGCTCGGTGTTACAAGACAAGGGATGTCAACAACACTAATTCAGTTCGTTATTGTGACATGACAGTTGCTTATTGTGACTGACATGACAGTTGTTTATTGTGACTTGACAGTTGCTTATTGTGACATGACAGTTGCTTATTGTGACATGACAGTTGTTTATTGTGACATGACAGTTGCTTATTGTGACTGACATGACAGTTGTTTATTGTGACATGACAGTTGCTTATTGTGACTGACATGACAGTTGTTTATTGTGACATGACAGTTGCTTATTGTGACTTGACAGTTGCTTATTGTGACTGACATGACAGTTGTTTATTGTGACATGACAGTTGTTTATTGTGACTTGACAGTTGCTTATTGTGACTTGACAGTTGCTTATTGTGACTGACATGACAGTTGTTTATTGTGACTTGACAATTGCTTATTGTGACATGACAGTTGCTTATTGTGACATGACAGTTGCTTATTGTGACTGACATGGCAGTTGTTTATTGTGACAAGACAGTTGTTTATTGTGACATGACAGTTGTTTATTGTGACATGACAGTTGCTTTTTGTGACATGACATAGATATCCACTTCTAGAAAGTCATCTCTCCTAGGGACACGCACTCTACTGACCCCATTCTTCAGTTCAACGTCCACACCACTATTTCACCATGTGGTTTTGGTTTGTGTCCCTAGAGATTAAGCCCTACATATTTAATGTTAGATGAAATGGTCCACGGAGGTTCAAACTGCCGCTAGGGGTCGTGGGCCGTGGCTTATCTCTGAATGATGGGAGGATTGGAGGTCAACAGCAAGGTGAAGGCCATTAATGGTCATAGTAAGAAAAACAGTTTGGAGAGAGTGAGGAATAGACTCCTACAAAACGGAAATCAAGGGAAATATAAATAGCAATAATAAATAATTAATAATAATAAATAATTAATAATAATAAATAACAATAATAATAAATAACAATAATAATAAATAACAATAATAATAAATAACAATAATAATAATAGCAATAATAATAATAGCAATAAATAGCAATACTAAATAAAGAAATGAATAATAATAAATAGCAACCAGAAATGTGACGGGAAACAACCAAAACTTGCTAGTGAGCTAATAAACCAACGAAATCTTATTTGGAATAGGAGAAGGTGGTAGTATATGAAAGTAACGATAGTACAGAAATTGATTGAGGGGGGGGGGGAATATAGATATATATATATATATGGATAAAAAAATCCAATCACAAACATTAAAAGATAATAAGACACACATAATCATAAATATGATCACACAAAATTAACCAAACAATCGTACTCATACAATCACACAAAACCATACACACGTCCACACGTGCAACTACACACACACACACTCAGCAAGGTATACAATAACACATACAATAAAACAATGACACATAAATTACTACAGTGACACATACATTAAAACACACTATCGTATTGTCCCTCTCGCTAACATCTGTAAGGTTATCTTTCTTTAAAAAAACAACTTTATTTAAGAAAAAAAAAAGACTGGTAAACGCTTGATTCAAAATTTTCAAATCAGTAAACATCAGATACAGAATGGTAGTATTTTAAATGAATCATTGAATGAATCGAGTTATTGAATGAATCGAAACCTAGAAGGAATCAAGTCATAGAGTGAATTGAATCATTAATTATGTATAGAGTGAATCAAAACATCGAATGAATTAACAGCAACCACTCATTGTTTGTAAAACAGAACTTTGCATTAATGAAGTCCGTTGTTCACGTCCTCCCCCCACCCCCCCCCCCAGCCCTCCCATTAAACTTCACAATTATAAACTCTCCCCTATCCACGCCAACACACACACGCACAACCTCATGCTGTTCAATCAGGTGGGAAGTGTCCAGGGTAATAGGTTCAGGTCATATGTTTCCCTGGTAGATAAAAGTAAACATTACCCTTCTGTGGCCTCGTACTGACATCTGTCCCAGGGATAGTCCATTTCGGGCGTCGTAACGAGTTTCTACTTTATAAAAACAGTTTATCTGGTTCTAAATTCATCTACATAATAAAAAAGAAAAAAAAGGGGACTGAAACAGTTGAGGCAGGGGCGGAGTTTGGGGGTTTTCTAGACATTTAGAATTACATCTACATGTCTTTCTTTTAGGATTACAACAACAACAACAACAGCTTGGGCAAAACAAAAATAAACAAACAAACCAAACAAAAAACCACAACATCTAGACCAAATGAAAACAAAGTGAAATACAAACAGTTGCAGGGGAAGGAATCTTCTGCAGAGTTCTCTTCTATTATGTTGGGAAGTTCAAAGGTCACTAATCCAATATCCGGGAATCAGATGATTGGCTGAGTAGTTTCTAGATCAGACAGCTCTCCAGACTGTTTTTCTTCTATAAGGAGGGGAGGGGGTTGGTGAGAGGTTTCGGGGCCAGTTTGAGCTGGAAATGGAAAATACAGTTTGAAGAATATGGTCTGCATTTCTAATGACTATTCCAAAAGGGCAGATTTCACTAGTCCCATTTTGTTTCAGCTTCCGGAACAAGTGTGGACGAGGTAGTATTACAGACCTGTGCGCCTCACTTAAAAATTCAGGAGGAGAGAATCTTTTCCTTTCAACGCTTTGAATTCCTTGCATAAATGATTTCACTTTCTGTTGCCCGTTATGTGAAAGTTGAAAATAAAAATAAAAAATGAAAAACCTGAATGAGAAGATGACATTGACATGACTATGTCAAACTAAGATGACATTGACATGACTCTGTCAAACTAAGTTGATCAATCGCAATGAAGTGGTTATGATAAAATATCGATGTGACTCAACTTTCCCAATGAGTTCGTCGCCGGAACCCTTTCTTTGGTGATCCAAACTAGTTATCCTTCAATCAGTTACCTGTGAGTCAGTTGCCTGTGAGTCAATTACCAGTGAACCAGTTACCTGTCAAACGTTTGTCTAACAACCATTAGTTGGAAACGGATTGTCGTGAACCAGTTGTCTGAAGATCGCATCCAGAAAGACGAAACTGTTCTTGAATGTTTCAAACTCATTTCATACAATGTTAATCTGAGTGGACGAGATGGCCATATCATGAATTGTGAGATTGCTCCATCCGATAGTCCAACTTTTCAATCTTTTTGTAACCTAGGAATGTGTCATTCAGATAGTTCCTAGGTTGGCCGATCTCTCAAATGCAAAGCAGGACATCTGTGCAGGAAAAGTACCGATGGTTTGTTGATGCATTGGTCAATTAATATTTACATTAAAAGATGGTCGAAAAATATATCCTTGTCGAAAAATAATTTTTTGTTTATGTAAATCCACTGCAACAAATATATCCACTTAATGACATATTTTCTAAATAATGAATATTGGAAACAGCGATTCATTTATGCTAGGCCTTATCTTATCTTATATAATACAGACGTTACTTCAAAAAAGAAGATGATTACGTCCTACGCGTCATGTATCTAGTCATGCATGTTAACCAATGACTTAAATTCTGCCAAAGAATTGGTTTCCTGGCTGGCTCAGGCAACCCATTCCATGCTCTAATAGCACTAGGGAAGAAGGAGCTTTTGTAGAAATTTGTCCTAGCATATGGAACAAAAATATAGCCTCTTTATTTTCATGTTTATTTACGCAGGGTGTAAACCTGCGGCCATTGATATAAAAACGGTTCATGAATTAAAATCCATAAATATTTATTTATTCGCTTATAGCCCCTGCGAACATCTTCATTCTAAAGTCCTGAACAACATACTAGTCTGATCCACCCTTCTTGAGTCATTGGCATTTGTAGAACCGGAAATTACCTTGTGATTCACAAACGTCCTTTAGATAAGCCAGACAGGGCACCAATATCTGTGCGTGTCTCCCAGGTGTGAGCGTTGATACTATTCTTGCTTTTGTGTCATGGTTCGCGCGCTCGTGTGAGCAGGTCGGGTCACTACGTCATATGATACCCTCCACGTGGGCAGCTCTCGCCGCTACGTCCCGCTCGCTCCAGGGCCTGATGTGTGTCAAGTCGTGAGTTATGATGGCAGCTCAAGATGGCGACAGGACGACCTGGCCCGGGACAGGCCATGAATCAGTCATGCGTAGTCGTGCAGACTAGCCAGCGACAAGCGGGAACCACAGGGACCATAAACAGGGATTAATCAAAAGCCCATTGCTTATCAAATTGACTCTGCGGGGCAAAACTAACGGAAGATGAATACATACAGGGTTGTAAGTACACCCCTCCCCTCCAGTACCCTCACTCTAATCCCCACCCCCTTCCCAATGGCCACAGGATAGAGATGGATGAAATCGATACTGTTAAGAGTAGTCGATTTTTTTTTAGAACATACTAATAATGCAGACCCCCCCCCCCCCCCCCCCCCCGTAGAGTTAAATTGTCGTTGTCATAATTCACGAATGTGGCTCTTGTGTACACCAACATACACTGATCCCATATGTGTCATATTAAATGTCCCGTAGGACAACATCCCGCTTCTAAAAATAGCACCTTGATAGCAAGTCTTAAAAAATACCTTTTTACACAGTTTAGTTAGTTTATATAGTTTATATTGTATGTTTGTAATACTCCTCAAAACAACACTAAGCCTATATGATGCTCTAACACAGTGGTCTCTCAACCTTTTTAGCTCGGCGACCCCTTTTTACAATTCCCCCCCCCCCAACAAACAGCAAAACTATTTTGTTCAGAAGCTCAAGTAACTGTTCCTTCTGTTGTAAAATGGAAATCTCCTTATAAGTATCTTATACGCATTGCTAAAAGTGAATGTTTAATTACGAAACAGTTTGCAAAGATATTCTTCAATGATATATATCTCCTTATCATTACATTACAAATAAATGAACTTTTGACCTTCAAAGTTTCACTCGTGCATCTATTTACCTTTCTATTTCTTAGTCATCCTGTCCATGTTGTATATTTATATAGACATTTGAATAGCATGACGGAGCACGGGCAGGAATCGGGACAAAACTAAGCTACATTGCTACAATAGTGTTTCGACTGTCTGAGTGTTTCTGTTTCACCAGATTAGGATTCTCGGGACAGTCTTTGCAAGATCACAACTACTGTAATCTTCTGCATCAAGCCTACTTCTTTATTTAGATTTCATGACTAAAAAAGCTATAAAAAAAAACATGTTTCACGAAATAATTATTTGAAATGGAGAAAAATCGCGATACAGACAAATCGGATTATGGCTACAAACACTTGATGTAGATTTATTTAACTGACATTACTGCATCACTAGTAATGTGTTCAATACTTTCTGACATATTGAAGTACTTGGTATCCTGTCGACAAAGCTCGAATGTTGAGAATCGAAATGACGCATTTAATTCGTTACGTGGATTCGACTAATAAAGCACCCCCATCTACTGGGATTTTTCAATTTGTAATTAAGCTATTGAATTGAAACCATATCGATGTTATACTTTCTTTTCTTTATGTTCTTTTGTGCGAGAACCATTGTCGTGGGGTGTTTCCATAATGAAAATATTACCTTCAATAACATTGACTATTAAACGATAGCGTATTATTAACTTGGATAAAATTGCTTTTCAATTTCATCACCACGTCACCATTTGAAGATTCCACATTAGTCTAACGTTGCGGTAGGCATTAGTTTACATTAATTTAAACTGTTAAAATAGTTATCCTGCGATAATTACAATGTTTGAGATTATTCTGTCTAAGCTGTCTAAAACATCTATCCCAGAATAACAATACAAAAAAATGCTAACTTCCAATGGAAAAAAGTTTGTAAAATATCGAATTTTTAAAGTTAGAATAGACAAAAACAATTCATATTTTCGATGGTCTTAGGCGACCCCTGGCAAATCGTCGCGTCCTACAGGTTGAGAACCCCTGCTCTAACAGCTTGCTGACAATGTACAAGTTGACAAGGGACTTTCAGCAAAGCTTCACCAGTACACGTTTAGAATGGCTGGAAGGCAGCATGTAGCGGTGGGAGCAGCATGTAGCGGTGGTAGCATCATGTAGCGGTGGTAGCAGCATATTGCGGTGGTAGCAGCATGAAAAGGTAGTAGCAGCATGAAGCGGTAGTAGCAGCATGAAGCGGTAGTAGCAGCTTGAAGCGGTAGTAGCAGCATGAAGCGGTAGTAGCAGCATGTAGCAGTAGTAGCAGCATGTAGCGATGGGAGCACTATGTCTCGATGAGAGCAGCATGTGAGAGCGCCATGTAGCGCTGGGAATTAGCAGAAATCAATGGAGCATGCAGAATTGCTGGACTTTTCGAAATCAATCTAACAGACTGCTTCTACTGTACATGATAACCAAACTTTCAGAAAATAAGTATATACGGCTAACAACTCAAATGAAATGATTTGTTATGAAATCATTCAAAGTGTGATAACTTCTACTATTTATATAGCTAGTCTACAATACATAGAGTACTCCTACAATACATATCATGTTACTTCTACTTTTAATATAGTACTTCTACGATGTAGTACTTCTACTATAAATATTGTTACTAACTTTTTAAGTACTTCCATTTATATAGTACTTCTAAAATATATATATATATATATATTATTTCTACTAAAAAAACAGTATTTTTAGTATATAAATTATCCTATTTCTACAATATATAAATGTTCCAAATGCGAGGCGTTACTCATAGTTTCTGATCTTCTCTAGGAGTGCTCTACTTTCATGCATAGTTTGCAAGGAGGATTAGAGGGCGCCTTTGAGACAGGGCGTCTCTGTTCATATCTCTAATTGTATCGTGTAAGTCCAACATGGCAGTATCGCTATTGTACACTGAAAAATCGATACCAAATTAACATTTTCATTCGATTGGTAAAAAAACAACTTGACAACGCCACCAACCGCTGTTCCAATAATAAACAAACACAGAAAAAGAAAAGTTGGGCGATTTCGATATGTGTACTTCTCGTCCACTCCAGACTCGGTAATCCACGTCCATCCTTCAGTTACTGAGAACACATGGGAAGAGCAGGACATTTTTAAGGTGGGAGTCACGCACTGTCTTTTTAAAGCCCTGATGACGCGCGTTGAGCCGCTGTCCAGAAAAGTTGAGCCCATGATCCTGGAAGATGGAAAGGTTTAAAAAGAAAAAAAAAGCAGGTCTGAACTGACGTATGACTTATTTATAGTTAAAGGGGAACAACTCAACACGTTTTTTTTCTAGAGAAATTTCTTTGCAGCTGAGCAAGGGTTCTCAAACATTTTCGTACCCCGACCGTTTCGGTAAATATAAAGCTTAAAACCAATGAAAAAGTTTAAGTAGAGGAACTGTCGGGTACAGGGGTGCACAGTTTGGGAACCAGTGCCGTTTCTATACATGCACTTTGTTGAAAGCCGCTGTCACTCGTAAAACAGATTAGGCTCATCTCGTTATGACTAAGATGATGTATACATTTGTATTTGGTTAGTCAGTAGTTGAATATTAGTTGAATTGGCTAATCATCTCAGACTTACACTACTCATTCAACATTGAGGGATGACGACCCCTGGCCTCAATTTCTATCCCACCAGCTGTGGTATCCTTTCCCATTGCAAATTCTCGTAGACTAAAGTGGCCTAATCCTAGATACACTTAGTTATACCTATCAAAGGTTAGACATTTGAGGATGCCTCAGAGTTCCGCATTTTTCATTCTTCTACCTACTTCCAATGTTCTTGTCCTCCCTGGCGATCTATCCTGTGCTTTTTATCCCCGACTGTTGGTCGATTTTGAAGAGCTTCATGTCGCGCATGCATTCATCAGTATATCTTTGAAGTGGATGACCTGCAGCTCTCCTGCCTTTTATTATCACCATGCAAAATATTTTGTGGAAGTCATCCCATGATCAAATGCATGCTAGCCAGGGTGTCTACATCTCTAAAATTAGGCTCTAATACAAGTAGGTCAAAAATTTAAAACGGACGTGACGATGTTTGAAGTCACTTGTACTGTAAAGTTGCAAAATCATTGTTTTTAGTATGGTATCGTTATCTCTTGGCTCTTAAAGTCCTTTGATTGTTTACTTATAAATTGAAAATGGTCATGTGTACCTGCACTTGCGTTAATAGCAAGCTTTTTGAAGTATCCGGTATACAGAACATAGAAAGTGATAGTAAAATATGTATTTTAAAGGGTTGACTTCTTATCTCTTTAGCTTGTATCACTAGGCCAGGTTCGCATTTAACTTCACATTCACTTTCACCTATCCTTTGGTCTGCTGGACTGCTGGGGCACCACACAAGATCTGTCAACCTTCTTTCTTCATTCTTCTCTTTCATTTGTCTTTGATAGAATTTAATTCTGACGTTCTTTCTGAAAATATTGAAACCCAGCTTTTTACCTGCCTGGGTAAACCACTTCGGGGGCCGATTTTGAGTTTGTGTTTCCACACAAACTGTTTTTGTAACCTTGTATTGTTTGTAAAATGTTTTACATGTTGCGGATGTTTCTTCAGAGATGAAGATAATCTACTTCCTTGCCCAAACCTCCCGCAGGACGACGGATGATGGTAGCGGGTAGGCTATGAACTATGAACCCGGGACCGTGGAGACAGCCGAACGACAGTCTAGCGCGCATACCATTGATCAGTTATGAGTAAGTCAGCTTGTAATAAGTTTTGAGCTTCAAGTACTAAGAAATTATTTGTGTACCTAAACACTAAGATTTAGTTTGGAAAAAAAAAAGGAAAATATTAAAAAAATCTATTTTTAAATTGATTAATCTTTTCTTAGGTACAATAAATAAAAGATTAATTAATTTTAACGCCATCCTTCCCACGTCCGACAGATGTCTCGTGTGTACTGTTTTAATCGTGTTTAAATTCTACAGTTTATAAAAAAAAATGCTTTTATAAAATTGGTTAACGTTTTAGCCACTCATAAATGGGGCAAGTGAGTGCAGAAAGAAAGTTGAGGCTCGGGGAACAATAGCATCATTGGATGGCTGCCTGCTCGTGAGGTATGCGCTCTGGGCTGTCGTTCGGTGGTCTGGAAGGTCCCGTGTTCAAACCCCCTGCTCGCTGCCATCCCCCGCCGCCCTGTAGGAGGTTTGGGCTAGGATGTAATTATCTTCAGAATCTGACAGAACGTATAAAACATTTTACAAAAAACAAAAAAAAAAAACAACTCAATAACTGTTTGGCAAATTTCTATTTTAAAACCATGTATTTAATTTCTACATTTAATCTGTTTAAAAAAATATTCTATTTGTTTACATGAGATTTGTTGCCCAAATAATCGTTTATCAAGAATCGTGTACTACACATGTCGTCTGCTATCGTGGCGGAACTCTGGTGCCTGTACATCCTGGTCTCCAATCTCCGAGGCGCCTTTAGTAAATTAATTTAGCCAATAAACTTGAAAATCGCAAATGTTGAACTCTGGGAAAGCAAGGGGAGGCGACCAAATTCTTTGATTTGTTTAAAACTTTTTCTGAGCGATAGATGTAAATAGACATGATGTCATTACTCAGCGCGCGTAAATACTGTTCAGACGTAGAGGGCGAGTAGGTAGATGGCGATAAGAAGAAAACAACCTTGTAAAGTTCACCAGAAGTGTCTCTCCACCTCTTTCAGGCGTCCCACCCCACGGGAACAAAAATGATGCAAACTATCATGAAATATGTGTACTGCGGATCTCGTAACGAATCATTACACAGGCAAATGACTAATTTAAAAAAAAACGACTTGGCATTGTTCTTAAAGCCCACATGTATAATAAAAAATGTTATATATATATAATAAAATATAAAATGTTATATTATATAAGATAAAAAGCCCACATAAATAATAGGCCCTGACGTAGTATTTTTCTAAAAGCCCCATATGTATAATAGGCCTTGACTTAGTATTGTTTTAAAAGCCCACATGTATAATAGGCCCTGACAGTATTTTTCTAAAAGCCCACATGTATAATAGGCCCTGACTTAGTATTTTTCTAAAAGCCCACATGTATAATAGGCCCTGGCTTAGAATTTTTCTAAGAGTCCACATGTATAACAGGCCCTAATCTTATAAATTACAAGCAATCCTTTAAAAAAGAAGAACATTGCATATTACGCGAGTTCTGAATATTAATTAGACTCAGTTTTGACCAAAATTTCTCCTTAACGCACATTTCACATATTCTGCGTATCTAGCTAAAACACTTTGCTTATTTTTGTAGAGAGATTAATTCACTTGGTCTACTAGTTAATTATTACAGTAGCTCGTGGAACACCTATTCAGGTCTCTTGCTCCGCGGAACACAATTTGAGAAACACTGAATTAGAGAATGTTTTTTCTTGGCTGATTCAGGCACTGGGGAAAAACAGAGCATTTATACCAATTCGTCCTAGTACATGGAATAAGAAATGTGACTTTATCATTTGTTTTTTATGTATTTTATAATATTTTTTTTTTAGTATTTGTAAATTATGGTTTAGTGTTTTATGTATTATTGCTACTCTACTTTTTAGTCTCTGAGGCGTGGAGGCTGAGTGGTAAAGCGCTTGACGTTTGAACCGAGGGGTCCCGAGTTCACATTCTGCTGAAAACTGGAATTTTTCATTTCGAGACTTTTTAGGACGCCAAAGTCCACCCAGCTCTAATGGATACCTGACATTAATTGGGGGAAAAGCAAAGATGTTTGGTCGTTGTGCCCTAGTTCCCCGTGGGCCACAGATATAGGTGACCTGTACCAGCAACTGCACTCTAGATCGTAAGGTCTCTGAAAAGGGAACATTTTACATTTAATGTTTTTGTCTTCTGTCCTGGAGTGTTTCTAAGTTCTAAGTTTTACTCAAAAGGTTTTAAATTGAATTAATTCATTACTGATAGGTTTTATATAGCGCTACTTTCATGCTTATAGTAATGCTCATTTGTGGACCTGTGGGGGACGGGGGTATGTGGGAGAAGGTTCTCCGTGCTGTCCAAATTTGATTTTTTAAAAAATAAAACTCACATCTCTTTTCTTTTTTCTTGTTCTTATTCTCCACTATACTGAATTGACTGGAGCTCATAAGGTTACAATGTCAGCTATAGCATTTATATATATATATATATATATATATATATATATATATATATAAAATAACGTGTCTAAGACTAGATCTACATTTCACAGCTGACATTAAAAAAAAATTGAGCTTTAAGGGAAAAGGAAAAAAATAGTTTCCATTATTAGAAACGGTGTTTCCAATACTAGTCTATTCCCGAGATTCGATAGCTATCTGACAGGATCATGTTGGTGGTAAGACTTAGAGAGCTAGTGTTAATGTACCTGCATATCACATGACTTCAAAAATGTCCGCAGTCCTGATCGAATGTCGAGTAATAAAGATATAGAGTTGCAAGGTTGCAACGCCATGTTGGTGTCAGCCATGTTTGGACAAATCATCCAACCATTTCCTCTGTTACATATTTTTGAGTTAGAATTGACCAATGAGCAATGACGTTACCGTTGAAAACAAGGGATAGATCTGGTTTAGAATCTAAAACGAATACAAAAGCCTCAGGGGAGATAAATGTATATATATATATATATATATATATATATATATATATATATAGAAATGGAACAGACTCTCCCTCCACCCGCCTCCGACTACGCCTATGATAGAGAGAGGGACAGACAGAGAACTGGAGAAAAGGTGTGTGTCTGTTTGCAACTATGATGTATGTGTGTTGCTGTTGAGTGTGCTGCTGTAGTTACTTCACGTCGACAGGAGGATCCTCCCTGGATTACAAAAGGATTTGGTGAGTATCAAATGACTGCATTCCAAGCCAAGCAGACTTCAATTTCCTATGGAGTCAAGCAAAAAAAAAACTCCATTTTTTTCCTCTAACCTTCTATTAAATACTCTCAAAATGAATATTATAAACTGTACATTATCTCAATGCGATCATATATTATGCTATGAAGATTGTCTCCCACCGAGTTTGTTGCTTAGAATTACACGCGTAGTATATTTGCATGTTCATTGTAAAGACCAAGCTTTAGAATTATCTAGACATTTGTTGGTTTAATGTTTGTAAAACAACAACAAAAATAATAACAAATATTATGAAAATATTATGATTTTGTTTAAATGTCTTATTATACTTGTTTTTAAAACTACACAGATTTCTTCCCCAAACATACCTATGTAGCTTTTAAAAAAAAATGATGTCTAGAAATGCAAAGAAGACAAACTAAATATGATACCCTAAAACTGCAGAAGTTAAAATTGTATCGTTCGTGTCATTAGATGGATGGAAATTACACTGTCCCACATTACATTTTTTAAAAAAATCTCCTTTAAAGAGATCGCCTTACCAACGGATCACAAATAAGGACTAGTGGATGGAATGGCCTCGCGATGTCTCTTTGGTGGAACTTGTAAGAGAACAGAAGAACTCTGGGAAAAGGATTCAGGATGAAACGTAAAACCTTAAGCGTTAAAAACAGGTTGTTTTTTTCTGGTTTGTTTTTATTTGTTCCATTGTTTAATGACATTGTTTTAGAAAAACTAAAACATTCTCTCCCTTTCTTCGTTGTCTGTACACATGATCTGCCTGTCCAATAGAGATATGTATGTCTTCGTGTATTGTCTGTCTACATTATCTGTCTGTCTACATAATGTGTCTGTCCGCTGGTCTGTCTATGTGCACTAATTCTGTCCGCCTGATCTGTTTTTCCATTTGATCTGTTTGTCTGACCTACTGGTCTGTCTGCCAACTTGATATGACACCGGTGTGTCTGTCCACTTGTCTGCCCGCTTGATCTGTATGCCTATAGGTCTACCCACAGGTCTGTCTGCAAACTGGTGGTGTTCCTACTTGTCTGTCCACTTGTTTTTGTGGCCACAAGTCTTGTCCACTGGTCTATTCACTGATGTCCATTCATGCGATTTGTCTGTTTTCACGACAAAACAAGGCAAAAGACAGGGAGGAATGGAGAAAGACTGTTCAACAGACTAAGGGATAGGTAACGGTAAAGGGAAGATTTTCTTTCACTCATGTATAGTTTGATTTATTAAATATTTCTCTTTGATTACGAAAAAAGAAATAAACATAAAATTTCAATATCTCTTTGTGGAGTACATAAAATAGAAAAGATTTATTAGAGAGTAGGAGAGGACTAGACCGGGACCAATCGTTAAAGAAGGCCTGAACACGGACCCTAGCGACGCCATAAACTAGGGGCAGTCTAGACCAATAGCGTGTTGCCACCTAAAATGCCCACAGATTGTGACTTCGCAAGTCAGTGCTGAGGCCTTCTTTAACGATTGGTCTTGATTAAACTCATTTTTAGCGGCCCCTGAAAGGGGAAAAGACGCTATTAGTTTTATGTGAAATGTCTGTCCGTCCCGTTTAGATTTCGTAAACTAGAAAAAATAGTAAAAATCCGACATCATAATATTTTAGTCCATTCAAAGTTCTGATGCATAGGCTACTTTTTTTCATTTCTAAAATCGAAAAATCTAATTTTGTAAATCCCTTATGCAAGCAGTTTTTTCATAACAATACACCACTTTTACAACTATTCACTATTAATAGTAACAAACACTCTAGGCTCTTCAGTATGGGAGATGACAATTTGCCATAGTTTAAACACATTTATGGAAACGGTTTTTGATTTTTGTCAAAAAAAAATTATTTTTTTTACATTTGTATTGTTAAGTTATATAAGTTCTGTCATACTAACTACTACATTTGCACGAAAAAAAATGTAAACTTTTTTTAAAGAGAAAGAGTATATTTAGTACGCATATAACATAATTTAAAACAACAATTAATAAGTAATTTTTCATATTATTGCGTAAACTGTGTTGCTAAGTTACAATCATACAATACTTAACAAAAGGAATAATTTTATTTTTACGAATTTTTTCTTGAGGAATTAGAGATTGACCATTAGAACAATTAGAACAATTAGATATTCATTATAAGACATCAGTGAGGCCAGGCTCACATTTAACTACACATTTACTTTCACCTATCCTTAGGTTTGCTGGACCGCTGGGGCACCACACAAGATCTGTCAACCTTCTTTCTCCATTCTTCTATGTCATTTGTCTTTGATCGAATTTAATTCTGATGTTCTTTCTGAAAATATTGATACCTGCCTTTTTACCTGCCTGGGTGTCCACCTCGGGGCCCTATTTTGAGTTTGTGTTTCCACACAAACTGCCTTTGTAACCTTTTTATTTTTTGGTAGGCGTGGGTGGAGGGGAGTTAACTTGTTACTGAAGGTTAGACTTTTAAATTGGAAGTTTTATAGGCCTATATCTCTTCATTTTGAAAATTTAAATTGAAAAGAAATTAACTCGTTTCCTTGAGTATTTGTTTTTAATCCTCCAAAATAAATTTAACAATTTTTAAAATAATCTGCAAACTTATACGAGACCATATTAGTTCAGGAAGATTTTTTTTTCGAATAGTTGTTGTTTCTTTTACAAGATATAAGGTTGGAGTTGGGATTAAGCACCTAAAGTATCTCTTCTAAAAAAATTATATCAGCTGTTAATTTGTCTCTTTAATATGTGCGTATGTGGTAGTGTGTGTGTGTATGTGGTTGTGTGTGTGTAAGAGGGGGCGAAGAGAGGGTAATATTAGTTTGGTGCTGGTTTTTAAAACAAAGTAAAACAGAAAGAGATTTCCACTACAATTCCCGCCAATACGTTTTGATTTGTTTTACAAAGAAAAGAGAAAAAAAAATCGAAATTACCCACTTGGACTTAGTGCAGTGACGCCAGCCTTGATTAGCGTGTCCAGAATCCCCAAGTCAAAGGTAATCACAGAACTCCTGGAGATGAGAATGCCTCATAATCGTTCTCGTCTAGTGGATGGCTTCCCCGAGTCTGGACCCGCAGACTCCAATGCGCGCGCGCGCGTGTGTGTGTGTATGTGTCTTGTGGGGGGGGGGGGGATTATGGGAAATAAAATCAGCGGTATATTAAAAAGGACAAGATGAAAAGCGGCGTGTCTGAAATGTGGGAGTGTACGTATGAACCCATCAGCTGAATAGTTTGGAAAGATGAAATTAAAGATGTAATTATAAACACCAGGGCCCAGCTATTATTGATTGGCCCAGCAGTGGGATATATTCATTTATATTTTAAACATGTCTGTCTACTACAGCTGAGTTACTTCAACGTCTGGGTGGTGTGGTGGCTGAGGCATAGCGCGCTTGGCTACCGAACCGAGGGGTTCGAATTTCGTTGAAGACTGGAATTTTCAACTTCGGGATTTTTTGGACGCCCCTGAGCCCACCTGATCCCACCTAACTCTAAAGGGTAACTGACATGAGTTGGGTAAAGTAAATCGATTGCGAAGGGTCAGGGGCTCGATTCTAGGTGAAGACTGGAATTTTGAACTTTAGAATTTTGTTTACTCCGTGGCCTAAAGATGGCATGTACTTTTTATTTCAAGGCTCAGTTTTGATGTCATGCTGTAACACGATGCAGTTTAAAGATAGACATTTGAAAAGAATAGACATTTGAATAGAATAGACATTTGCAAGCAGCTAAAAAGAAGCGGAGGGGCACGGACTGGTCGTATTTGCATTTGGGCAATGTCCGATGGGCAGGTTATTTTGAGTCAGAGCTAGAAACGATTTTATATGTTCTTATAATAACGTAGATGGTGATGGACCCGCGCCACTTTTATAAATGGTCTTTTACATTCTTTACAATGCAATACTAGCCTATGAAAACATATGCGTGTTACACACATCACATAAAACCCTATTTGTGGGCCGGCTAGCATGGCAATTCCCGTCCTACTTTTGACATACAGTCCGCCCCTGGAAGTGGGGTGGGTATAAGAAAAAGAATTACTAAAGGAGGAGACATAAGAAAAGTTAGAAAACATGACATTGAAATGAAGCCGAAACATTTTTTGTTTCGTTAAGTTCTTAAAAGTTAAAAATTCCAGCACAGCCAAACTAACATCTAATTGTAATTGATCTTAGTTTTTATAACACCGTAACAAGAAACGAAAGAAACTTCTCGTGTGGACTGAAACTCGTTCCTTATCGAGCCAGCCGTCGAGTGCGCCGCTAGTCGTCGTGGCACCAGTCCACTTAAAGAACCTATTACTTTCTTTTATTAATCTTTAAAAGCTTGTTTTCCTTCGGCACGAAGCAACTTTGAATTAGACACACAAAATAAGGCCATGTTGGAAACTTATGTCAAACTGGGTTTAAAGAAATTGTCCAAACTGTTTCTTGCGTAGGGCTGGGATTAAATCGACAACACACACACGCAGTTTTGGTTTTTCTATTCAAGTGGCGTTCTCCCTGTTTCACTCTCAGTCTCTCTCTCTCTCTCTCTCTCTCTCTCTCTACTTTGGTTTTGACGTTCAAATTGTCAACTAAATGGTATATGTCATATCTTGTAGTAGAAATATATAACGTAGTTTGTACGTTGTGCAGTATGCTAAAGGGGTGGGGGGGGGGGGGGGAGGGCCGGGTTTAAGAGAAAAGAGAGGGGGGAGGAGGGCTGCTGATAAATAGGTTTGAAAAACATGTTGTCACATTTGTCTAGCAAACATTTGTCGCCACGTTGACATTGCATGACGTTATAACGTAACAAATGTCGCCTCAGTGTGTCGGCGATGTAACATTTTAGGTCCATGACGCTATAACGTAACAAATGTCGCCTCAGTGTGTCGGCGATGTAACATTTTAGGTCCGTGTTTCGGGAGTGTAGGTCAGACGAGTGGCGTAGCAAAGATACATGATGGACCTGGATTCGAGAATAGGATGGTCCCATCCCCTAATAAACTCGAAAATTGAGCCAAGTCGTCCTGTATGTATGAGTGCATGACAAATAGACTTTCCAATGTATGTGCCACTTTGTACAAGTATAAATGTCATAACACTTGACATCTTGGTAAAAGTCATAAGCGACTACATTTCAATAGCTCGTATGGGCCCCAATTAGTCATGGGCTCGGAAACGCCACTGTACCAGACACCCTGGTCCTTGAGTAAGCTTCAAGTCTATGAATTCTTGATTAGTTTTGTTATACTTACATTTGTTGTTCAGTCACTTTTTTTTTTCTTATTCTGTTTTCTAGGTCTAGAAGTTTCTGGTGTGCACAGATGAAGTTTTATTGTTGTTGTTGATGATGTTGTTGTTGTTTTTGTTGATGATGATGATGATGATGATGATGTTTTTTTTTTTGTTATTCTTTGCTCACACAATGAAATATTTGGGTTCAATCACAGGACGTACCAAAGAAAAAAAAAACCATTTTCTGGTCGTGCTTACAGAAGCTTTAAATGTATTTTGGTATTTATTTATTTCAGAAGTACTGATTGTAAAAAAGGCAAAGAGAGCTGATCAGAAGATGTCCTAAAGAATCGACAAATGTCTTGAGACTTGATTAGAAAATATACCAGAGATTTATAAGAATGTACCCTAGACTGCAGACTTTGTTATAAAATGCCTCAGAGAATGGATTATTATATGCCCTAGAATAGAATAGAAGAAGTCCCAGAGAGTGTTAATGAGAAGATGGCTAAAAGAATTATGACCAACTTTTGACATGTGTTTTAAGAATTTTAGAAGCTAAGTCTCCTTTAAGATATTGCAGGACAATGTTTTTAGCTCAATGGAAAAAATTGTGATAATATAACAGATAAAACCAAAATAACTCACAGGCTTATTATTTATAACAATAACATTTATTATTCTTGGTATGAAAATTTTGTAAATGTATTATACGTTAATATGTCTAATATGTTTGTTTTAAAATTAAATGTCATGAGTTATGGGATACATTTTGTTCTGATAAATATGGTAATTGTAAGTCTCTCAAAGAGATTATGTTACGTTAATAAGTTTATTGCCTGTATATTCACAATGGTGCTATTTAGAAATAAAAAGTTGTTGTTTTTTTAAGTATTTTATTGTAAATTTTTTTAATACATTACATTTGTATTGCGATATCATGCTGATAGTATGCTCCGTCCTCTAGGGTCCAATCTCTTTTGTGGACCAGGTGGGGTAGGGGGGTTTCCGTGCTACCTTTAGGCGTTCAGTAAAAAAACAAAACAGGCTCGAATCGGGATTCTGACTCTAGTCCCTTTATTAGCCCCCCCCCCCCCCACCCCTTTTACAGACCTTGCAGGTTGTGTAAAAATCATCTGTTTCTGTGGCCCACGGTTACCAAGGGTCTCATGTGGCCAACACAACGACCAACCGCCTTAACTTTTTCACAACTAATGTCAGGCGTGAACTGGTTTGATTTCATAAGGATCCCTAAATTAAAAATTCTAGTCCTCACCAAGATTTGAAACCGGTGCACCTTGGTTCGGAAACAAGCGCTTTGCCACTCAGCCACCGCGCCTCACCACTCAGCCACCGCGCCTCACCACTCAGCCACCGCGCCTCTCCCTTAATAAGTAGCCAAGCGTTGTTTTTTTTTACTTGGCAATCAGCCACACATCTCATTTAAAAAAAATAGTTGTGTATTTTAGATGTCTCAAAGACATCCCAAAGCTCAATCTTTTTATTACACCTTCCAACTTGACAAATTTTAATACATAGGCATATGCACATGTGTATATTTAATTTCCCATAAGTTGGATAGATTGTCTCCGGTACAGGTGAGATATCCATAATATGTATGGATTGATATGAACATATGCATTATACCTGGATATTAAAATGATACATGGCCATGTAAATAATGAATGGATACATGACAAGAGTACCATGGCGTCGCGCTGTGAAAACTGGGCACAAATTGCCGAGGAAAAGAGAACAGCGCTGGCAGAAAAAGAAGCGCCAATGAAAACAAAAAAGCAAGGCCAATGACACTGGCTCTAGCTGGAATAACCTGGCCAGTGTGCAGCCGAGCAATCCGGGCTCACATATATCTCACCGGTCACATGAGGAGACATTGTGCATATTTGGAGATGCCTATTCCACTGAATTTAGATCTATTGTACCGTTAACCTTATATTATGATTGTGTTCATGGATTTTATTGTTAATGTAGATACAAACATACATATATATGGATACAATATATTGGTGTTGATATAACTCATTCACGTTAAAATAATACTTGAACATCAGATTTTGTACATGTCATGATATCAGAGCAAGGTCTGGGTGAAAAATAAAAAGAAATTTATTATTTTCCAAGCACTAATAGTCTCCCCTAAACGCACACAAGAGACACAGAATATAAGATGAGTTATCTGCTCATTTGTGAGACCAAATAAGAAAAAAAAAATATTTGCAACGTGGCAAAATGGCAGAATCCTGTTTAAATCTAATGAAGGCGTCGGTTGCTGGGGTTACCAAGATCACCAGACTGTGTCCCACCCAGTGTACGCCTGAACACAGGGCCTCCTGTTGAAGGTCTGGGGCCTGTGATGACAGACAACTGATAGGACGGATAGGAGAACGGAGGAGACTGAAGATAAAAATAGTGCACCTAAGAGAGATAATTCATATTTTTTTTTTTGGTAATGGGTTTTAACACGCGATTGGTTGTTTCCCCTCGTTTTATCTGACATCATCCGTGAAAATAAATGCAGCTAAAAAAAATGGCACTTGGCACCGCGGGATAACTGGAGATAAGGGAAATTACAAAATGAACACAGAATTGGCTTGTATTCTCTCCCTTGTATCTGCAACGTGGGGGGAAAAATTCCCTCAATGTGTTTATTAAAGTAGATCTTGTGTTGGCTCCATGTTTACATTGCAAACTTGTCAAGAGGAAAATAAGTCTAGTTTACAAAACATGCATTGGGCTTTTTTTTTTTAATGGTGCTGAAGACTTACCAAAATATTTGAATTAAAAAAAAAGAGACTGATTGTCCGAGCAATCTTACTTTATACACAAGGTATATATATAGAACCGAGCCCAGTGGCGTCACTTGTGTTGGTGTCA
Organism: Biomphalaria pfeifferi; assembly: GCA_030265305.1. NCBI lineage: Eukaryota > Metazoa > Mollusca > Gastropoda > Planorbidae > Biomphalaria > Biomphalaria pfeifferi. The sequence goes on from JASAOG010000221.1 coordinate 63,690, forward strand.
CAGGGTGCGCCCCGCCTCATATTTCTGTTTTAATTCTCAAAACAAAATAAGTTCACTGTTCATTTGGGAGTCTTTGGTCTCTAAATTACCAACCTTAAGGAAATCTTTAAAAACTGTCTCGCAGACATAGTAAATCGGCAACTTTGTCCCTAATTCAGTTTTTGCGTCCACCGCCCCCACTTTATTTAGCCTATTTATTTTAAAACGATCTTTCAGATCTACTACTTGTCAAGAATGCTACGTCATCGACTGACATTTGAAGAGGAAAGCATGGAGAAAGTGGTCATCCAGATAAAAAAAAGGGGCTGTGTAACATGTGGTCCTTGAAAAACAATAGGCTATGTGGTCCAGAAAAAAATAATAGACTGGGCACCATGAGGTCCTAAAATTATTGGTTGTGGACCATGTAAACCAGGAATTAGAGTTGTTGACGATGTGGTCCAAATATAGGTTGTGGTCCAGAAATAATAGACTTCGAACCATGGGTGGTCCAGTAATGACAGATCGAGACATTAAAACCACGCACTATGGAAACACGGCGTCACTTAATGAGACCACTCCCCTCCCCTCCTTTTTACTTTCTTTCCACCCCCACTCCTTTCCCCTCCACTCTGGGCACACCACGCCAGGGCAGCGTCTTATCAAAAAGTAAAGCTGGCAAAACCTGACATGATTTTAAATAGTTTATCTTGAAATGACATGAAAGAGTTCCCCTGTTCTGACGTTAGCCATCGTGTAGAACAGGGGTGGGCCGCATAAAAAACATTTGGGGAATGGGGGGCCGCATATATATATATATATATATATATATATATATATATATATATATATATATATATAGTTCTGTATATGTACTTACAAATTAGAAAAATACGCCAACTATTCGTGTATAATGTCTCTAATTAAGATTTTTACTGATTATATATTTCATTTTTTAACACTATTACTAGACGAATTGCAACAAGAGTTAGCAATATCTGAAACTCATTTTACGAATTTTTTATAAAATTATATTGTTATTCTTTTACCTCACAACCTTTTACCACAGATGTACAGTGTTTCTTAATGTGAAGTATTTAACTGTTTACGCTGGTGCATAATGTTCTATGGAACTAGATTACTAGTTTTTATCATTGTGACTGCTGTCAAATACTAATTACAGCCAGTCAGCATTGACCTGTGATTACACTTGTTTACTTTCAAACAAGAAAAAAAATGCTTGTTCACAGATGTCTGTGGACCTAAATAATGTGAAAGTTAAGCAGCAAAGTTTTTTCTAAATGTGGAGATACAACTTTTGACACCCATTAAGCTCAAGCCGAAGAACTGACTGACCCTAACTTCGTTTACTGGTCACAATTTGATTCTGGAGCTGTATCAGCTTCTGCACTAAATGGTGAGCTGAAGGTATTGAAAACTGGTTTCAAGTTCTCGACGTCTTAAAATGTGCTTTCAGATTCCAAAATCACGGAATCCATAAAAGTCTTGTACATTTTAACCATTTCACTAGAATTAGTTTCACCTTTCAGCGAATGAAAATGAAAAAACCTGTTTTCACTTGTTCGCCAGGAGAAATGGGAAAGCTTTGTTTTAAAAAATTAACATTCTCATACATTTCATGTGCAAACAACCCACTGCAATGCTTTGCACTGTAAAACTAGAAGTCTGGCCTTTACTCTTCATTAGAAATACTAGTAACAATGTCACAGTCAATATCCTTCAAGGAACATACAAATTTCTTCCTTGAGATTTTAAATTCTTCTCAATACCCGTGACCTCCGTGACCATTCTATGTCGAAGGTGCCCCAATTACTTACCAAGCTAAACCAGTGGATACTACTGTGGTACCAAACATCGGAATGTTTTGTTTCCAAATCTTAAGAACATCCCTGAGCTGCCTGTGGTTAAGACCTCTAGCTCTGATAAGTTTGATCACTGAGATAATTGGGTCAATAATATTTTTTAAATATTTAATGCAGTTTAGAGTTTATGATTGGGATATTGTTCTTTAATATAATTTCTTGTTCTCAGTCAAAGCACGGACTCCATCAGTTGCAACGCTTGCCGTTTTGCTCCAACTTTCAACACAGTTCTTAATAGTATTGAATAAATACCGGCCTGAGCTTCTGTCTTTGACTCAATGTTTTGAAATAAGAATAATCTTCGTTTACTGTAAACTTTTTAGAATGACTTGTTTCTTTAGCCTCTTAATCATAAGTAATAAGAGAAGTCTCAATAATTTATAGAGATATTTATAATTATCTATTTCTAATATATTTGCATTTTATAATATGTGAGCACACCTGATTTCTGTAGGTGTTCGCGGGCCGCATAAAATACTTCGGCGGGCCGCATGTGGCCCGCGGCCGTAATTTGCCCACCCCTGGTGTAGAAAATCCTTAAGCAAAAAAAAGTCTTGGGAAATCAAAAGCTTCTATTTTCTCTATAAAAAAAATGTTTCAAAAAGCATCGCACTTTTAAATGCAACACGTTAACATAGACCCAGTTTAATAGAATTGATATTTTATGTGTGTGTGGACAAGATGTGTGTCACCGGCTAGGATGGACTTTTTTTTTTGTTACATTATCTCTTAATTACTCTGTCTTTATGTAATGTAGAATTTCTTACAAACGTTTACTTAAAAAAAAAAAGAATAATAATAGCTGTTGTGCACAAGATGGATGAGAAGTCATACAAAAAAGACACAAGTATTTTTATATACAAAACTCGTAGGCGGCTCCCGCTGACTAGTCGATTTCACACACTACTTTTAAAACAAACCCCAAACGTTTTGAATGTGGTGCTCCTCTTGTATTCATATAACTGTTGAATAACACGACGCGCTCTTATAAATCTTGTTTTTAAAATGGTTTACATCTATGTACATACAACATGCTTATTTACTTTTTAAAAGAAGATGGAACGCTTGTTGAAAAGATAAATACATGCTGCAGCTATACAGGGAACTGTGCAGACACAACACAAATAAAAGAAAAGTCTATTTTTATATAAGAAAACATTTTCTTTACAAAATATTCAATCATATCTTTTTAGTATCTTTTTAGTATCTGTTACTTCTTCCATCTTACTCCCCCATTCCAAGAATAACACTTTTACCCATCTGGGCCCTCTGACCACGCGTGTTCACAGATTTAGTAACAATAATATATTATTGTATTTTTCGTAAATAAAAATACTAAGGCTTGTCTTCGAGTCCGAAGATTAATGACGAGTGTAGTATTTCACGTAAATACACAGTCCCAGGCTGTAACCTACATATTTTGCAACACCCGTGCAGACATAACCGTTGTCCGCCGGTGGTCGATTTAGGTTCTTATGTTCACCGTCTACGTCTGTCCTCGGCAGCGGATTTTCTTTTGGTCTTGAATGTGTATCCTGCGACCTCTGTAAGAAATCTCCAGCTGTCTCATTCGGAAGTCGCCTGCTGCCAGGTGCTCTCTTCCATGACAGTTAAAGCAAGTTGGCGCCTAAGCTGGTCTTTAAGCGTCTCCGGGGGAGAGGGGCACCTCTTTTATGCCGACCACCTTTCAAATGACCAAAAAGATTGCCTTTGGCATAAAGTCATCCACCATAAGGGATACGTGCCCTGCCCAGCGTAGCAGTCAAACTAGAAGTCTATGCTGTACATACTGTAAAGAGGTCAAAGAAGTTCAAGAATCCCTTGTGTGTGCATGGTGCCTGTATGTGGACGTGTATGCGTCAGGTGCAGGGGCAGACTTGCAAATGCCCGTTGGGGCGGTACCCAAATGGGCGGGTAGGACCACAATAATCATCTATGTACTAATTTAATCTAACACATTTTCCAAAATAATGCAATAGCCTACATCCGTAGACAAGTGTTACTAGTAGGCTTCATCCTTTTTGGGGGGTACACACTTTGCGATTAAAATGCAACATAAGACCTATATTCTTATATCCTTTAAAGGATGTAGTGTTCACTGTATGCATGTGTAAAGCTATCGATCCTTAACATAATGATTTTGAGAACTGGTAGACCAAGAATTGGATGTCCATCAGATATACAATTTATGGGCCGTATGGTATAGAAATGCTCGGGCCGATTTTGACACCCAGTCCGCCTCTGGTCAGTTGTGACGAAATACGATGTTAACAAATGTGTCAGTGTCACGTGCCTAAAAACTCTTCTTCATCTTTAGTCTCGGCAATGCGTTAGAAGAGAAAAGAGCAAAAGAGAAGTGAAAGAGAGAGAGAGAAAGAGAGAGAGGAAGTGAGAGTGACAAAAAGTGTGTGGGAGGAAGCAAGAGAAAGTGATTGAGAGTGCGAGGAAAATGCAGAGAGAAAAGCATTACTAGGAGATAGAATGAAAGAGAGAGAGAATGAAAGAGAAAGAGAGAGAGAGAGAGATAGAGAGATAGAGAGAATGAAAAAGAAAGATTGAGAATGAAAGAAAAACTTGGAAAGATTTATATTCAGGGTGAGAAAAAGAGAGAGAGAAAGAAAGAGGGAAACAGTAGGAGTAGGCAATGGCGTTTTCTGGGTTTCTCCTGTGAGGGAAGAAAACTTCATATCAAGGCTGACCACGAGACTTTGTTTTAGTTGTTCACTGTGACTGTACTATCCAACTGATTGATTGCCTGAAATAACTAAATGGCTTAGTGGCCTTTAAAACAAAAATAATGAATATTCCACCATGCCATTGAGTTCCAAGTAAATTTGAGAGAATTATGTCTAGTATATACAAAAACTTATTAAATGATATTAACACTCGAACTATTTCTAATAGAGAGTTATGAATATATAAAATTAGAGATTTACAATAGCACCCTTTTTTTAATCATAGAACTTTTTAACCTGCGTTTATCATATAAAAATGTGTTCTAAGGGAATTAACTTATATATTTTCAATTGCCAATAAAAAGCTTTAAGCTACCTCCCTTGTTGCGCATATCTCATCGTTACAAAACCTTCGGATTGTCTTATACTGGAGGGCATTCGTACTCTATAGGTGGGCTTAATAATGTTATCGGTGATGTTGGCTTTGTTGGGTTGTTTATATTTTATATAAGGCCGTATGTGGACGGCAATTTATGATTTTCAAAATTGACCACAAGTATATGGCTTAGGTTCGAGTCCAGTTAAACACGATAAAGATTTGTGCTCTTCATTATCAAACATTACGTTCTTGAGTTAACCGAGCTCTGAGTGAGTAGCTGGTCTCACTTTAAGAGAATAAAGGCTCTAAATGGAGTGGGGTCTTCATTCTCATTAAGTCGTTATAAGACAATGTGGCGCGGTGGCTGAGCGATAAAGCGTTTACGCCTCTGTCTATGCAAGAATTTTTTTTTTTATAGTAAAAGACAAGGTGTGCTTTTTTGTTGTACTACTGGTACAAGCTGGTATATGCAGAGTGACTGCACGGTTACTGGAAATTAACTAATACACATTTCTAGAACTTAAAAATCAATCAGAGCCAACTCTGATGCAAGAATCGTTAGTGGTTGGTAGAGAATAAAATGATCCCTTCAAGGCTCAGTTGCTGAGACTTACCTTTTGGGAAACTCTATGGATACAAAGAGAAGAAAGAAAGAAATCCAACTCTTGAGACTCTGGTCAACAAGACAGTTCAAAAATACAGAATGGTCAGCATGAGAATTGAGACAATGTTCAACACGACACTTGAGACACTAGTAACATTTTTACGATCTGACTTAGTTACCTGTTAGATATATAAAGAATTTTTTTATACATAACACTGGGCTGCATGTCTTAATCAACAAAATAAATAATTTATATCATATGAAACTTATATCCAACCCTCCACCTCAAAAAAAAAGGATGATAGACTGATGATACAGGTCAGGGGAGGACAGAAAGAAAGACTGCACCTTACAAAGTAAGACAGGAAAATATGTTTATATTTTATCTGATGAAACATGACAGTACATCTTGAACTATTTTAAGGAATTTTTTTTTGTCAGACGAAGAAATTCTCTTCACTTGCTCATCAGACATAGAACGTAATGCACATTTTTTGTTCGACTGTTTTGAACTAAATGAGAACACTTCACTGAGTCAATGGTTGGTCTGTTTCTTCCCCACTGTGTGCCGCAACTGAGAACATTAGCCAAAACGTTGTTTTTTTTTCTTTTTCAAAATAAAAATGCAGAGCTGTAAGACAAGTTTCACAAGAATAGCCTTGAATATACCAACATCACTGTCAAACAAAAGGTGTCACCTTTCTGTCAACCTAGTGATTTTAAGTTACAGTACTGATCTTTCACCTCAATTTAACCCATTCTTACTGCATACGATTTTATGGTCGTTTGGTGTGTATTCTTGTATGGTTATTAAAAAAAAAGTTTATTACCGGTATGCAAAGATTTGTGGGATTTTTGGGACTATAAAGGATTCTAGCGTCAAAACGGCTCGCGTTAAAATGGCTGCAACAAAACATCGATGACCATGACTACAATATGACATCTAAGGAAACTTTGTAAGTTTAAAACAAAATATATGAAGGATTTATTTCGATTGTGCTATAATATGACATTGCAGAAAACATTTAAGTGAAAACCGGACATTTTCACTATTCGGATTAGGCAGATGCCTTTCCGAACGTCTGTAACCATAAAATAGACAAACAGATAGATAGAACGATAGAGAGATAGAACGATGGAACGATAGATAGATAGATAGATAGATAGATAGATAGATAGATAGATAGATAGATAGATAGATAGATAGATAGATAGATAGATGGATAGATAGATAGATAGATAGATAGATAGATAGATAGATAGATAGATAGATAGATAGATAGATAGATAGAATGTTAGGATATAGATCTACTAATTACCTTTAATTTCATTTCAAAGATTTCACTCCAACAAATATTATTCATTGCTAATTGAATTTCACGCACCCAACCAGAAGTAATTTGATAGAAACGCAACTAAAAGACAAAAAGAGGCAACAAAAGGGGAAAGGAAACTTTATTAACCACCTGACGCTCCATGCCTGAACAGACGATGGCGTCACACAGACGTCATGTCACGGCGATGGGTCATCCAGGAGACTGACCAGGGAGATGCCGCTTGTTTACTCGCTTGATTGACCAACCTGCCACCTCGCTGGGGAAAAACAACAACGGTTAATTAGCCCCTCGGTAATGGGAAATCAAGAACGGAGTTAGCTCACACACACACACATTCACAGAGGCTCGTGTCTACGGCTTCACAGAAACGAGGGAAATCAAATTTCCGAAACATTTTCAGACCAACTTGAAAGTTTTCTTCAGAAGAAGTTATCTCCCCTCTTCATCCCCTCTCTCTTTTATTTTTCTAACCAGAACTTTTTTCTTTAGATTAAAAAAACATGTCATACATTTCTTATTACATTTTATAATCCATTGTTATTGTGTTTAGTCATGAATTGTTATTTTAGTTCGTAGGTACCTTTAAACTTAAAGTAAAATAAATTTTTCACACCTTATATTAACTTGTTTGTCTGTCTGTCTGTCTGGTAAAAAGTTATTTCTCCCCAACCCAATCTCGGATCAAGTTGAGAATTTGCACAATTATTTCTTTTACCTGACAAAACAAGAATCAATAACCAATTAGTTAATTATAATTGGTAATTAATTATTTTGTTTGGTATCGAAGAAGGGAAAAAATTGTACTTGACAGATGTGGTGGTAAAAGGATGAAATTGCGCTAAACAACAAGAAAAACACAAAAATAAAATACTTTGTAAAAAAAAAAAACAACAAACAAAGCCTATATTAAGCGTTTTTGTATCAATCAGTTTGGATCAGTCTTGTAATTAAATTTGTAATAGATCTAGACTAAAAAAAAATGAAACCGACGCCATTGTACTCCATGGATATGGCAAAGCTTTGCAGGTACAAGATGGATTCACCTCATCACGATCCCCTTCAAGGAGAAGGAATACTTTCTAGAATGGAAGGGGGTCGAACCCTAACCATATGAACTTCAGAGTCGTTCCAAAACCAATGGAATGTAGGCCATAGAATGTAGGTTATAGAATATTGGTCATGGAATGTAGGTCATAGAATGTAGGTCATGAAATGTAGGTCATGGGATGTAGGTCATGCGACGACGGAACGTCCGAAATATGAGAAGGACAAAAGATCCGTTACTCCTGGCTTTAAGTTCAAACATTCTATTAGACTTATCTTATATAATACAGACGTTACTTCAAAAACAAAAACAAAAGTTAATTACGTCATACGCATTTCATGTGTCAATCTAATCATGCATGTTAATCAATGACTTAAATCTGCCAAGTCACTGGTTTTCCTGGCTAGCACAGGTAACCCATTCCATGCTCTAATAGGACTAGGGAAGAAGGAGTATTTGTACAAACTTCTGTGGAGTTTAAGGGACGATAATCGAATTCTTCCTTTTGTGAATGACAGAATTACATCTTAAAAGGGAACAAACAGCAAAACATGCAACAGAAGATAGACTACTGCCAAATAGTAGATCAGGCTTTCATAACATGCAACAAAAACACGCAACAAAAACACGCAACAAAAACACGCAACAAAAACACGCAACAAAAACACGCAACAAAAACACGCAACAGAACACATAATATAACATGCAACAAAACATATAAACGGAACATTAGAGAAAAGCAATAGAGCTAACACAGGCAACCTTTACCTACAGTAGAAAATAGAAATAGAAATAGAAATAGAAAATAGAAATAAAACAAAAATAGAACATATTTGGCTAAACTAAAACGAATAACTAAATAAACTAAAACAAATAAAAACTACTTACTTTATTCGTGGTAAACCAGTCACACAGTCTAAAAACTCAAAATATCTAGGTGTAATAATAAATGAAAAGTCATCATGGAATTCCCATATGGATAAAATTATTTTAAAAAATCAAGCAAGACAATGGGGTTTATTAAAAGAAGTTTTTACAAATAAAAACATAAAATTAAAATGCTATTTATATTTAGTTAGGCCAATATTAGAATATGCATCCTCTGTTTTGGGATCACTCAACTCAAGAAAACATTAAGAAACTGGAACAGACACAAAATAGAGCAGTGAGATTTATAACAGACGAATATTCAAATTTGATTAGAGTAACACCATTAGTTAAAATCACTAAACTTAGAAACACTTCAGGACAGAAGAATGAAAAGTAATGTAGCAATAATACATAAAACACTAAACCAATTATTTACTCATAGAAAACCAAAACCAAATGAAATACTCAGAAAGACACAAAGACAGAGGCACATTTCTTATTCCATAAGCTGAAACAAATTCGTACAAGTGCTCCTTCTTCCGTAGTGCCATTAGAGAAAGGAATGGGTTGCCTTAATCAGCCAGAAAAACCTATGACTTGGCAGAGTTTAAGTCATTGATTAACATGCATGGCTAAATTGACGCATGAAATGCGTAGGACGTAATTATCTTCTTTTTGAAGTCACGTCTGTAATATATAAGATAAGATAAGCTAGAAAATATAAATGCAACCGAAACAGGACATATGCCTTCACTACATAGAAATGATCATTCCATAGATTTTAAACACAACAAATAGGCCTACTTGTAGTTCAACAATACCTGGACTAAGATTAAAAAAAAAATTGGTTACCTACATATGGCTACATCCATTGATTATAAGTACTACCTACATGGCTACATACACTAACCTCATGCCCAGGCCTAGAGACAAAATTTTGTTGTTCATGGATTGGGTTTGGAAATAGAACAGCTACAACAAAAAGCCAAACAAATTCTCTCTAAATACAAGACATAAGAAGATTATTTTTAAAAAAGAAACATTTGTTTGTATTCTTTAAAGCTTTCTTTATCTACGAATCACTAAAATGTTTCAAAGATGTACACTGCACAATGAGGAAGAAAAAACAGACAAACATTAAATGGCTCTTTAGATGTCAAGAAAATTTAATAATTTCTGGAAAATATTTTTCGTATTTAATCCGTATTTGAACGATTCATTGAATTGTGGAGTTCTATTTATGAAGACATTTAAACAGTAGATTTGACCAATAAACGTTCATTTGTTTGTTTCGGGCATACCTTTTTTGTAGTTTGCTTTATTTTCAATGTAAAAAAAAAACACACAAAAAAAACAAGGTTACAAAGACAGTTTGTGTGGAAACACAAACTCAAAATCGGCCCCCGAAGTGGTCCACCTAGGCAGGCTTCAATATTTCCAGAAGGAACATCCAAATGAAATTATATCAAAGACAAATGAGAGATAAGAATGAAGAAAGAAGGTTGAGAGATCTTGTGTAGTGCCCCAACGGTCCAGCAGATCAAAGGATAGGTGAAAGTGAATGCAAAGTTAGATGTGAATGTGGCCTCACTAGTTCCCCTTTCAGACATTGTGGTCTATAGGGCAGACGATGTAAAGTTTATCTGTTTTTTTTGTGGCCTACGGTTAACGAGGGTGTCATGTAGCCAGCACAACGACCAACCGCCTTTACTTTTCCCCAACTAATGTCAGGTACCCATTAGAGCTGGGTGGACTCAGAGGCGCCCAAGGATTCCGAAACTGAAAATCTTCACCAGGATTCGAACCCGGGATCCCCGGTTTGGAAGCCAAGGGCTTTATCGCTCAGCTACCGCGCCTCTCTGAATTGATGTAATTGTTTTGAAAAGGCTCAATCTTTTACTCAAAAAAAAAAAAAATATATAAATTTTCGCAATAAAATGTCGTACACGAAAATAAAGTTTACAAGATTACTATTCGTTTTAATCTAGGTCTACTTTAAAATGTATACTAATTAGCTTTTTCTCTTTAAAAAAACTGCTTGCATAACTGATTTTAAAAATGAGATTTTTCGCTTTCAGAAAAAAAAAAGTAGCCGTGGCATCAGAACTTTGAATGGTCTAAAATATTGTGATGTCGGATTTTCAATATCTTTTCTAGTTTACGAGATCTAAACGGGACGGACGGACAGACGGACAGACATTTTGCACAAAACTTAAAGCGTCTTTTCCCCTTTCGGGGGCCGCTAAAAAAAAGTCAAAAGAAATGTATGTCAAAAATTGGAATCAGGTCGAAGCTGACTTGAAAAAAGAAAAAGGAATGTTCCATGTGTAAGATCAATACAAATGTTTCCCCATACTTTATTTGCAGTAAAAAAACAACAACATGGGACTCACGTTTTAACTCTTTCTCTCCTGATTGACGATACTATCGTTAATTTGACACCATTAAATTAACTAAATTTTTGAGTTCATTAGCTTTAATTGGTGTTTTATAAAAAAGGGCATGTATTTATCTCTACCAATTATAACATTGTCTGATTAAAAGAAATAACGTTATTGACGGTTAACCCTAACAGCCCAGCGAAATTCAAATGGGAAAAATAAATAATTCCTTCTGAACACGAAAGTAATTACGGAGAGATAGAGTTAAAATGTTGTCATGTCATTTTGGCAGAATCCCAACACATAATTTTTCACCAACAACTGGTGGAGCTGTCGGAGGATTACAAGCTCCCGTCGCCTCATCGTGGCACCTCCATGGAAACGTCCACCCGGGGAAGTGGATAGGCCAAGAACGGCAGGGATTGGATACGGGGTGGGATGCGGGTGGGTTTCGTCTATGGGGCCATAGTGACGACCAGTGGCGTCACTAGGGGGTGCATGGGGGGTCCTCACCAGGTGACACCCATTAGGGGGGTGACACCCGAATGAAAAAAAAAAGAATAGAAAAAAAAGAATATCGGCAAAAACTAGCAAATAAAAAAATACTCTAGATATATACCCAAATATGTTTAGGCATATCTACTGTACTCATCGAAATCAATACGTGTATATTATATTTTAGGCCCTATTGTACATATTTTATTTTATTTGGTACAAATGTCCAAAAAGTTACGTGATAACAAAGGGGGATGCAAAGGCAATCTTTTTTTAAAGAACAAAAATTTGTTGTATTTGCATAGTTATTTTATATTTTAGTATCAACTAGACGAAAGCGACTTTATTACCAAATTTTAAGAAAAATTCAATTATTAATTATTTGACATCGTTTTATCGTTCAATTAGAACTTTTCTACATTAGCGGGGCCCAGTCAGGGTAAGGATAAGGATAATAAGTGAACATTAAGATTTTGTATTAGAAAATTAATTCTTTAATGCCTTTAGTGTTTTTTTTAGTGCGTTCTACCCAAAAACGTCATAATTCTGTGTCACGTGACTAGTTCTACTATCCCTAAGTGAGCGCCATTCTATATTTAGGCACACTAACAAATAAGTCACTTATTTTCTTAAACTTTAGAACCCACTGTCCGATTCCCCGCGCTTTAACACAATTTGTTTTTCATGCCTCGATAAGCAACAACAACATCGGACGTTTTAAACATAAAGCCGCCGAGTTTGGGTGAATTGTTTGTCTTCTTTGTTTGTTAATGATTGAGAGCTCTTGGCCAATACGCATGTATTTTTGTATACAGTTGCTCACTCCTGAAGCAGCAAATCTTTGTAAATTTTTATCTTATCTTATAAAGTACCGACGTTTCTTCAAAGTAGAAGATTATTACATCTTACATGTATCCATTAGTCAATCTTGTGCAAGTTCATTACAGACTCTGCTAGTCATTTGGTTTTCCAGGTTTGTTTATAAACCCCTTCCATGCACTTATCATGTAATGGCACAACGGAACAAGAAAAGCTTGTATGAATTAGTCCTAGCAAAATTACAGACTAGATAAGTAGGTTAATGATACCTTTAGTCAATAGAAATTTGCATGAATAAAAGTTTCTATTGGTATAATTTGTTCAAAAACAAGCTCCAAACTTTTGACTTCCTTATTATCGATAGTGGACAATAGAAATCTACGGAACGGAAGTAGAGAGCCCACCTTCTGACGTCATGGAATGAAATAAGTGAAAATTGAATTTCGGCCACAATTAAATCAATACTAATTAAATCAAGACACTTTCAATCGCGACCCTTGGCCCTAACCTTTGGCACTAACCTTTACCAAAAAGTCTTGAAGTGTTTGGTTTTTAACCCTATTATTATCTATTAAATTATTTTATCCTTTTTAGAAAAAACAAATGGCACTCTCTACTACAAGAGACACTAAAAAAAATCTTTAAATAGTTTTTCATTGTCTCACAATAAACGAAAAAAAACAACAAAAAGACCCAAAAAAAGAAATCTTCATCAGATGTTCGTGCCGCCATTTCGCCAGCAGACGACTTGAGCGTCACACGTTTTTTAATGCAATTTGATTGGATGGAATGGGTGTTGGCTATTTTGTTGTGAAGCCTCTCAAGGTCCTGGTCCGGGAGAATATTAAGTTCCGAGCCTGTGTTGAAGGAGACGAGAATTTGGCAAATTACATTTAAGAAGCGAAGATAAAGGCTTGATTCCAAATTATGGAGGGACAGTTCAACGCTCTCTTGACGGCAGATGATATTGGCTTTCTGGATCATTCGGACGTAGGCTCCAGTTATTATTTTCCTTTGTGCGGACAGATGGAGGAACCAGGAAGTACACAGAGATCCAGGTACGAGAATCATGAGCAGGGATGTCTGTCAGACAGGTGAGTGCAGATACATTTCATGAAATAGTGCACAAAGTATTGTAACAGAGAGGATCTACGCTATTTATCGGATTCTCTGCGAAATGTCAAAGAGGCAATCATTGAAACAGGGGCGTAGCTAAGGATTTGGGGGCCCGGGGGGATTGACCTTTTTGGGGGCCCCCCTGCATTGTGACATTCCACATCATGACATGAAATAATGTACTTAATAAATATAAAATCCTATATTCAAATTGGTATAGTATATCAATAAAATTAACAAGATGTTTTCTCTGTGGTAAAAGGGTATTACCCTGGAGTCTTCAGCACTACTTCTCTCATCAAGAGACATTTTTTACTTCTTCGACTGCTGTATCTTTGCATGAATCATCTGAATAGTGATACTTTTCTTCGACACGTTCATGGTCTCCCTTGTTTTTAGTACTCTTATCGGGTTTCTTCTTGAATGGTAAGGATGATGAAACAAACTACCCTATATACCAAGTTACTTCCTGAGAGTAACACGGCACACGCTTTGGAAGTTACTCCTTGAACTTGAAATTGAGAGAAACCTCGCACGGAAAGTGTTAATACTCTGTGTGGAATACATACAACAGGGGCTCTAACTTCTATAACAACGTGAAAAGCAAGATTACATGACAGTGAGGTAATATTTAATTTATTTAAAAACACATTTCGGACACTCATTTGGGGTCCCCCCCTCAAGTGGGGGCCCGGGGAGATCTTCAAATGCTCCCCCTCCTCCCCCACCCTAGCTACGCCACTGCATTGACAGAAACACAACTCAGGGTATTGAATCTAGCTTGTTCTGAGTTAAAATATGAAAGGTTGAGTGATCCTGTCACTAAATATTTCTAACTTAATTAGTATTTTGAAATAAAGTCTTTAAACTATCTTGTAAACCAGAACGCAGGAGTCTGGACCTACAGGTAAGCCAAATTTGTGTCAATGCTAGAAGATTTCCATTCTGTGATCTTCGATAATGTACCATCGGTGTGAGTCGCATAACTCTATGTTATATAACAATAGCAGTGATTATATATATATGGAGAAATAACGTGTAAAAACTTTTTACCAGACAGGCAAAAAATCCTTTGAATGTGACATGCCGTATTAGTAAACGTCTAGAGTTCCATTGAAAAGACTTCACAAACGATTTGTTACCATTGCATTTGTCTAGAAAAAAATATTTTTATTCTTATCCACGAGGAAAGACTTGGTGTCAATACTAGATCTAGACCATGCATGTCAAACATGGCGTCAATACTAGATCTAGACCAGGCATGTCAAACATGGCGTTCGGGGGCCGCATGCGGCCCACTTGTCCACCTCAAAAATTATCAAAATAATGTTTAATTATTAATAGAGAAAATAAGAGATGGCAACCTACTTGAATTGAAAAATAATATTTGTTAAACTGTACAGCGAGAGTGAGTCTGCAGTAAAAGTCTACTACATTTTGTCTAACTTAATTGCTTAATTGCAAGCCATAGCAAATTAGTTAGTGTAGGGAATTTTATGAAGGAGTGTGTCATGAAAACTGCGGAATAATTTGTCCAGAAAAAATGAAATCATTGAAAGAAATAGCGCTAACTAGGAACACTGTGGCAGATAGAATAAATGATATGTCAGTCAGCTTGTGTGAACAATTAAAAAACAAAATAGTTGATTTTGAATTATTTTCATATGCTCTCGATGAATTAACTGATGTAACGGGTGTAGCGCAGTTGGCTATATTCATAAAGACCTGTGACAAGAATTTTGAGATACATGAGGAACCACTTGAGCTCTGTTCTATGCATAACACCACTACAAGCGTGGATGTTTTTGAGAAATAACAGGAGGTGATATTGCAGTACAATTTACCTTTGGTAAAGCTGGCTAGTCTAACAACGGATGGCGCACCAACCACAATGAAATGGTGCTGATGCAAAGCTGCTAACAAAACTAAGAGTGACTGATGCTCATTTTAAATTTTCTCATTTTCAGTGCATCATTCACCATTATGCGCAAAAAATTACAATTCCAACATTTCATTAGACCGGTTTAAGTCGCTGTCAATTTATTCAGCCCGTGGCTTAAATCATCGCCAATATTCAATGTTTCTGGACGACATCGAAGTCCGCTGGCTCTCCTGCCATAAAGTATTGAAGAGATTTTCGCACTGCGTGAGGAAATTGTATAGTTTCTGAACATACAAGTTGAACCTGTTGAACATTTCCAAACTGAAGAATGGGTTCACGATTTGGCATTGCAATTGATCTCACTGGTCACCTGCAAGACTTGAATTTGAAACTTAAAAATAAAGACAAAATTGTCACAACTGCGTGTGATGATGTGAAGTGCTCTGAAGCAAAATTATAACTGTGGGAATACCAAATAGGACTACAAATTTAGCTAACTAAGGGACAGGTATTTAATTAATTATTGTATTCTATTGTATTGTTTCTAATTTACATAACACTAGTAGGCTGTTTTGCAACTGATTTTTGGTTGGGGCCCCTCAGGTCATTGTAAGTTTTGTATGTGGCCCTTACCCTTTAACGAGTTTGACATGCCTGGTCTAGACCCAGGTAGCAACGTCCACACATCCAGAATTAAAAATAGGAAAAGTATTTTTAAAAAGGGGGTGGAGCGATCAAAAGAGAGTGTGGGGGGGGGGGGGAGTAAAATGTGTTTGGAAAATGTAATTAAAAGTGAAAGAAACAATCGTTTAGTAAAGTGTAATCAGTTGGATGTAATCAGTTGGATGTAATCAGTTGGATGCCAACTTGAAATGCTACATTTAGTTTACTTAATAGACATGAGATTTTTATCTGCATTCCTTCCCCTGCCCCCGAGCAAGTTTCCTCTGTCTGTGTGTCTGTCTCTCTGTCTGTCTGTCTCTCTCTCTATCTCTCTGTCTGTCCCTCTCTCTGTCTCTCTGTGTGTGTGTTTGAGTGTGTGTGTGTGTATGAGTGAGAGAGAGAGAGAGTGATTGAAATAAATGGATGTCATTTGTTCTGTATTGACTTCTAATAAAACAAACAATAAATGGGTCTTTTTTTTTTTCCTCAAAAGATCTTTAACAAATAAAGACAATTGAAGGAAAAAAAAATTGAATTTGCACATTAACAAGGAAAAAAAAAAGAAAGATTCCTGACAATTTATCTCTGGAAACCTTTTCGATGGAGCTTTAAAAATCAACAACTTAGTACTTCATAGTCCTAAGCATGTTCTCATAAAGATCATTTGGAATATCTCTAAATAGATAAGTAATGAAAGTAATGACCGAATAATTAATAAATGCTATACATTAAAAGCTTCTGTGTGTATTGGCCCCCCTCTTCATCCCCTCCCGTCCTTGTAACATTGAATTGTTTGTTACAGAACGTGTCCCCTCTATAGAAGCGCTAGAAAATGTCAGTACAGAGAAATTCTACATCATTATGAACTAGAACAAGCAAAATGTAAAAAAAAAAAAAAAACACTTACAACTATATCTCTCAATAATATAGAAATTTGTTTCCCTTTTTCGGTATGAAACAAAATAATTAATAACCTTTGGTAAATTTTTAAATTGATTCATGTTTTTTTTTAGGTACAATAAATAATTGTTTAAGCTTTCAACTTGATCCGAGAATGGATGTAGGAAAAATACCGTACTATTATTTAAGGGGACAAAACCCGACATATTTAACCATATGTGTGAATACTGAAGAATTAGTTTCCTTTGTTGTTATCAAACTGGTGATGTGTTTTTGATGTGATCAACATTTCGCTGTTAAGACTTCAACTCATTTTTCAAGTATTTTTAGGGTGTAAAAGTCCAATCCTTTGCTACCCTAGTTACTAATAGCGGCCAATAATCTAGATTTGCTTTTTAATTAATGAATTTATTTTACCAGGTCGATGGGTGACAACAGAGGCAACTATACCATCAATGGGCTTCTGGCGCCCTCAGCTGCTCACGCCCTGGTGCAGTCTTCGCCACCTCATCACGGAGCACCACACCACCCCATCTCCAGCCAGCCGCCTCTGCCGCCCACAGCCGATGGCTACCCGTACGCAGGAAATGGCTACCTACTGACCGAACGCCACAGCGGGGGAGGGGGCCACGTGGGAGACAGCATGGGCAGAACTATCCTCTCAGCCGGAGAGAGCAATAGCATCGAAGGGGCGCGGGTTAACGGAGGGCGAGACAACGCCTATAGTAACAATCTCTTTTCTGGTAAGTGACATTTTGTTTTTAAGGAACGCTAACAGAATATGGCGAAAAAAAAAAGCAAATACATGATCTTAGGAGCATGCTACGAATGTCTGGGGTTCAAATCCAATATTAATCATGAAACTATGACATAATTTTCTAAGGAACTGGGACAACCAAAACAGAGCTTACTGCACAGGATAAGTACTCACTTGTTTGGTTACTCCAGTCTCTAACCAAGGCTATGACAACAGTTGCGAACTAATAACTACTAACTTTTTAAACATTTTTTATGTTTATTATGTATGTGCATATATTATACATAGGCTACATAGTTTTTAAACACAAAAAACTGAACGCTTTTTGAAGTCTATCCATGTGTCTACGAGCACGTTTAATTTAGTTTGACGACGACCGAACTATTAGAGATTTTCTCGATAAATTCAACAATATCAAGGACGCTGAATGGATGGCCACTGTTGCCAACGAAATGAAAAAGAATTGAGCTATTATTTTAACAATGTCTTAATGCAAGGAAGATGATTTTGGTATCAAATCTTTTATTAGCGCTAGTCAATTGCACATTTGTTTTCAAATATGTTTTAAGTCATAGAGGGAAAGTCTAATCCTTCCCTTTGTATTGAACTTATTTTGTACTAGAAACAGAAGAGCTTTAAAAAATTAACTCTTTCAATGCTAAAAAGTGCACAAAAATTATCATTTACTTATTTAAAAAGCAAAGCTTTTCAGCCCTTCCTTTATTTTCTACACCGGATACACCAAAATTCTTAATATTTATGGTTTTTCTGCCATGTATTAAAATCTCCAATATATGTTACATTGGACAAAACAGCTTCTTAATTCCCCAAAAGAACAGACCCACTAAAGCCGTAGTAAAGACACAGTATACTGAAAGCTTTCTTATAAATCTTCTTTTTTAGAAGAAAAAAAAATTATATTAAAAAAGAAAATACTTATTTAGTTTTAAAATATTAGGGTTCGCTTGCAGAAGATCAAAATTAGACGTTGCACCTATTCGCATCATGTTCCAGGCGATGGTGAAACAGGATTTTCAAAAGCAATTTTAGTTTTTAAGATCTAAAAAATGTGCCCTGTGAGTGCAAAAAAAATTTCCTTTTAAAAGTAAACATCAAAGTTTCATATGTTGTCTTAACTTGTGACGTGGCAACACGCTACTGGTCTAATCTGCCCACAGGTTGTGACGTTACAAGTCAGTGTTCAAACCTTCTATGTCGTTTAGACTGGGTTTAAGTCTGTGATTCTGTGTGGCTAGTACTTTGTCCTTTCATTTTCACCAAGGAACACTGCTCCTATGTGATGGTTAGGTTGCCAAGAGTTACTTTGTACTATGTAACAAAATGTAACGTCCACTCGTCTTAAAACTTGTGTAGCCTATAGACGGTATCTAGACTGAATGACAAACGAACATTGCCGGGTGATGAACTTCGTTTGGGGATTGTTGATATTGTTGAAGTTGTTGATAATGTCTGCTTTTTAATAGGTAGATGATCATTTGCATGCACTGCAGAATCCCCATTTTTTAACTTTCCCACTTGTAGCACAAAATATTTTGTAATAATAAGGAAATTTTACAGCAACGCTCAGTAACAGTGACAAAGTTAAAACTTATTTAAAACCAATCAACAACACTCAGAAGTAATGGTAAATTTTAAAATTATAGGTTAGTGCCTTCAATAACAAAATCACGCTTCAAATTTTCGTTTGATGCTTGTTTCACTAGTTGACCAAACCTCTGACAAAGTTGTGTTAACTATGCACCAGCAGTTTAAAAAAAATAAATTATTTGACCGAGATAGTCTTGTCCACAGAATACTACTACTCCAAGCACGAGTCGACTCGATCCCCTGCCTTGCAGACCTCCAACACATCCTCCTCAAAGATATCTACCTCCTCCTCTTCATCTGCCTCCTCGCCCCTGTCCAGTTCTAACCGTGGACACATGGGCGGAGACCTTGTTGACCGTGACACTTCTGGTGGGGTGAAGAAGTTTGAGTATGAAGAGAAATATAACGGTAAGTGATTAGTCCTGGGTTAAGGTTAGAGTGTTCACTTGTTACAGTCAGGTGCAAATTTTTTGTTTTCTGCACAAAGTGGTGAGAAGACAAGAAATTAAGGACATTCAGTTTCAACAGTAAGAATTAAGAATGAACATTCTCTTTGTTACACACACTGAATGAACATTCTTTTTGTCACACACATTAAATGAACATTCTCTTTGTCACACACACTGAATGAACATTCTCTTTGTCACACACACTGTAATGCATTCTAAAGCAGCCCCCATATACCTGTAATATATAAGATAAGATTATGATTTGTCCTATGATAGCATTCTCGATTTCTCTTTGTTTTCCTAGAGATTGATTGACTTTAAGGTATTTAAGATGTGACATTCTTGGTTTTATTGTTATTCACTTCGAGTGCTGCTAGTCGAGATGTTTTTTTTCCAGCTACGTACAAGCTCTACCAATGCCAACTGTCTTTCCTGTCATTGACATATGCAATGTATAGCTTTAGGCACCCTCTCACCGTAATTTCTTACCACCTTTGACAAGTTCCTAAACTGAGTGACCTGCAGCCACTGTAGTAGGTCGTACAACAGTGCATTGCACCACCCTGTGTGACCAGTGGGAATTAGTTTAGTAATGTCAAACACCTGTAGATAGATAGATAGATAGATAGATAGATAGATAGATAGATAGATAGATAGATAGATAAATAGATAGATAGATAGATAGATAGATAGATAGATAGATAGATAGATAGATAGATAGATAGATAAATAGATAGATAGATAGATAGATAGATAGATAGATAGATAGATAGATAGATAGATAAATAGATAGATAGATAGATAGATAGATAGATAGATAGATAGATAGATAGATAGATAGATAGATAGACAGATAGATAGATAGATATACACAGATATAGATATATATACACACACATTAGAAATGAAAAAAAAAAGAGAAAAATGTGTTTCTAATAGTTTCTATCGTCGGTTCCCTAATTCTCATACAAACAATGTTTCTCTAAGATGTTAGAAGACACTCCAGTGGGGCGTATATTACGTATTAGTAAGCAACATGCAGTTCATTTTGCATGCTCAAGACAAAAGATAAGGCGGCATATTATCATTATTCCGACCCAAGGGAGTTAATGAGAAAAAAAAAGACGTTGTCGGGTCTTTCGATGAGTTTGTGTTATGTTGGAATTACTTCCCTTTGTAAAAAAAAAAATTTGTTGAAGGAAAAAAAAAAGAAGTTGACAAAGGAATCCTTTGAACTGAAATTGAATCAGAATCTAAGAAACCATAGTTCTGTCCCCTAGACCCTAGGAGCCAACACAAGGATCGTGCTTTAAGACTCGCCATCAACGGAGGACCACCTCTACTTTCTCTGGTAATAAAAAAAAATATTTGAATGAAGAAGAAAATTGCTTACTTTCTTTATTTTATTTTATATCCATATAAAGTTATTCAGTGTAAGTTCTAATTGTAAACAAATTTTCTTTATAATGTATGTAAAAATATGCAACCAATCTTTTGTTCATTTCTACATATATAACTTTAAATAGACTTATGTAACAAGGGTAGCGAGTAGTATCGCAAAATCTGCGATCATGCCAAATAAATAATGTAATAGACGAGAATCGAGAAACTGAGGTATCTCTTACAAGAACCCCTGTGACAATAATAAATTCAAGAAATATCCTGTTTTGACTTCCACAAGAATCCGCGTTGAAATTGTAGAAATGCAATGTAATGGTACACCTCATCATAGTAAAGAGGAGCCCGGGTTAAAAGATTAAAAAAAAACCAACAACGGCATGTAGATAAACGAAAATGTTGGTACTGAAGTGCGAGAGACCCTCAATGCACACTCTTGTAACAGTCGTTGATTGTAGCACCAAACTTCTGGTAGACAACTAAACCACTGTAAGTAAAGCAAAAAGTAAAGTTCCCCTTTCAGACCCTGTAGGCGTATTACATCTTAACTTATTAAAATTTAAATGAATAACTTCTTTGTGAACAAAGCTAAAACCTTGATTACTATAGAAACCAATTCAACTTGAGATCAAATGAAATCAATGTAGTAGACTTTAGTCATAATATTATATGGTATTATGAACAAATCTAACTCACTACAAAAATGTCTTGCATCATTCACAATTCATAGCTAACACCCCCCCCCCCCCGCACTATCATTATAGACACTAACATACACTCCAGAACACGTATGTCTATAATGCTTTTCATATTCTAACTGTCACGTTCAGTATTGGGCCTGCTTCAGTCGCTCTCTCTCTCTCTCTCTCACACACACACACACATCAGCAGAACAATGTTACCGTTCTTGTGAGAAATGACGTAAACAAGACGGATAGAATGGCGTTAGTGGAGAAGTTTTTTTTTGTTTTTTTTTAAATTGACTCAATCTGTTTTAGATTGCATTCCTGAAGGCTGCATAATAAGACATAGTGTGACGATAAAAAGACGTCTCTTTGTTAAATAGTTTAATTAGGATAATAGTGTCCTTTTCTTTTTTTTTACTTTATCTATTCTCTTATATAGATCTAAAAACTACGCAAAAAAAATTGTCCCTTGAAAAAAGAGACGCCTACCCCCTCTTCTTGTTAAAATGTTCCTCCTCATGAGTTGAGAAACACTGCGGTTTTGTGTCACATAGTTGCATCTATCTTCTTTCTATAAAGATTTTTGTTTGTTACAGAGCTTATAACAAACTGTCTGGTACAGAGCTTATAACAACTCACTCTGTCTAGACCTGGTACAGAGCTTATAACAACTCACTCTGTCTGACTGGTACAGAGCTTATAACAACTCACTCTGTCTGTCTGGTACAGAGCTTATAACAACTCACTCTGTCTGCCTGGTACAGAGCTTATAACAACTCACTCTGTCTGTCCAGTACAAATCGTGTACATTTTATTTCTCCCATTTTTCGTTCTCGGATCAAGTTGAAACTTTACACAATTATACCTTGTCGATGACAACACACGAAGCAACCAACAAATTAACCAATGGACTTCATTCACCAATCGTAAACAAACAACATTTAGTCACGTGATCTTATTGATAAAACAATGGAAAAAAACTGTCACGTGACAACCATCATGAATTAAACATGAGATCGTAAATTATATAGAAGAGATAGAGCGCCACGTGGCTAAATGTTGTTTGTTTACGATTGGTGAATGAGGTCCATTAGTTAAATTAATAAATCGTATTTAATCAATTCTGTTTAATATAGAAAATGTACTAAAGCTGATGAGAGCGACCCGCGACAATAATTACACAGAGTTTGATATTGTAACGTTAAGAGTCTTCTAATAAACCAAACTTTTTGGACAACAAACCCATTCGATTTAAATGTAGATGTTTAAATTTTGAGTCATTAATAATTAGGCTAATGGCATGATTGATTCAAAATAATCAATGGAATCTCATTCAATATAAGCGAGTTTTTTTTATATATATATTTTTACATTTAATTATTTAGTTTTGTTTTTATATAATCATCAAATATGAAATGTATTCAATAGACTTGTGCTATTTGCAGATAGCTCAACGAAACTGTACGATCAAGAGTTTCTGTTCCCCTATTTTAACTGAGGTGTACGCTAATTAGATAGAAAACTTCATAAATTGCATTTAGGAAGTTTATATTTTATTTATTCTTGCGCCCTTATTAACTGTGTTCACTGACATAAATAAAATTAAGGAAAGGGGAATAACTGTGAACGTTATTTTGAACTTGTTATTTCCCTTTCTTTACAAACATGTTTCTTAAATCAAATCAATTACAAGCCGACTATGTTCACGTCGTACCGACTTTTAGTTTCCAGAATTGTTTTGGTGAACTATTTTACACAGGAAGTGGACAGCCCATCACAACTAAAATATATCTATGGCTTCTTTCGCGTCATCAAAACAAGGCGTTGCTAAGTGCAGGAGGGTGTTGCTAAGGACACAGGGTGCTGTTTGAAAAAGAAAAGAGGGAGAGGGGGAGCTCTCTGCTGGCAGCAGTGGTTGGTATACATCAAAGGCCACGAGGGTAATGTCTTGAGCAAACTGGACAAAGTCTTCTGTTTGGCTTCCCGGCATTAGCATTAGTTTCGTAGTTTGTTATACAGCTTCCCGGATGTCTTGGCAGACGACAGGTGCACGCGCCTTGCAAGGCTGCAGGCTTTTCTTTTTGTTTCACAGACAAGACGACACGATCGGAGACTTGATGCGGGGTGTTTGTGTGTGTGTTTGAAGGAGGGTTTAGGTCTGAGACTCGGAGAAAAGTCTTTAGTGTTGAGGGAGACATCATTGTAATTTCTGCTTCTGTTTATTTGCTGCTGTTTGAGTTTAACTCTTCCTCTCCAAATTGACGATACATCGTCGATTTGTACCTATTAAATTAAATTAATTTTTGGTTTAATGAACTTTGATGTGCTTTCAGTAAAAAGAGCATGCAATCTTCATTAAATTCTATACCAAATAAAACATTTTCTGATCACAAACAAAAAAGTTATTGAAGTTTAATCAGAACAGTAAAATGTTGTTTGTTTGTTTTGTAAAATGTTTTACATGTTTCGGGTGTTCCTTCAGAGTTGACGATAGTTTCTTCTTAGTCCAAACCTCCAGCAGGACGACTGGGGATGGCAGCGGGAAGGGTTTGAACCCCGGACCATCGATAAATCCAAATGACAGTCCAGCGCGCAAACCGCACGAACAGGCAGCCATCCAGTAGAGTGAAATAAAAAGGAGCAAAATGAATAGTTCCATTGGAACGTGGAAAAATAATTACAGTGAGAAAGAGTTAAAGTCTTTTTTTTCCACAAAATAAAATTATTGTTTATACAGAATTATATTTCAAATATTAATTTCAATATATTCATCACAATCATGTTATTAAAATGTATGTATACCGGTACTTTAAAAACATCATCAAACGCTTTGTTTGAATTAAAAATAAGTTTGTTCAGTAACACCTCCATAGAGAATTAGAATCAAATAAAATAACAGCAACATTATGTCGAAATGTGTACGTGTTGGCAGGCCGTAGAGCAAACATAGCAAGTTCCTTCATTCTTGCTATCAGACAAGAGCTGGTACTGCTGCAGACTTGCTTCATGGTTAGAAAATCTTCCTTGGATATTGCTAAGAAGTTTACATTGAGCGTATTTCCCTTTAACCTGATTCGATCGTAGCAGTGCAGTAGGTCTAACTATTCTTCAATAGGATGGGCGCTGTGGCTTTTAATATTAGCGGTTAAGCGCTTGGCTTCCGAACCGGATGACGGGATTTTTAGGGCGCCCACCTAAATGTACTGGGTGCCTGTGGACTGAAGTTGTAGGGACAGTAAGTGCTGTTGGTCGTTGTGTTAGTAGCTTGAAAGTCTGCTTGTTAACTTTTTGGTTAGGCCAATACTAGAGTAGGCATCCACCGTTTAAGACCCCTCAACTCAAGAAAACATTAAGAAACTGGAACAGATACAAAATAGAGCAGTGAGATTCATAACAGTAAACGAATATTCACATTTGACTAGAGTAACACCTATAGTAAAATCACTAAATTTAGAAAGCCTTCAGGACAGAAGACTCAAAAGTAAAGTAGCAATTATACATAAAACACTGAGCCATAATCTTCAAATACAAAAACAAAATTTAATAAAATACTCTGAAAGACACAAAAATAAAGGCACATTCCTCGTCCCATATGCTAGGAGAAAATTGTACAAATACTCCTTCTTCCCTAGTGCTATTAGAGCATGGAATGGGTTGCCTGAGATAGCCAGAAAAACCAGTGACTTGGCAGAATTTAAGTCATTGGTTAATATGCATGACTAAATGCATGACGCGTAGGACGTAATCATCTTCTTTTTTGAAGTAACGTCTGTATTATATAAGATAAGATAAGATAACCAAGACCAAAGAAACAAGACATCCTTAACATCATCTGTCCTATAGATCGCTAGGTCTTAAAAGGGAACTTATACTTTTTTAGTCTTTGATTAAAAACATTAATAAGATTCCTTGTTTCCAGTGAAATTTATTATTAAAATAACGGATGTCACAGAAGATTAAACATAAAAAAAAGGAAAAAAAACGACATGGTTCTGTCTGCAGGAAACAACAACATGTATACATTCAATAATCACTATTTAACATTTCCAAGTGCCTTTCTATAATTAGGAAAAGAGTCAATAATAAAATATGTTATAATATCTTATAAATGAATTATTTTTAGCTTTTCATTGAATGCTTCGACATTATGAAAACGGGTTTATGGATTTTCCTAGAATGACAGTTTGGGTTTTAAAAAAATTAATTAATTGGCGACCCAGAAAAAAATTCTGGTATGACCGTTATACGTATTCAAGATATAGTCAGCCTAGAACTAAATTCGGCTATTTTGAACACGCTTTCAGCGGGTATTCTCGTAATCCACTCAAAGGTTATCTTGTATTCAGTATTCATTTCCAGTAAAGATTATCTCATTATTTATTTGATGTAGAGATTAGCTCACTATTCATTGTATGTGTTCGGTTGTCACAGAGACATAAATAAAATACTGTAGACATTAATAATAATAGTTAATGAACAAAGACTTCGTGTTGATATAAGACATTGAAGACTATCATTTTATTACTTCACATTCACAAACACATTCACAACAATGACGGAATATAATAAACATAGTAGCACACAGTATGTACACATGAGGTGGGCTGTAATAGAAGAACTCAATTTTGCTAGCTCACTGAAAAGTAAGTTCCCTTTCAAATCATGCGCCGGCATGTGGTCTATAGGGCAGAGGATGTAAAGGTCATCTATTAATGTGACCAGCGATTAACGAGTGTGTCATATATGTGATCAGCACAAAGACCAACCACCATACTTTTCCTCAACTGATGTCAAATACCCATTAGAACTGGGTGGACTCAGTGAAATATAAAATCTCATTCTTCACAGGGTTCGAAATCCAAGCGCTTACCACTCAGCCACCGCCTCCCTCAATGGAAAAAAACTCGTTGCACTATTGAATCATTGCAAGAAATAAATAGAATGAGGAATTATAAAAGCACAATCAGTTTCGTAGAGGAAAATTTGATTTTTAAATTACGTTAGTAGTTTAAACGTAAATAATAAGATGTACCACAATTTCGGTTATTTTGAGGAGATTACAAATTCCAAAATCATCCGTAAAAAAATCGAATGCTGTTAGTCTTTAAAATGGTTAGAACTAGTTTGCATCCCATTGTCACTTTAATGTTATGAAACGGAGCAAAAACATTCTAATATATTTACTTTTTTCCTCTCTGGCATGTTTAGGGAGCTCATCCCGTCGAAAGCAAAGACGGTACCGGACTACTTTTAACAGTTCTCAGCTTGAGGAGTTGGAGCGCGCTTTTCAGAGGACACATTACCCAGATGTTTTCTTCCGCGAAGAGCTAGCACTGAAAATAGGACTCACAGAAGCGCGCGTACAGGTAATTAGCATATCTATACGCTTACTAAACGAACGCCATCTTATATAATTTTTTGTATTTATGGCAATGAAGATCTATTTATTTTAGACTTAATTAAGTTTTTTAAGAAGATATTTTTATTCGCTTCTGTAAGCACTGTTGTATAGGATTTCCAAGCTCCGGTAACTCTCTCGACTTTCAAGCAGACGTATTATTTTTTTTAATTAAATGTAGAGGTGGGGAAATTTCTCTTTACAAAATAAATTCATTGAGTCGGTTAATGCGTTTCTTATTTTTAATTATTTTAATTTTCTCGTTATATCTCGATATAGTCTGGATCTCGGGTTTATCACCGTCTCGACATACTTTCTAGAAGGTTTTAACATTGCGAAATTCTTATATATCTGGAATTCACTGCTGTCAAAATAATTCAGTAGGATCATAAAGTATCTCACATTTTCAGTAACTATATTATTATGTAATGTAATTAAAAGCGTAGATAATTTATGTAGCTTAAAAGGTTTAAGAAAATGTACTTCTTGTTGGTAGTGTAAATTCGCATTTCTAAGCTTTTTTTTAAAGCACAAATTAATTTTTTAAAGTTGGCTACAACGACCTTCCAATATGGCGTCCTTGACAGCTAAGTTTATTTCCTCCAATTATTTTTCCTGTGATAGTTTTTGCCCGCTAAACAAGTGTACGGTTTCTCGGTCCCATGAGTTTCAAAATGTGATGCTTGCGGAAATGTCTTGATTCTTATTTCTGGTATACCAGTTACACAAACTAAAACTCAAAATACCTTGTGTATTTTAAAAAAAATTGATGAATTAATGAATAATTAACAAATCACGAACAAGAACATACTGGTTAGGCCAATAATATATACTTAATAATAAATTTACAAAAGTGGACTTATCATGAAGCTTATGAAATGAATGGACGGATTTGCTGACTCTGGTTGTGGCCCTTCAACTCTAGAGTGAATAGAGAGCCTACAACGGAGGTAAAAAAGAGCCCAAGCATTTATAAATGTCATATGGTGTACACGTTAAGGTTGTACGCGTGTCCTTATGTCATCTAGTCATGCATTTTTAGGGATTACAGTTAAACCCAGAGACTAAAGTCTGTGTGGCGGAAACGAACCAGATATCGGACGGCTGTGCTTGTTGTTTTAATCGTCTGATTAGCATTTTCCATTGTAAAGAAACACAACTCTTTTTTTTTTCTTCGTCGCAGTTGTCTTTTCTTTAGTTTACAAAAATAACTTCTAGCTATCGTAAACGAGCTATTACAATAGGGCCTAGTTGTGTTGTACTTTCAGATGGCTACTTGGTCAACTGACAAAAAGATGCGCAGGCTTTTTTTTTTTAAGGCAATAATTATTTTGTATTTGCATTGTATTTCTATAATCCACATTTAAATATCAATGAAATAAATAACGACATTATTACAAATGTTTGAGAACTAAAAATAAGTGAATTCGCTTCAACTCCGAAGTAGACGCTTTTGTTACCTTTTATACTGTTTTCTCAAGAGGTATCAAGAAGAAATGTAACATGTCTTTGGCAATGCGATTCTAGAGTCTACCCGTCTTTCGTACCAGGGGCGGACTAGCATTATAGGCCTAGGTATTTGGGAAAATGCCCTTCAGAAATAGCAAGGCCCGCGACAGATTTTACAATTTTGTTTTATAAAGGGGTTCCACCGAGCGTCCTGATTGTCCCTTCTCTTTCCCTGCTAGAAGAAGAAAAGATCCTTTACAGTCTTTGCAGTCAGTGGCGTAGCAACAATTGCTCAAGATGACCCAACGCACCCGGGGTCATGACATTGCTATGGTAGGCCGTACTGTACATGCTAATGTGAGGGCCGATTTTAACACCTAATTCCCCCCCCCCCCCCGTACGTATATCAGAAAGGTCAAATGTTTCAATAGCGACGTGTCACTATTCTGTTCAGTCTTGTGCGTGAACAAAACAGGCTCGCTACAAGACGTCTTTAGAGACATGAAGATGTCTTACAACGATGTAGCTCACTTTCAACGCAAATGGTCTACTGTCTCATATGTCTTAACTTTATCCGCACCACAGTCTGAGAAACACTGATCTGACGGCTGAAGATGTTGTGTAAATAGAAATGGGAGATAATCTGTCATAATACTTTAAAGTTGAATACTACAATCTTTTTACTTAATATTTGCTTATAAATCATTGAGAATTCGTAATTTTTGAAGGTTACAAAAAATATTTACTAACAACTAAATTTTTCTCTGGCCTGTTGGCTACGACCATATTTCAACACAAGATATTCAGTAAGCTTTCGTCCCAGCTCCACTCCCTTCCAAGTAAAGAAGCAATCAGCTCCTCCTCACTAGCTAATTCTTGAGAACCACTGGCCTACAGTGTTAATTAGATAAGCTGACTGCACCCATTACAATACCTAACATGTCCATTATATGTAACCAGCAATAGTAAATAGGCCGCCCCTTGTTGAACGATACGTCAGATATTTACATAAACCGTATCGATATGCAAGTTTCAGTTCAAAAAAATCAAATTTCTCTACTCCTTCACTTGTATCACAAAGTATTGTTACTATTATAATAATGGCAATGTCTTTCATTCTAAAGATCAAGGATGAGTGCAGTGTTTCACATGTAATGTATAGGGTTATATAAGATGACTACGCAAATCCAGCCGCGACCTGCAAATATTTTCACATCTGATGCAAAGTCGCTAGCTGCCTGGGGTCCGTGAAAGTTTTCTTTAAGTCTTCTGCGCCTATCTTGCGCTAGGGCTTTTCTTTAGGCCTCAAATGTGTGTTCCGCGGCCTTTATGACACCTCTCCAAATGCTATCTGCTGCTAGCTACTTTTCTCAATTCCAGTGAGGGCAAAATGGCGCCTGAGTTTATCTTTATAGCCCTTACTGGGGGCACCCTTTATACGCTGTCCTCCTTTAATTTCGCCAAAAAAAGATCGCCCTTTGCTTAGGGTTGTTCCTCATGCGGGATAAGTGCCCGACCCAGCGCAGCCTCTCCAAGGCGCACACCAGGGTCCAGCAGAACATGGCTAGTTGTCACGTTGTCTTCCCAACTTTATGCTTCTACTGAGTACCCAAGTCTCCCAAGTCCGTTCAAAAGTGCAATGAGAACCGCTGTTTTATAAACATTGATTTTTGTGGTTATGTGAAGAGACTTATTCCGCCATCTTCTCGATTAAAGGTGACCAATAGCGCCTTGACCTTAGCGAGATGGTTGTCTGTTTCTCTAGATTTTGTTGTATCGTTGGACACTGTGCTGCTCTGATTGTCAAAAGTGATCTTTCCAAATGGCGCCTTCACATTATTTTGTTGTTTTTTTCTATTTTCAAATCTCTTTCAATCTTATTATTTTCGTGTTTTAACTGCTTGTTGTTTCTTTTTCTTTTAGGCGACATTATATCCCCTCAACATTTCTTTATATCACTTCTCTTCTTTTTCTTCCTAACTGTATTTTATTGCTTAAAGAGTGTAAACGGGATCTTAAAAATCAAAGTAGGCCTATACACAAAGAGCAGATTACTGCAAGTAACCTTTAGTTTGGTAGTCCTCAATAAATACAATAGTAGAATGCAGGCTTTTCTTTCTGGTTTCAGGTCTGGTTCCAGAACAGACGAGCCAAGTGGAGAAAGCAGCAAAAGGAGGAACATAAGGGCGCGATACTCGGAGATGTCTGCCATGGTGAGTTCACTGTCTTACTTTTCGATTCGGCTGAAAAGTGAAGATTGTTAGGATTCTACGTTTTGTTAAGATACGCTAGTGGACTGTCGTGAAGAGTGCTTCTGAAGAGTATAGCAGACCTACTACCCTGTTTCAGTTAGCTAGCACTATGAGTAAACACTTGATTGTTGTTTTAACTTAATTGTTCAGATTAAGCCTATTGTGTTTTGTATAGGATGCATTTTGTAACCTACTGGCATTCCTCTATTTAAATAGGCAGTATATAAAGTAGCTGGCAAACAATTTGAATATTTGGAAGTCATGGATAAAGAATTCTAGTTTTAAATGCTTCCAGTGATGTAAGCCTACATGCTGTTGTTTTTTGTTTTTTCAAATAAAATTACTGTTTAAGAAAAGAAAAAATGATAATCTCATTTTCTGTAAAGTTATAAAAATTCCTTTAACAAATTAATAATTTTTTATAATAAACTAGCAGGATATGACACACGGCCTGTGGGGTCTTAGTTTTGGTATTACTAATCTACTAGATTCGATTTTTATATGTGTCAAACATGGCGAACGTTTTCTGAATATGTTTTTTTATATCTATTTTCTGACGAAAATGAAAAGTATATTGTGAAAAGGTTTTACCAGGTCAGAGCCGCGACTTATTTAGATCCAATTAAAAAAAAACAAAAAAACTAAAGGCGTCTTTTCCTCTTTCGGGGGCCGCTAAAAAATAATGTGAAAGCGGGTTTACCAGATTTGTTAAAAAGCTTCGTTCTTTATTAGAGATAAATCTAGATTTTTATTTATTTATTTTTTTATTTTGGGGCCTTGCAACTGTGGGAGGGACATTAAGCATACATTACGGTCTCCGCCATGATTTAAGGAACATTAATGTCAAGTTTTATCAAGATTGGTCAAATTGTTTTGATTTCCACGCGGGACATACATGAATACATAGGCCTACAAACTCCTTACATTCAACTTTATATTATAGATAATGTAGCCATCTTCATAATTTATTTATATGATTTACGATGAATAAACAAGTAAACATAACTGTGTATGCTAGAATCTACCATGGTGACCGCCTTTCTTTAACAAGTATTGCTATTGCAGCCCTTCCAGCTTCTCAAAACAAACCTCCACAACAAACTACGCCTTCGTCGGGCAGCAACAAGATGGCACCCATTAGCGGTGTCCCCATGCCAGGTTTTTACTTCCATGGTAATTTGAATGTTGATTGGGCGCCCCCTCTGTGCTCCGCCATGACATCTTCCTCGCTGACGTCATTCCTATCTGTCAAAAATGGGAACCGGTTTCCGGCTGTGGAAGACTCATTTGGTGCAAGGTGTTGTGGTAAGTGCAACGTGGTGTTAAGGGTGCGCCGTTGTGTGGTTAGTGCAACGTGGTGTTAAAAGTGCACCATGGTGTGGTAAGTACCTCGACTTATATTGAGTAGGATTAATGTCATTTAGCGCCTGTCTTGTGCTTTCTCTTAGCGTGGTTATATACCATGCAGGTAATTCCTATCGCAGTCTCATCTTACCTGGATAGATACCTGGTTGTTTGGCATAAAAGTTTCAGGCCTTTTGATCTATGGGACCCATGCTGTAAAGGTAATCTGTTTCTGTGGCCGAACCCACTAACTATCAAGGGCGGGGTGTCTAACTAAAGAAAGCGCCTATTTTAGTGTACAAAAAAAAAAAAAGTCCAAAAGAATAAAGGGTCACAATAGGAAAAAAAATGAATTAAGTGTACTACACATACACTCATATATGACTATATATTATATTAAAATACTTTGTTTATCAATATTCCCATAATCTGTACACCGGATACACCAAGAAAGTTATGCATTTGGCTTCATTTATGACAATCTATAATGAGGTGCGAAGTTTCTTTACAACTTTACTGGGGTATTAATTTTACTTTATATTTTTCTATTCAGGACAAAACCAGGTCAGCAGAAGTGAGAGTAACTCGCTGAAATTGTCCAGCAGCAACAATCAATTTCATATCCCAGACAACATGTACTCAGGAGATGCTCGGGTTAGCAGCATTGTAGCTCTCAGACTCAAAGCTCAGGAACACCAAGAGGCTATCAAAACTTGACTTTTTTAAAACCCAGTCACAACCATAAACTGGGAATCCACTTCATGACTTCAGCGGGCTACTGTTTCGTGTGAAAAACTAGATGGTATAACTACATCGGACTAACAACTGTGAATCATGAATTATGTCTCAGAATCATCATTTCAGCTAAGATCATTTGAGAAATGAAAGTTTTCTATGGAAATCGCGAACATTACACTGGTCCTGAAATTTAACTGTTGGAAAATATTTTTTGTAATAAATGAATACCGGTATTGCTATATAATGGATGAGTAGCTTTAACTGATCACTATATTGCTACGTACCTTTATCTGAACACTATATATATATATCCTGCTTCATATCTTAACCTGTAACTTCTTGCTTTGTATTTTCATACTCATCTATCCCTGAACTAAATTTAAATATTTTCAAACGTATCCTTATAACAATCAACTTGTGCTACATCCCAAACATCCAGTTTCATATGTCCACTTGAAAACGTATCCATGAAATATTTGTCTATGTGCCTATGATGTTCCTTTGTATTGGTTAAAGGAAATGATGTTTTATATACCTATGTTTATATCAATAGATATATAACTATATTTTTATTGGTTCAATTGTATGTTTTTGTTTCAACAAACGACAACAATACATTTCTAGAGACATGTTTGTTTTTCCAATGTGCCATTCAAATGAAATAATATTGAAAGAACTAGCCTATGTACCCTAGATAAATACAATGAAGCACTGCTTTCAAAATTAATTACAGTTGATGTATTTACTTGTTAATTTAGTTGTCGAATCAATTTTATTTATTTTTTTTGAACGCAAAGGGCATGCTGGGGAAGATAGAGAAAATAGGAAATTGTAAATGGGAATTTAAAGATAATATTTCTGGAGGACAGAGGAAAAGCTTCAGTCACCTCAGTGGAAATGTCTGCCTGGGGAAACAGAAAGGCTAAGAACGAGAGGGAACTAGCCTCCAGTGGGCTACCACTGTACATGCACATGGTGAAGATGAAAGAAAGGCTTGCTAACCCAGACCCATCAATTGCAGTTCCTCAGTGACGATCCTGCCACGATTAGCTTTGATATACTATAGGAATAAAAAGCATCTCCCCATGGACTTGGCTTCTGGCCTTCGCTTAGGAGGAGGAACCAATTACAGTTAAGTAATTACATATCTCATGAAAGACAGGTGTGAATCACCTTGTTGTTGAGGCTTTCTGTCATGACCTTGGGATCAAATCCCGGGTCATAGGTTCAATAAGGGGATTTATCTTTTTGGGCACTTCGAATAGAAGAATGGAGAAAGATTGTTGACAGATTATGTGTGGTGCCTAATGGTTCAACAGGCTAAGGGATAGTCCTAAATGTATTTTAAAATTCATACAATTAAAAATTCTTTCAAAGGTTAGGTAACACCAAGTTTTACTAATAAACCTATCAATAGAGTTGGGGAATAAGAAATAGTTGGAATGAATTGTTTAGAATGATTTTTTTTCCCTCAAGACTGTGATTGAGCATACAAAGTACATAATCTGTATATTTATCAAATACTGAAATCCCTATTTTGTAAATATATTTCCAATCATGTTGTAACATTTACTATTCTGTTTGAATTAAATTGAATACCATTGGAAAAAATAAAAGTAATAGTGTTTTTAAAATAGAATTCATTTGTATAATTGTTTTATAACATTAAAGAATAGTTTCTTATCCTATAGTCTGGTCCTTTAATGAGAATGACAACACTATGCAGGGCAGCTAACATCAAGGCTCATACAATCAAAGTCTCAAAATTTACACAATTTTAGGACCAGATTTTTTTAACCAGCTTTACACATCAATAAAGAAAAACTAAAGTAAACTAGTCACCAAATCCCATGAGCCTAGAAAAGTGGGTCTATGAATTTAAAACCCCTTTTACAATAAAAAAAAAAAAAAAAACATAAGCAAATTACAGTAACCAAATTGCATATACTGGTCTGAATTTGACGTTCTTGGGGCTAAGGGCCAATCTGTAAATTTTGTTTAGTTTCCAAGAGATTTAGAATTTAAAGATGTTTTTTTGTTTAAATTTATACTTTGGTAGTTTTTTTTTAATTAGAAACTGTGAAGCTAACATTTAACATGCAAGATATTTGCAGAATCACATCCTGAATTCTAAAAATCCTTTAGAGAATGATAACCCATATCAATAACATTACAAAATTCAAAATAGAATCTCCTAAGCTGACTAAGAATGTGTAATGTAAGATATGGATGTAAAATTTAGTTTTTTGTATGCTTGAATATTGAATAACCTTTGCTGCTATCATTTCTGGTTCATGTAATGAGACTGTCAATGAACATGATACAAAAAAACTAGCTCATAACTCTTTTTTTTTATCTGCCGTAACACATAATTGAAGATGGGTTTCAGTTTTCTTGTTTGCTGTGATCAACTAACAAGTCTTGAATCTGATTTACAAGAGAGACATTTGTATCCTGTGATAATCAACTTCCCCATCTCCATGCACAGGCTGCCATTGGAAGTATTTTGTCCATTTCATACAATGTATAAAAGTCATTTTGATTGATTTCAAAACATTTCTTTAATGATATTTATACAATGTCTATATGTATCACCTACTTATATCACATAAACTAGCTTGGTACTAGTTTTAAAATATTGAAAAAAATCAATGGAAAGAATGACTGATTCGACTGGATTAAACTCTGCAAATAATATGATATTGTAATGTAAAAAAAAAATTCATTTTTTTTTTAAATAGGTGTGTAGGTACAAAACTTATTTAACATTGCAACTTTACTGAAACAAAAAAAAAAAAAAAATAACTACAACAAAATGTTTAAAGTTGCGATCTTCTTCTTATTAAAAAAAAAATCTGACTGCAATGAAAGAAAAATGATCAGGACTGCCTACAAGAGTTCATTTAAAAACCCCAACTAATGCTGGCCTAAGAGTGCGGCTGCGTAGCATGTATCCTAACTTCTGTACCACTGCCACAGTGTCTGGTACCTGAGTTTCTTTGGACTGGATGGGCACTTGAAACAGGGCCTCATGGAAATTGGGGTCAAACTTTTCCCCTTCCTTGGGAGCTATGGATTCCAGACCGTGCTTGTTGAACACTTTCATGAGCTGCGTTTCGGTCATGTTGAGTCCTTGGTACAAGTTCATGAGGTGGGGGTTAGAGGGAGTCAGTTGGTCCTTAGGAACTGAGTTGATGGCTGTGCTGAGAACATCAGATACTTCCAACAGATCCTTACAAAAACTCTGAATAGCAAAAAGCTTTGCTTCGTCCACTTGTCTGGTCAATCTCTTCCTTAAGTTTTCTGTTTCTGCCAGTGACCGCAAATATTTATCCTTAAAATGAAAAAAAAAATAAATAAAAAATTTACTCAATTAAATGTTATAAATTAATATGAGAACATTAATATTATGACAAAAAAAATTTTTTTTTAACAAGTTAATATTTATAATTCTGAGGAAAATGAATAAATAAAAATGAACATTTATGTATGTTTAAAATAATAATTTTAAAAATTACATTAAACTAACTCAAGAAATCTAACTGATTAATAAAAATGATGCAAGAACAAATGAATACCACCCACAAACCTTTGCTTCCTTGACTTCTTCCTGTAAATTCTTAATTTGTGTTTCCAATTTGAGAATTTGTGGATCTGTTTTAACCTGTTCATCTGTATCTGCCTGCTGCTGAGTAGGTGGTTGGTCTTTTGGAGTGCTATTGTTTTCATTTGCAGTTGTTGATAGTAAGCATCTACTTCTATAACAAAAATAAAAAAGTTTGTTATCATTACAGTATTAAAAGAGGCATTACTTTATTAAAATAACACTGAGAGACACCCATACCAAACAAACAAAAAAAAAAAGCCACTTAAGATAAAAGCAAAAATCTCCAAAATTAAAATAGCGATCTTGTTTTTTGTGGGTTTTTCTTGTAGAAGCCTGTTTGGAGCCAGAGTGTTCACTCTACCTGTCTGCACCAAGAAAAAGTAAGGATGGCTAAGAATTAAAAAAAAAAAAAAAAAAAAAAAGATTTCTTAATGACCTAATATCAATTTTCTAACCAAATTTCAGAACCAAAATATTCTAGGTGAGAATCCAAATGGATGATAATGAAAAGAAAACAAAACAAACATTGCAAGGACACTGGTAAAATACCTTTAGTTATAGATTTCTCTAGAATGTAGATTCCAGTGGAAACAACAACTATTTTTTTTTACTAAACTATCACTGTACTATGGCAAACATTTTTAACAGAAAATACTAAAAGAGTTTTATACAAATGCAAAGGTGCAACAGATTATATAAGGGAGCAAATGTTATCATTTCTTCTTATTGGACTGGCAATTATTTTAACTGCTCTGATTTATTAAATCTGTCACTTACACAGACGCCCAAGGTTACCAGCCAGAATTTGTTAGCTCGGGGAATTATTTCACGTGGCAGAGCTATGTGTCAGAATAAATGTGATTGGTTTTGAAATATTAATTATTGTACATTGAGCTGCATTTATTGGTTGGCATTGCAACGAGGGGATGTTAGACACGTGACAACGCTATACCCAGGAAAAGATTCTAGATTTTTAGTCAGTGTCGTACGGAACATGTTAAGATTCAGACGTATATTTTACATTATTGTGTAGATCATTTATTTAGCAGAATTATATTTATTCTGTTCTATTCAAGTACATTTAACCATTGTAATTATTTGTGAATAGCTTTTCCAAGTTTTGAATTAAAGCATTTGTTTTAGACGAAGAGAAGTTTCTTCATTGAATATAGTAACATACTTAGATAGACTTAGTGAATGGCAATTTCTAGATGATCCTCTTATCAACTGGCAACTAGATCTAGCTACTTCTATACGATCATCTTATTAAAGACGATTTCAAGATCCTCTGCAATTACGATCATTGATTGTCCTTCAACGTGACATCAAGCTTGATTGTAACATCTAGCACTATTGATGATCGTAACAAAATCTATCATTTAATTTTGTTTTCTTAAAGTCTGAGATTTTAATTACATATAATGATTTTCTTCTGTGTCTAGATCTAATCTAAATCTTTA
Source organism: Biomphalaria pfeifferi (assembly GCA_030265305.1). Taxonomy (NCBI): domain Eukaryota; kingdom Metazoa; phylum Mollusca; class Gastropoda; family Planorbidae; genus Biomphalaria; species Biomphalaria pfeifferi. Next base: position 101,864 of record JASAOG010000221.1, read on the forward strand.
TCTAGGATCTAGATAGTGAGACACTAGAGTATATATGTCTATAGATCAGATCTAAAATAATTTATATTTAATTCAAATTAAATTTTGCAGATCTACTGACTACATGTCTACAAGACTACCGGCACCGAACTAGAATCTTTCAATGTCTCAAGTGATCTTGGCTGATACTAGGGGTGCACCGGATAGTACTTTTTGATATTGGACCGGAGCCGAATATGACCGGATAGTAAATATGATATTCGACCGGAGCCGAATACCTACATGTCTAGTAAATAGCTTGTGTTACTGAGCATTTCGCAAAACTGCTAAATAACATGCCTATATTCGTAATAATTGTTTTCCTTTTAATTACCATATTGCTTTAAACTCTGTTAATGATTGATGAATTTAAGCTCAACAGTATATTTATAAACAGATAGGCCTATCACAAACTAATCTGTGTAGTTTGAGTGTGTATTATGTACGAGTCCACCAACTGTAAAGGGGGTGTGTGGCATGGTCAATGTAAAATATGTAAATATATATTTAACTAGTTACTAATGTAAATCTCTCAAAGGTAAAGTGCAATCTGGTTTGTATAGTGGGTGAATGTTAGTGTTCATGAATTTCAGACCAACAACTGGTCAACAGGCTTGTAATTTTAAGTCCAGTGCGTGCTTCTGGTTATGGCTTCAAGGGCTTAATACTGATAGTAGCTGTTAGTTAATAGTTGGAATCTGAAGCGTTCTAGGACAATATTTATGTTTAAGATTAATTCATTTGCAGTAAACGATATTTTATTTGCATCAATTATACCTATTTATAGCTTGAACCTTAGATGATGCTGGAGCATAGATTAAATTGTAGTCTGGTCTATTATTGAGATCTATGTTTGAATCTCTAACTATATAGATTTTAGAGCATTAGGAAAACCAAATATAGAAGAAAAAAAAAACTCATCCACACCCTCCCTGCCCCCCCTCCGCCAAAAAAAAAGACTGTGTGTTTGACAGATTTAAACAACCTGGTCAGATAGAGGTAGTGGGCCTACACATGTAGACTTGTGTAGTGTGTATAGTTGATGTGTTGACCATCACTTGTTTTTTTTTCCTTCAGCATAAGCAATAGTGTTGAGTGCTCAGGATAGCACATTGGCATGGTCAGTCAAGCATGTAGATAAATTATACCCGTACACTAGTTACAGAGATTAAGTGTTTTTAACTCTCCAACACATTTTTTTCTTTATTTGCTAGATCTAATTGCTGCATGTTGCAATAAAATGGCACGTAGTAGGCCTATGGGTGTCAGGTGTGTAAAAAGTCATCCTGGTCTGATACACGCTGGCTAAGTATGCACCGTAAGTAAAAACAAAAAACAGTAATAATGAGGAGTTACTTGGCGATCTCAAATTATTAAGAATATTGTTATCAAATCAAGACAATAACGCAGGAGTAATATTCAAGTTAACATCTTAGGAAAAGTAAATCATCCGTAATATTTAATTACAGTGTAGTATGCTTTCTTAGCACATTGTGTTTTTCCATTCTACAAAATAATTAGTTACTGGCTAACTGGGTTATGAAATCGGTTTGTTCTCTGTATAGCAAAAGGTTCCTTGTTTAGCTGTGTGACCTTTAGTACAGCTTACTAATTGAGATTTACTTCCAAGTAAGCAAACTAGGCATTCGCGAAGAGGTGTGGCCTGTAGTCCAGCCGCATGATTGAGATTGTCCAGTTACCCCTGAAGAGTTGTGGATTGAAGTCCAGCCCCTAATTAAGATTAGCTAATAAGTAAACAAACTCAGTTCCCTCGTATGAACTCTAGAGAGTACCTATGTCCATCATATTTCACATGAAACGTATCCCACTGAAGCCATTAAGCCAATCTAAGTGGATTCCTAGTTTATGATTGTGGCTGGGTCTGGATTAACAGAAGCATTAACAATAGCCTCTTGCTGTGTTTCTGAGTGTGAGTTCAACAACTTTGGACTTTGATCTTTTACTTTAATTATTTTGTGTATAGATAGTAGGGAGGTGAACAAAAAAATTTTTTTTTGAAAAAAAAAATTTTGCTTAGTAAATCATTAAAGTACTTGATTAGAACTGTCCATCGATGTAAAACTTATGACTGTATGTATAACGGTTAGAAAGTTGTGATTTTTTTTGACGCGTTTTTGCTTAACATTGGACCCAATGGAAAAAGTGTGACGACATTTTGTAAAATTCAACAAAAAACACGCACAGTTTCGTTAATTTTGACCTCACCATTTATTATTATATATCAAATGAAAGCTTATGCTGTGCCCTACACAAGCCTGTTAATAATTTATATAATACTAAAGTAATTAAGGTAAAAAAAAAAAGAATAATGAGGTCACTAAACATTTTTTTTAACGATAATGCTTATAATTTCGTTATTTTTAATAAACAAACACAAAAACATGTATCAGAAGAAAGCTAAAGTTGTACATTACCTATCTCTATATTCATTTGTATATTAATTAACAAAAAAAAAAGTTCCACTCATCAATGATGGGTAACAAAGTCACTGATGACAACTTACAATCAATTGCTTCATCTGGATATAAAGTTTCTGATGTATGATACTGAATATGACAGATGATACAGGCGATTCAATATGGTAATATGAGATATTAGCCATGACATGAGTTGTAGGCGGTAGTTGAAGATGATACAGTTGATTCAGTATGTCAAGATGAGGTATTAGCCATGACACGTGATGAAGGTAGTAGTCGAATGCAATGAAGATCTAGAGTGTTAGTACAACATTCATATAATACTGTTGATGGTGACATACATTGATAAATAGAGGTGATTCTTAGTAAGTTCAAGTGTTAACCATAGCATGAGTTGTAACCAATAAACGATAAGTACATGATATGAGTTGTAGGCAGTAGTTGAAGATGATACAGTTGATTCAGTATGTCAAGATGTAGGTAGTAGTCGAATGCAATGAAGATCTAGAGTGTTAGTACAACATTCATATAATATTGTTGATAGTGACATACATTGATAAATAGAGGTGATTCTTAGTAAGTTCAGGTGTTAACCATAGCATGAGTTGTAGCCAATAAACAATAAGTACTTGAATTCAATGATGGTCAACTGTTAGAACAATACGATGAGGTGTTAGCCATAGAATGAGTTGTATACCAATGATCAATACTTGAATTCAATGAAGCTCTAGTTAGTACAATGCGATTATGACTGTATGTTTAATAGTTAGAAAGTTATGATTTTTTTTGTGTCGTTTTGGCTTAACATATGTTGACATGGAAAAAGTGTGATGAGAGCGTCTCGGTCGCTAAGCCAGCGAGACACACCCCCCGCTCAAAAAGTTAAAATTGAGTTTCGTAGAGGATAAATCTACTTATTAAATAAGAAATTTAATAGTAGATTTAGTGTTCATAGTGAATTTCTAGCTCACAAATCTGATTCATTTATATTTATCAACTTTACTTCTTTAAAATGTAAATATTGATGAAATAAACAAATTATCGGGTCTAGATCTACAAGAAATGTCAGAGAGGCGGGGACAAAATGGCGGCGTTGTGATGGCAGAAAATAACAAAATATTTAAAAAGTGGGATCAAAATCGTCTGAAACAATTATTTTTCAAATGCGCTTTAAAATTAATGCGACAATGATTAATTCACAAAAACTATTTGAATATATCCAGAATATTAGGCTTTACATTACCTCAAGTGGTTATAAATTGATGACGAAATTTCCTTATCAAAATTCACAAAAACTGTAAAAATCCCATAGCCCACAATGATAACCGTATTTTCAAGTTTTTGGGCGATGCGACGGATAAATCGCGTTAAAACTTGGTAGAATTATAGCCAGGCATGATATCTACCGTGAAAAAAAAAATGAATGTTTGATGACTTTCCTGGACCCTGTATTGCTAAAAACAAAAAATGAGTATTTTTTATAATAAATATAAAAATGACAAATAACTTTAAAAAAAAACTTAATTAAGCTTTATGTAGGCCATTGTCTTAAGTAATCGATAACACAAGTTTAAAACTTCTCACATTTCATTCAAAAGTGTAATAAATTTGCAAGTGTGGCTTATGTGAAAAAAAGTCAAAAACGCAATCACAAATTTATCGGTCATTTTTTCCTTGTTCACTTCCGGGTATTTTCGGCTCCCTATAGATAGAAATTTCTAGACATTCTAGATCTAATCTAAAATACTAAATAAATCTAGATTACTGAATTAAGTTCAATGTAATTCTTATCACTAACTCTAGTCTAAATAATCTAAAACTACACAGGACTAAAAAACTAAATAAAAATATCTAGTCTATATTTTATATTGATAATAAAATAAAAGTAAAAATTGAACTATGGTAGATCTAGAATCCCAGAAAGTAGATGTAGAATAGATCTAATCACAAGACCTAGATCTCTATAATATATATCTAGATCTAGACAAGTACTTTTCAAGTAGTTTTGTAAATTACATCATTTTTTTCGCACGGTCAGGCAGCGGTCATTAAGCAGTCTGATTAATCTTCATTCTTACGTATACATTCTATAACAAGAAATCAAAATTAATCTAAAATATATAAATCTAATATCTGTTTTTGGTTTAGCATAAATGTTACCTGTATGAACAATTTAGAAATATGTTTTTTGATAATTTTGATGAATAGTTTAGAACACGAAATCTGCATGTAGAAGTCGCCATTTTGTAAGTATGATGCAATTCTTTTCAACTAAAGTTTACCTTTAACATTTTTCTTGTCAACTCCATGAAATGGAAATCCGTAAATTTTGTTAAATTTAAAGGAACATATTTTTTTTTATAACAAACTACAAAACCAAACATTTTGTCTTACCCTACCCTTCACTTCTCGAGCTTATTCTTTAATTAGTAAAATCATTGTTCTGTATGCACTTCCGTAGAAATTGTCAACATGATAATGTGCGGATAAATTTCATATTTTTTTTACGTTATTTTATCAAATTATTTGTTTCAAAAGGGGAATAACCTCTAATACCCCAACCCTTTACAAAATCAAATAAATAATCTCACAGTTGCCTCCTTCTAATGGTCAGTTAATAAACACACATGATATATGTACACGGTTTCTAAGAATCACAGTAGGCCTACTGCGTAAATCAGTAACTATATTAGTCCAAACATCTACTATGTCTTATCTTTTGTTATAAATTATAGACGCTACTTCATAAGAGAAGATAATTACGACCTACGCATTTCATGTGTGTAGTCATGTAGGCCTATGTTATAAAAAAAAATTAGATCTCTTTTTAGCCACAGTTAACTTTAGTACTAGGTCTACTCATATATTTGCTATATGTATTTTGATTATTATTTATACTTCTTCAATTGTTATTCTAGTCGGAATACACTGGCTGACACTTCACTAAAATGGAGACTAGTCTAAATAATTTGACTAAAATGTAGTCTTTTCTAAATAATATCATTAGTAAGTGACCTATTTCGATCAAATGATAGAATTGCAACTAGAGATCAAAGCCAAGCTAACTCCCTTTATTATATATTTTTTTAAATTACCTCTTTGTTTGATGTAAAAAAAAACATGTATATAAACTTGTTTTAAAAAATGGCATTACCTCCCTTTGACCATTACAAGAGCGTCAAACGCGAATTCGATTTGTGTTGGGGTAAACATCACATTTGATGTATTTGGGCGTTGCTTGCAATGGTAAGGGAAATTCTTACAGTTTTCAAGCAACAAAAATAGTCTCAATATTCAGAATCTACCTTTTCGCCCCCTCCTTTTTCACTTATTTGACCTGCGCTCTTATAACAGCGCTACTTTAGGTCCCAGGCTTAAATCTTATAGATTACAAAAGTTGCTTCAAATAATAATAATAATAATAATAATAATAATTGCTTCCAACGCATTTAATGCGTCAATCTATTCATGCAAGTTAATCAATGATTTAAACTCTGCTAAGTCTTTGGTTTTCCTGGCTGATTCAGGCAACCCATTCCATTCTCTAATAGCACTAGGGAAGAAAAAGCACTAGTAGGAATTTGTTGTAGCGTAAGTAAAAATGAGTGAAGATCCCCTTTCAGACCTTCTGGTCTATAGCGTATGGAATAAGAAATGTGCCTTTTGAGTATTTAATATGGTTTCGTTTTTACATTTGTAAGTTCTGGTTCAGTGTTTTATGTATTATGGCAATTTTTCTTTTTTTTTTTCCTTCTGTCCTGAAGTGTTTCAAAGTTTAGTAATTTTACTAACGGTGTTACTCTACTCAAATTTGAATATTCGTTTGCTATAAATGTCACTTCTCTATCTTGTACTTGTCCTAGTTTCTTTATGTTTGCGTAGGGTATAATGATCTTCTTTTTTGAAGTAACTCCTGTAATATATAAGATAAGATTAAGAAACACTAGACTAGCTCCATGAAACAGTTTAACGTGTTTGAAATATGCATAAATGGAAATGCAAAACTCTGCCAGCGTTCAGTGAATTGGACAGTTTCTTTAGGAGAAATCTCTTTAGGCTATTTATCTTTTTTTTTTAATTCACTGTTAAATTTGTAATTATTCCCCCCCCCCCCCCCAAATCATTTTGCGCCTAAAATAGACGCCTAGTTTGAAATTATGATAAAAATGATCATATGATTATTTTATTGCACCATTGTAATCTTTATTCCCAATGCACCTCTGCTGCCTTAGTTTGTAGCATGCAGTGCTACACCCTGGCATAGACTGCTACTCCGCTGATCTTAAACTGTATCTGTCTGGGGGAGGGGGGGACTGCTATGTGAGCCACATCTTTCCGACCACCAGCTCATGTCCAGACATTCCTCTTAGTTCGATGAGATGATCCATAGTCGCTTCGTGACTGAAGGGGAGGCTATAGTGTGTAGGAGCAGCATTGGACATATTTTTAAAAGCAAGAGTTAATTGGCAGGGGTTTTAAGGCTTCTAACAGGGCTGGCCTTACAAATGGCGGGACCAAATTAACTCGATGCTCGCGATGCCCTTTTACTAATTTTTTTTTTACAATAACAACTATTACTATTAATTAGATAATTTCATCAACATTTATTATACAGCATGCGTAGGAAGCAACTCAAATGCAATAGGCGCCAGTGGGTCAATTTAAGTTTTGTTAACCGAATGACACACTAAAAAATATGTTCATTAACAGCGATGCCTGCTAGTGACTTAAGTGATATGCAAAATGTAAATTGCGGGACCCGATTTAGGACAGTCTGTAAAATCGGCCTAAGGCCGACCCTGGCGGCTAAGATTGTTTTACCAATATTGTGTAGGCTATATTTCTTTTAAAATACTCCTATAATGCTAATTCAGTGGACTTGTGGACACATGTTAAAAACTAAATTTAATTGGCAGTTTGTGTTATTTAACAGTAGTTGAATATGTCAAATGTACCATCAATCTCCTTATCTCTTTGCCTATCAATGCAATGTGTACGCTAGCTTATGATGGTTGTATTCAGACCGGCGACTAACAAGACCTAGGAATAAGTGTGAGGGTTCAAACATGGGGCCATGGAGACAAACTTCCAGAACTCATTGCACACCACCAGGCAGCCATCCAATTACTACGACCGTAGGTCACTATTGACGTATTCAGCTGTACTCTATACTTACGTCCCTGTTAGCTTGTTAAAAATATCGAAACCTGCCTTTTGAATTGTATTTTTTGCTTAACAAACAGCAGACTCGTAGGGGCGCGTACGAAACTCTATTTGTCAGATTATTTAACACAAATATTACACACAGTGCTTGCTTACTTAGTATATCATTATATATTTTTGTTTTAAATGTGAGAATTTATTCTCAATCTCTTTTTTTTCCCTTTAAAACAAACCCATTTATTTGAATTTTTACTTTGCCCCAAGTAGCAGAGAACTTTTTATGCAAGCGACTACATGCGTTTAGTGGGAAAGATTTTTTGAAGCAACGAACCAAAGGATGTTACTACGTTTTAAGTAATCAAATACCAAAGTAATGCTTCCCCCAAATTCTCTGTGACGTTGACCAATTTATTAACAGACAAAGAAAGCGTCATAAAACTTCCTTGACTTATTGATGTCGAGACCACTGTACGTGTATCGAACAGTTACAGCTTCAGGGGCTAACACATCACAAGAGCTGAAATTTTTAATAGCAGTTTTGACCAAACATTAAAAACAAACAGAGAACTAAAACATTAAAAACAAACAGAGAACTAAAACATTAAAAACAAACAGAGAACTAAAACATTAAAAACAAACAGAGAACTAAAACATTAAAAACAAACAGAGAACTAAAACATTAAAAACAAACAGAGAACTAAAACATTAAAAACAAACAGAGAACTAAAACATTAAAAACTAACAGAGAACTAAAACATTAAAAACAAACAGAGAACTAAAACATTAAAAACAAACAGAGAACTAAAACATTAAAAACAAACAGAGAACTAAAACATTAAAAACAAACAGAGAACTAAAACATTAAAAACAAACAGAGAACTAAAACATTAAAAACAAACAGAGAACTAAAACATTAAAAACAAACAGAGAACTAAAACATTAAAAACAAACAGAGAACTAAAACATTAAAAACAAACAGAGAACTAAAACATTAAAAACAAACAGAGAACTAAAACATTAAAAACAAACAGAGAACTAAAACATTAAAAACAAACAGAGAACTAAAACATTAAAAACAAACAGAGAACTAAAATGTGTAAAAAATAAACTTCTTGTTTATTTTGTTTTTATGTGCATTCAACATTGTACATGAATAAATTAATTTTTGATTCACCATCAAGAAGTACTTTCTTCTTTCTGGTGGGATTTTAATTTTCGTATTTTGTTTACCCTTTTGACAAAAACACACAATGAGCGAATAGTTAATTCCAGGTATATACACACACACAGTCTCCACAACAATTTCTCCAACATGTCACAGTCACACACACATACAGACATTTCAAACCAAGAATCAATGATGCAATGAGCTCCAGTGCTCTAGTTAAAAGAGAAAACAAATCATAGTAGAAGACTGTCATCACATCCTTCTGAAGAAAAAACAACAAAATAGATTGTCAAGATTATACAAGGGAAACTGAATTTAAAAAAAAATAAATAGTTATTGTCCTTTTGACATAGCGCACTAAGAAAATATTGCTGACAATGAACTAAAAACAATGTGGTTTTTTTTTTCTTTTCTAATAATTATCATTAAATGTTTTCTACTTTAAAAATAAAACAAACTTAATTCAAACTAAATAAATAGTATTCAATATACTTCATTGTAATGAACAATATTGTACACTTGATCTCTCTACAGAATGTCTTATTGTTCTGTCACATGACTGAATGGACTGACATTAAAGCTACTTGCCAAAAAAATACAAACAAGAAACACAAATTAAAAATCAAGCCAAACTGTTTTCCATTTTCTGTCTGAATTGAGAAACCTCCTGAACAATGTTGTACCTTGTGACACTGCACCGCAAAATGAGACCAACTACACTTTTTTTTTATTTACAAACCACCAACTGTGTAGTTCCAGGATGGGAGAGATACGCCCAGTTAATGTCATATATATATATATGTTTTAAAAAAAAGGAGGGGGGGGGGATTTCTTTGAAAGCATAATTCCATCTTTTGAAAACTATAAAATCATATGAATGTCTTATACATAGTCATCATTGAATGTTGAAATTAACTTCTAAAATCTTTCCTCTTGGGATCAACAGATGTTTATATCAATATTTATATAAACTTTTGAACTGGTCAGTCAGAAACATTTAAGCTTCTAACGTTGGCTAGTTAAATATCAACACTGGTGTGTAGCTGAACAATTAGCTTTAAAAATGATTTTTAAGCTTTTTAATAAATGCTTCATACACAAATAAAAATACTAAATATGATTATTGTATGATTGTATCTTATCTTATATAATACAGACGTTTCTTTAAAAAAGAAGATGATTGTAGGCAATCAGTATTGCAAAATTGACCCCTTTCGCCAGGGCATCACAAGAGAGTGATTTAATGAAGCTCATTCAGAGGTGGAGTGTCACAGCACAGATCAGATAAACTATAAGACATTCAATTAAATATAACAAAAAAACTTTGGCTTGAACAAATTATGCTTGTCTAGAAACAAAAAAAAAAAGTGCAAACAATATTTATGCCATTATTCTATTGCAGAACTTACAAAATATTTACAAGACAAATTGAGAGGCTCTTCAAAAATCACAGATTTGGTTTCACATACATAGTCATCATAATAGAGTAAGGTCAGAAGGACACCACATTGAAATCAGTAGTGTTCCAAGTGGTTTAAGATAGATGTGACAATGACATTAGAAATCCTAATGACACTACAGAGCAGTATGAGGACCCCCCCCACACACACACACCCAGTATCCTCAAAAGTGACTGTAACAGTTGTCAGAAGAAGGTCAATTCACAGGGAATGATCATTTAACACAAAGAGGATGAGTTGGGAAACAGACCCAACTATAAATTGAGGATACTAAATATTAAAAACTTCCACTTTTCAGTGACCATTTTATATGTGCATAAAAAGTAGGATACATAAAACTTTCAATAGTAGGCCAGTAACTGTGCACATTTAATGATTTCAAATAACTGCCAAGCTAATACTGACTAAATAAGAGCCTCTTTTTTTTATGTTTTTGTTAAACGTGTCTTCTTGCTTAGGAAGTGATCAAACATTTGGTGAACTTTCTACTTCAGTACTTACTCCATTTTCAACTCTACACATATTTCAAATAGAATCAACAACACAGACATCATTACACAACAGTAATGAATGATGGGGATGACTGTCATTTAACTCATGAGTCAAACCAAAGTTTCCTTTATCTACATAGAACAATAGCATTGTCAAATTTTTTGATTAACAATAAACATTTCAGAAATATAAACATTATTTACAAGCATACTAGTCACAGTACATTCATCATCAAATTATTTTACATCTAAAACAAAAAACATTCATAACACCAACTAAACATCTTTTCAATAAACTATCCATTCGGTTAAAAAAAGACATTTCAATTTCATATACAATATAATTGAAGACGGTGATAACATTTTGATAACTCTTAAAAAAATATATATTTTTGTATCAAACATTTTCCAAAGCCTCATCTATAAGTGAGATACACTGAAGTATGATCACAGGCAGACATGGCTGCTGGCACACCTGTTGTATTAGGACAATGGCTGGGTCCCCTCCCACACACTTTTCATTTCCACAAGAATGACTGCCACCACTTTAACTGCTGTGCACAGCTGATGTTTATGTAGAGACATAAAATCATAACAAAGCCTCTAGCCTGGTCGAACTAAAACATAAAATGTATACCATGTCTGGCTGAGTGGACAAACACACATACATTATCTTTGGCTCACTTCTGCTTTCCATTAACCCCTGAGCTGTCACTTTGAAATAATCATTACTAGGTTTCTCTGTATATTGCGAAATTTGCACACACATAATCTATTACAGTCTATTACGCAAACATACAAATTATAAAATGTATAAACTGACAACTTAGCTGGACAAAAGTCAATAAAACTGACCTGTATATTTACAAATGTCAGCTTATTAGAAATTAAAGCTACTAAACTAAAGTAGAACATGATTGCTTGGAAAATAGTTTTTTTTTATTCTTTTGTTAAAATGTTTTGAATCTTCCGTCAGCATTGAATATTTATTACATCCTCGCCCACAGAAAGGCCGGGGGGGGGGGGGGGGGGGGGGGGGGGGGGGGGCGCAGGACTCGAACCCGGGACTGTCAAAATGCAATGAACAGGCTGTCAAGTTTACAGCAACACTATTGTTTTTACTCTATATTTTAAAAAACCTGGACACAATTTTTTCCTAAGAACCAAATTTTGGACATAAAATTAATTAGCTCCCGCTTTTCATAATAATATTAAAAAAAGTGCTTTGCAAAACAGATTCCTCTGTACTGTTACAGGCCATCACTACGTTTTAAATAGTGTCACATTCAATAACTAAAATATAAAAAAAATCACTGCTTACTTGTAAAAAATTCTTGATTTTTTTTTTTACTAACATAAATAATTGTTTAGAAGTCTTTCTTCATTATTGTTCTTAGATTTGCAAAATGTCAACAAAAAAATAAATTTGATATATTAAACTATTAATTTCTATTCCGGACAGAACTTAAGTGTTCATGTCAACAAACTATTTACAAATCATGTCCACATCTCAGAAAAGAAATGATTTAGTATTTATACTCTGAAAGTGAAGTCTTTGAGATGAATTAGTTTCCCTGTAACAAGGATGAGTCAACCCAAAAAGTAGCCTCCTCCTTTTATAAGATTTTTAAAATAGTGAAGACATTGAAGGCACAGATAGCCATGGTAGCAGCAATGGATCTAGCTGGCCATGGTTACAAAAATGAATTCAACCAATCATAGTCACAGCCGCAAGCATTTGCACTGTTTATGGATCTCTTTTTTTTCCCCCAAGAAGAAACACTTTATTCTACAAAGACTGTAGAAAGAAAGATTTTCTTAATAATATATTTACTATGCATGAGGCAAAGTCACACCAAGGCCTTTGTATATTTATAATGACAAACATCTAAGATGATGTTAGCTTCTGTTTGACTAAAGATCTTGGGTTATAGCTGCTTGAAGTTTGTTTTTTTTAATTTGCTTTATTGTGCTTCATATCTTAGTATCCATAAGTCACATGATTGGGATTATAGTACTGTGGGTGATTTCTAGAAACGGAAGAGAACTCTGAACATGTCATGTCCATAGAAGGCGTTGGAGTTTTAGGTGGGAGCTTTTCTCTAGACGTCAACAACGGATTTACCGTCTGCTGCTGCTGTTGCTGGCAGCTGCTGTAATAAAAAGCGTCTCTTTCATGCGGAGGCACTGGAGGACGGGGTGACTTTTTCACACTATTGTCAGAGCGATGGCAACGGTTGTTTCTCTGCATCAAAAAGACGGCTAGAAGAATAAAGAAGAGCACTGCACAAGATGGCAAACCAATCAGGAGGGGCAAGTTTGTCTCTGCGCTCTCAGATGATTGGTTGGATGAATTGTTAAATGCTTTTTCGATCTCCTCTTCAGAGTTTTCAACTACATATGAACCTGCAAAGACAAAGTCTAAATTAGCATTGCTTTGCTATTACAAATATAAATAAAGACCTTACAACATTCTTGCCAGTAAACTTGACACTCATAAAATAAGTTTTTCTCTCTTCATGATATTACCACCCCTCCCCCCTACATCTAACCTATTTGGGCATTACGAATTCCTACGTGGAAAGTACATATGATAAAGTTACAGACAGCTAAAAGCAAACTTGAACAGAATTTGTTTTTAAGTTGTTTTTTTGCTTCTTAGTTATATTTTCACACTGATAACATTATTAATTTTGGTCTAATATTAAAGTAACCTAGTTTTTTTTACCTTGCCGTACAGTTAGATGTGCTTGTCTTGTTGTAAATCCTCTTCTATTGGTGGCGAAACAGACAAATGTCCCAGCATCTTTGGGTTGAACTTTAGACAGCACATATTTATTTAAATAATGTCCATCTTGTTTCTCCAGCAGAACGCCAGCATTTTTCAACACAATGAACCTCTCACCGTCATACTCAATGACATTGGCAGGGGGGATAGCTTCAGAATGATCAAGTCGTTTCAACCACTGAATGAAAACATTTGTAGTAGTGTTAGGAATTCTGAATAGACAGCAATACAAAAAACTACCATTATCAATTTATAAAAATGAGCTCATTTTCCTCATTAAAGCTTCTCAGAAAAAATATATAATTAATTAAAAAAACATATATTCAAAAAAAAAAGAGGAGAAAAGGGTCTATGCACCCCTTTTAGGCCCTGCAATCAATGGGGACATTATATAAAGCTCATCCGTGTTTATGGACAAGTTTAATAAGGGTAACATGTAGCCAGCACAATGACCAACAGTCTTTACTTCCCAAAAAATGTCAGGTACCCATTAGAGATTGGTGAACTCAGGGGCATCCTTAAATCCTGAAGCTCAAAATCTTAACCAGGATTTGAACTTTTTTGGTTCAAAAGCCAAGTACTCAGCCACCATGCCCCATATATTAAAAAAAAAAGTGTTTAATGATTTTTTTACTTTTCTATTCAGTGATAAACAAAAGAGAATCAAAACAGTGTAAATGGCTATGCAAGAAAAACCCATCTTAATACATGTATAATTTCTAAGTAACATGAATTACTAGAATTACATTTATATAGAAATGTAAGGAAGATTGTTTTTTAAAATGAAGCTTTCTAATTTAAAGTGAAAATAACAAAAACGTAGGAATAAATAGTCTTGGTTGGTAAAAATGTTTGAGTCTTATACCTTGACTTCTGGCTTGACACCACTCTCTATAAAGCACTGGAATGTTACAGGCGAGCCAACAGTGACATTTTGACTCAAGGGATGTGGAGCTATCAACTTTGGTTTCTCACTTATTTCATCTGTAAACATAAACAAAAAACTATAGCAAGTGCCAACACACATGCAGATTAATTACATCAAATTTTAACATACACAAGAATTACACAGTGTCAAAACACATTAAAAATTACTTCAAATGCCTACATACTACATGACAAGAAATTAAATTAAGTAACAGGCATAGTTGCAAAAGAAAAATACAACAGCTTGTTTTGAAATAACAAAATATTTGCAACTTAGATTAACCTACCTATGATCTCAACATCATATGTAAAGTTGACTTGTCCCAGTCTATTTCGAGCCACACAGGTGTAGGCTCCACTGTCTGCCTGGGTCAATTCAGTCATTTTTATGTGACTTCGCCTTTGTGGAAGTGAATGTCCATTTTTCAGCCAAGAAAACTCTGGCCTGGGATTGCCTTCAGCCTTGCACGTTAATTTGATGGTCGACCTTACTGGCTTTTCCAAGTGCATGGATTTTCTCATTATGTCCAAATCCTCAAAGTATGGAGGAGCTAAAAGAATACCGAAATACAGCTCATTAAAATGTTGCTACCCTAGACCTGGAAATAATTTGGTCTTACACAAGAACAATTTTATATTTTGCCTTGAAAGTAGACCTAACAGTTTGCAATACTTTCAGTGAAAAGTGATAGCCAGAAAAAGTAAATTAAAAACATTTAGCCAAAAACAACAAATATTGTCACATATTTAGGGTGGTTAGTCAGATATGCACAGTTTGTCACATTGGGGAAAAGGTATTCTATATAACTAAAAAAAAAAAAGAAAAAAAAAATATTCCTCTTGGCGTTGCTCCCACCAACACAAAATTAATTGCAAGTATTCTTTGCATGTTAGTCTCCAGGTAATTATTTTAAGAAATTTATTATGTTGCTTCAAGTTGCTTCCAATATTTTCCTTATAAGTAAATTTAGTTTGAGACTTAAAATGAATTTACTTAGGAACAAATTTCTTGACAAACTGTAAACAAAATGCTATCCTAATTTCAAATGACATACATCCATCTTTGGTGAGGTCCTCATCTGCAGTGATCTGGTATTCTTTATCTCCTTCATAGAATACTTGCTTCTCATCATCTATCAATAGGAAAATGAATCAAGTTATCAACTAAATTTTTAAAAAAAATTGGTTTATAAGCAATAAGTTTTGTAAAAAAAAAATTGTAACTACTTAATTTAATTTGATCATCTCAGATGTCTGATCATTGCTGAAGAAAAATTAACATAAAGACAATACTAAAAATAAATCTTTATTATCCATTTTTAACATCAAAATGTGACAACTTGATAAATATCTCAACTTATTTTAAACTGCTGACTCAGCTTAAATTAGTTACTGTCACAAAAGACTATATTGTATTATACAAATTCAATGTCAGGGGAACAATGTTGTTACAAAATTAAACAATAATATTAAGAATGGCTGCCTGGTAAATGGTACATTCTTGCCAGCACAGAAAAGGTTTAGGTCAGGTGTAATAACCCTCAGAATCTTACAAGTTAAGTGAATTAGTCAAAACCTTTGTAAAGACTAATAACCTATACAAATATTTTTCTTACCTATAACAATAATTGTATAGTTAACATTGACACTGCCAAATCCATTTGTAGCAATACAAGTGTAAAGTCCAGCATCAGACTTCTCCACATCTCTGATACGTAGTTCACCATCCTGAGATATCTGTAGTTATAGGATAAGAAACAAAAAGGACTCAAGATCATTAAACAACAAATGGACACAAGTGTAGGCAACTAACTGGGATTAAGGGGACAAATATGATAATGGCTGCAGGTTTTGAGTTCCTGATGTAGAATGAGACTGACCTACTTTGACCCACCTGAAGTTTGAATGAGTATCTGACATTTAGTCAGTTTAGTAAAAATAGAAAGTAACTACGCAGGCTCAACAACATCTGAAGTAACTATGGGCCAAAGAAAAAAATAACTGAGGCTTACTAAAAGTGACCCCAAGATCTCTAGCACTAGAAGAGAATTTAAAGGAAACTAACTGCAGAAAGAAACTTCTAGGCTAGGGTCAGTTCTTTGATCTAGTCTATGCATCAATTAGCTCTTAATAAATGTTTACTGCATCACTGAGTAACTTTACCCAAGCCTTTTTCTTTTCAAAAGCATTAAGATAGTACAAAAACATTGGCAAAAAAAATACAATTACAAATTTTCATAACAGTATATTTTAAAAAAATGAGGATAATTGTGAATCAACAAAATGTATATTAGAATCTCACCTTAAACCTGTCCCAGCCTGGGTTAATGGACTGTCCATCTTTCTTCCACTGAGTCAGTTCTGGCATGTCAGACTGGGCATTACATGGCTGCTTTATATTCTTCCCAATTCTTACTGGTACTCGCTGCATTACTTTTCCTGATAGTGATGGAGGACCTTAGGAACAATACAATTGCACGCTTAGGAACAATACAATTGCACGCTTAGGAACAATACAATTGCACACTTAGGAACAATAAAATTGCACACTTAGGAACAATACAATTGCACACTTAGGAACAATAAAATTGCACACTTAGGAACAATACAATTTTACACATATTGATAGTAATAAAATATAAACCATTACAATATTTTTGCTGAACAGCTTGAGCCTGGAAATTAGTCATCTGCAACATTCACTAACCATCATGCATTGATAAAATCTTAAACAAGATATAAATTTGGTAACTACCCAAAGTTGATGATACATTTCTAGATATATTTCTGGTAATATAAAGTTGTCATTTTTTTAAAATGGTGGCTAATACTCAAAGAAAAAAGTATTCACATAAAAAAAAGGCAGGTTAGGGCTTAAATATTTCAATTTTTTTCCCCAATTGCTATGGTTAGAACTAAATGTTTGTCTACAACTAAACAGCAGTTAAAGTGGGACAGAAAGCCAATGAGTGTTCAACAATGGATCTCATTCACAAATCGTAAACAAACAACATTCAGCCACATGCTTTCATATCTCTTCTATACAACTTGCAACCTAATTTGAATCAACAATGGTTATCATGTGGATTTTTTTTCCCATTCTATCAATGATAATTACGTGACCATTTATTTTAATGAACGAGGTGAATTGAAATCAACTAAATTTACTCTACTCTTTAGGCCCTAGACCAGAGAACACATCAAATAGATAGTAAGACCTTTTCAGTAGACCTACTTTTTAAACAACACAAAGTCAAGTAAGTTCTAACACATTTTGAAAAAAAAAAAAAGAGCAAACAATTGTCCATTGGTCAGTCATGATAAACTACTTTATATCTAATAGTAAATATAAAGTTTTACAAGGATAATAATCAATAAAAGTTGGCTATTAAGATATACATGCAAAATCAAATGTTGGCCCAGCCTCTATACAAAAAGGTTGTTGTTTTTTTTTTAAGAAATTGTCTTACGAACAAGTACCAGCTGAATTTCTGGCTTTTATCCTTTTAAAGTAATGTTAACAATACTTAATACATTGATGAGTAGCCTTCTGCTGTTCTCTATAGATATATCAACTATCTAGCTGTTGTAAACTGATTATAACAACTATTTTTACGTCCAAATTTCCAAGAAAATTTGAAAAGAAAATGCCAACTTATACTATTTTTGTGTGAAAGTAAACATCAATACAATCTCACACAATAAGCAAGAGATAATACAGTCTACTGAATGCCATTGTACTGTAATCCATACCAGTAGCACTGACAACAATGTAACACATGTTTATAAAGAGTGGTGTGTGTGTGTGTGTGTTATTCTGAAGACAACCTAAATCTTCACAGGCATATGGTGGGTCTACTGACTGGAGTGCACATTTTGAAATTCTCCCCCTTTTGGTGTGTTTGTCTCCCTTTCCCTCATGCCCCACATACTTTAGGAAACTTAGTGTTGTTTAAAGGTTCTATGTATGAACTCCCTTTCCACCTCAGTGAAGGCCCATCACCCAGCACAATGACAGGCATTGGGGGGGGGGGGGGGGGGTGCTCCATTCAGACCTTTGTACCAGGGACCAAGGCAGATTATATTTCAGAGCTGGCATAGAATTTGGTGAGACCAGGCAGGAGAAAGCTTCTTTTGTGCAAGGGGAATGGGGGTTCATTGTGTCAATAGCAGGATCAGTAAAGGCTCTTTAAGAACTAACAAGCATTTTATGAACTAGAAGTAGAACTAAATCAGATAAGATTCCACAACCTTGTAAATTATAGTTCAACAATAAAGATTTATTTTTGGTTTATGATGATTGATTAAAGGGTTACACATTCCAAACTATATCAAACACTTCACAAATTGTTTTTTTTTTTTTATTCAACACCTTTCCTTTTTTTCAAACTTTTTTTTTTCAAACCTTTTTCAAAATTGGAACTTGAATATTCAGTGATCTAAGAATTCCATCGCATAGATGTAAAAAAAAATAATTAGATAGCACTATACACAGATCAGTACTTGGCACTAAATATGTATTGGCATGATGTGAGCCCAAGCCATTAAAAAAACAAATGTAAGATTTAACAACAATATTGAGAATGATTGTGCATATAACAATAGTGATGAGATTTCTATCGAGAAACTTTAATCAGCTCAGTTAGTGAATAGTGAAATTCAAAGAAATGTTTTTCACCATAAATAAATCAAAGTGAGACAATCTGCAATCAATCAACGGGTTACATTTTCTGAATTTGGAAAGATTAATGAAGAAAGAGCCACTTAGGAACTAGTGGAAGAATTTTTCTAACCATCAAGAAATGGATGAAGCAATTGATCACTATTCTGCTGTGTGTTTACAATCAACTGAAGTGTGTAGGATTGATTTGGTCTCAGAAGTCTACCATGAGAACTTGTATGTTACAGTAATGTGCTGCTTTTGTTGTGGGTAGTTTGCCTAGCCTAAAAATCCTTTCTATAAAGCCAACTGCAGCATTGACCGCTGCCTTAGTCGAAGCTCACTGGGCTCCCCCCAGAACTCATTTTTTTAATGTCAAGACTTCTAACAGAACCATCCACAGTGTGGTCACAAGAAAACTGACAGGTCTAGGGTCTGAGAATATATGCCATGGTTAGCTTAAAGTTACATCCTTGGAATTATTTTTTTTAATGAAAGGCTACAGACTAATCTGCTTAAATAAAGTGGTGATCTGTATAGTTATTTGAAAACACAGTAATACTGCTACCAGTCATTATGGTACATCTGTAATTTATAAGATAAGACAGTGTAAAATTATACTTACTATTGGCAGAACAAAACACAAGTGCTAATAGAAACAGCAGCCCTTGATAAACTGTCACGACTCCCATGGCGAACCACACTAAAATAAATGGAAAAAAAACAAACAAGCTATAAATATAAAGAACAAGATTACAATGTTTTGACATATATATGGATTATTTTAATTATATTCAACTTTGGTAAAATAAACTATTGCCCAAATAATTAAGGATAGAGAGATTTTTTTCAAAGACCTCTATAATAGCTTTATATTTATTTAAATAATTGTATATAATATGGAAAAATTTCATTATCAGCTGGATGGTAGTACAAATAGAAAAGTTAACAAAATTTTGTTCAATCAACTAATTTAGCAGTTGTGTTTCAAAAACAATCATGCCATGACTGTAGACTATGCTTTCATCTAATCAAATCAACTAGTTTGGCTGTCAACTATAGAACAGGGTACAAACATCCTACTTAACTAGTCACTCGAAATAAAAGTCACTAGATAAACCAAGGTCCACTTTTTTTTTGACTGATTAAACTCAGCTTTTGACTGGACCAGATAAAAGTCAAAGTGGAATGAAGGGAAAACTTTTGACTTATTAATTCTTTAAAATGCATTTTGGTTTCTGATATAATGTTTGCTATACACATCAATCTGAATAATAAAAATATAGTCAATTCAATTTGAATATTAAAAATATGAAATCCTATAGTCTGCTAGCCAGGTCATTGGCCAGAAAAACTACATGTACAATTATTCAAGAAAAACATTTTTATGAAAGTTAAAAAGATTTTAAAACATAAACATAAAAAACATTCTGTAAGTCATCACATTTTACCATCACAGAAGATACAAGACACTGGTAACAAAGACACACAAAATATTCTCTGTTCCCCTGGCAATCAATTCATTAAATACAATCCAACTTTTTGATGTAACCTTCCCATGTAATGTTTAAGTGTCACTGTGGTATGAAAATGGGTCTATATTTCATTTGCTATCATTATAATGGTTTGTTATATGACTGTGTAAAACAAATCTCAAGTATGAGATACAGATTATTATAACATATATATAATTATTATCATAAATAGATCTACATGGTAACAATTAAATATAATGTTACACGAGTTATGTAAGAGCATACAACCTATTTTAACAAAAAAGCTATCTCAGACCCCAATGATTGTTGCGTATGGAGTACAGGCCTAAACCTTATCTTCAAAATCTAAAGTTGTGAATTAATCCTTCTCTTGTTCTTGTGACTTAAATATTGCCTTAGAGAAATTTAGCTGTTGTTTTTTAGACAGGTAGAAAGTCATGTGACCTAGGTGTATTTGGGTTACTGTTTCTCCATACAAAGTAATTAAAAGAGAATGAGAAGGGAAAAAAAAAAGGTTTCTCCCTTGATAAACCTTTAATGTACCTAGGTGAGACAATGTCTAAGTGAACAAAATGGTGGTAGCATGCTCTTCTAAAGTTTAGACTAAAGGGGTATAACTATTATGGACCTAGTCAGACATTCTTCAGAAATATCTGAGACTAGAACTAGATGGTAGGTCTATATTAATTATATGCCCTAGCTAGTGATCATCACTGTACAACTTCAAAGACCTACAAATAATTTAGCCATAACATAGAATTATTGGATCTAGGATATATATGTCATTGTGAGTGTGTGTTTGTAAATATGGAGTTCTTCCCATCTGTGCTTTTTTTTAAAAATTAATATTATACTTATTGCTTGTTCTCTTTCACATTGCAGCCACCATCCCCTCCCTCCCTCTCTAAATTATCTTAATCTAGATCAAATCTAGATTTCAAAACAGGGACATAGCATCATGAATAGGCTTATAATAATAAAATTCAATATCCAGTATTTTAAATAAACAGATTTTTATAATTTATAGTCAAGACTAGAGCTTGATATGATAGATTCAGATCTAGATTCTATATTCTATGTTATGGCTAAATTATTTTTAGGTCTTTGAAGTTATACAGCGATGATCACTAGCTAGGGCATATACACACACACACACACTGTAAGAGTTATTTCCCCTTTTCCATAACAAATTAATTACAAAATTAATAAATTATCACTGTTTAATTAACTAAATGTTTAATTTTTTGGTGGATTCATGTTTCATCAGGAGCAATGAATAATTGTGCAAAGTTTCAAATTGATCCCAGAATGGGATGTAGAGGTCTAGATCTACATTTACATCTGTATCGTTATCTAGGCTGAGATTTAGATTCTAGAGACTAAATAGAAATAGATCTATCATATTATTTATACAAATAGGTCTAGATAAGTAGATCTAGAGTCGACTAATATCTAAATCAAGAGTCTACTAATGACAGTAAAACTAGATCTATAGAGTGAAGATATAATCACTTCTAGGACATTAGATTATTTAGATCTATCTATAGTATATACTCTATCTTGATTACCCAATATTCAATAATCATACAACACAATGCTTTTCCTGAAATAAATAACCATTAATAATAATTTAAGATTAATCTAGTCTTGTTTACATATGTAAACTTAGACTTAGATTATTTCTTGATCTAGATTTCTATTTCTAAATCTATTAGATTGATTGGATTTTATTTTCACACTATCACTAGTGACTAGATCTAGATGTCTAAACTCTAGACTAGGTAGTCTACACAACAATAGGGATACTAAAGTATATACATAATACAGTAGATAACTATATCTTAAATATCTACTAATTAGACTATTACTATTGATTCTAAATCTAGATCTTTACAGCTATGTATTTATTATTAAGAGTTAGACGTTAAACTAGTTAGAGTATTACATTAGATCTAGATAGTATAGATACTATTAACTATTATTACTAAAGTACAATAGTTTACTAAGTAAGTTGGTCTAGAGCTCTAGTAGACTGTCTAGAGACTTGGGTCTATCACCTTATTTTTATATTATCCTATGTCTACAGTCAATACAAAAAACAACAACACTCTTATTGCTCTTAATATCTCTTTCTGTTTGTCTCAGACAAAACAGTTTATTATGAAATTAATGAAAGGAAACCAACCAACCTGATGTAAAATAAAGTTTAATTGAAAATGATGCATGGCTCGTCTTGCTTTTCAGAACAAATCACCTAAATGAGCACTTAGTCGACTTAAAACTAATCGAGTAATCTAGATTCTTGTCTTGTTAATGCTTAAAAAAAAACACTACACACACCATAATCTCGGGGTGGGCAATAAAATAGCACTCAAAAATTTAGATCTACCACACCACAACACAAAACGAGGAATACGTCCGTTGAATAGGCCAGCTACACTGGAAATATGCAGTGATCCGTACCTGAAGGCTCGTACTGCTAGCTGGGGTATAGCCCCGCTCTTTCGCTCCCTCTCTCTCTTTCTCTCCTCTCCCTCGACCCTACTCCCATCCCGCTGATTTACGATAGCCAATAACGACCTCGTAAGTTTATCACGTGATTCTAAAGCTATTTTCGTTATCAAGCCAATGTTTTATTTGGTCGGCCCGCGTGTCTTGAAGAGGGGGAAAAAACAACGAATTATCTTGAATTAACGAGAGTGATTGTTTTTTTTTTGTTTGTTTTTTAAGTTATTTAATGTGCTTAGCGATCAGGAAAAAGATTTATTATTTTTTGTGTTAAGACCCTATCAGCATATATGTATGTTTATGTGAGTATGTTTAAATTGTGGAAGAATTATGTTTTTGTTTCAAAATTTGAGTAAAACATTTCACGGCTATATATGTAACAGCTGTGATGATAGGAATAGGGCGAGTACCCTAAAACCCCATTGCAAAGCCCTCAGCCCCCTGGATGACAAAGTGGTTACCATCGAACCACCATATATATATATATATATATTATCTTGTTTATAGGAACCACGCGCTGCTGCATAGTGGACTAAGCCATGTGTCAGGGGTGGGTGGGACCCTAATTCTTCATCACAGGTGGGGTCTGAAAGGGAAAAAGAGGGGGGGATCCCTTACCAATGTTGACGTACAGTCACAATGAGCCTTACATTCTTAACTATTCTAGCTGACCCCGTTTACTCAGGGCCAAATGTACGCAATCCAGACTAAGGCACCTCATCCTTAAAGGGGGCCCTACACAAACTTAAAATTATACAATTAAAAAAAAAAAGGGCAATTTTATCAAATCTATTTCTTTACAAATATGACATGAATTAAGATTTATAAATATTAAATGTATTTTTATTGACAAATTCTAAAGATGAGCGTTGAATTCATGAAAATCCTACCCAAGGCCTCCACATCATTAGATCCGGCTCTGAATACAAGCAGTAGAACTGAAAGCGTATTTTCTTAGTCTAACATTGAGAACCATAGGCTAGACCGGCAACACACAAACAAATCTTTGACTTACTCTTTAAGCTTTTAGCCTTATGAATTCTCTGCTGAATATTATTTTAACGCAACACGAGATACGATTTTCGTTTCACAAGTTTTAAAAATACGTTATTAACATTTACATTGTCCCGGTTAAAAGTTAATTTCGTTCATAGAATGGGAAAAAAAAAGACTCATTGTTTCGATTGATGATTATGTTATAGAGTGAGTGTTCGCATATCTCTGATGTAACCAAGAGTAAAAATTATGATAGGCTGAATACATTCTGATGTAACCACGAGTAAGGGTGGTGAACGTTGTAATGAGAATGCAGGGAGACGAGTGAGAGAAAGACGTGTAGTTTTTAGAGGGAGGTGTACTTTGTTTCATTTGTTCATATTAATATTCTACTTGTGACTCTATATCTATATCGAACATGAATTTGTGCATTTTTGTTTAGAAAGAAGTGTATATTTTATTCAAGTTGGACGTTTGGAGATGAATGCGTTTACTACAGTTTTGTTGTGTAGGCCTACTAGATGTCTGGAGCTACAGCCCAACGACCGTATATCAACATGAACGAAACCAAAACGCAAACACTGCATAACATTTCATCTTTTGCGTTGAAAATATGAATGGAATTAATATTAGGAGACACAAACACTTTTTTATTCATTTGGCAATTCAATCGTTGAACAAAATGTAACTAACTTACTGTTGTACTTGTAATGAGAAACTGGGGTATTAACGTATATCTTGTGTGCTAGTGTACACATTGTTTGCTCTAATCATATAATGTTTTTTTGTTAGGCACAATTGTTAAACAAATTTCCTCACGGTTAATAAAGATTATTATTGTATTATTATTATTATCATAATAATAATATATTATCCTGGAAGTAACCAATACAACATTACATTAGAATGAAATTAATATCGCTGCACAATTTAGACTTTAGTAGATGTATAAACTTGCCATTAAGTTAGCTTCTTTTTCTAACAACGCTCTTTCATAAATAGGCCCTACGCTTGAAATAGGCCCTACGTTTCAAATAGGCCCTATGCTTCAAATAGGCTCTATCTTGAAATAGGCCCTACGCTTCAAATAGGCCCTACGCTTCAAATAGGCTCTACGCTTGAAATAGGCTCTACGCTTGAAATTACATTTTAAAAAAAAAAGGAATACACTATTTCTAATCTAATCTAATTGATGCTTACATGAAATCAGAAATGAGCTAAATCCCAAAATGTCACAAATCTTCCTGTAATCCTTTATATGTGAAACATGTAGAATTCACTGTTGACTTTTTGTTTTTAATCAAACACAAGCGTAGAGGTAATGATTCGTAATTCTGTTTTCTTCACCACTAACTCGAGTTCTGCTAGCTTGAAGTTTCGAGAGAAAAGACTTCAACTCTAAAAGATCTCGGCGATGTGCTCGCTTAGAGTTGAAGAACTGTTCACTTCCAACTTCAACGTTGTAATAGATTCTCTCACAAAATAAACCGAAGTTTCTATGAGGGATTTTTTTTTTTTTTTTTTTGCGCCATGTCCAAGGCTAATGGCAAGAACTGACCGGGAAGTGTTGTTTGTTTACCAAGTCTCAATAGGTCTGGTCAGTGGTACCATTAGTCACATTTACACCTGTCCATTCTGATGACCCTCTTGTCAATGACACTCTCAGCTCGCACTAACGGAAGTTGTCGACGCGTGTGTTTGTCCAGCTGATTACAGGTCCGGGTTTGGGGCACCACCTCAGGTAAGAAGAGCTATCAGAATGGCCATTGTTGTAGAGCTTGTAGAGGGCATGTAGAGGTCTATTGTCGAGAGTTACTAAGGTCTTCTACCTGACCAAATCACGCTCTTAAAAACTGTTCATTAAATTAGTTCAAACTAGACTTTTTATTGATTCCGAATAAAAAAAAAAAACACGTCATGTTCTTTAGGTTGATATGTAATAATAATTGTTTCCGATCTTCAAGTCATAGTTTTTAAACCTCATGCATGGAGGGAGGGGGGGGGGCTTGATTTGAAAAAAAAAAGAGTTAAATTTAAACATACAACTTGATAAGATGCCAATAATTTATACATTCTTTTTAAGAGAAAAGTACTTTTCAATACAAGTAACACGAGTAACTGTCTTATCTTCTTATCTTATATAATACAGACGTTACTTCAAAAAAGAAGATGATTACGTCCTACGCGTCACGCATTTAGTCATGCATATTAACCAATGACTTAAATTCTGCCAAGTCACTGGTTTTTCTGGCTAGCTCAGGCAACCCATTCCATGCTCTAATAGCACTAGGGAAGAAGGAGTATTTGTACAAATTTGTCCTAGCATATGGGACGAGGAATGTGCCTTTATTTATGTGTCTTTCAGAGTATTTTATTAAATTTTGTTTTTGTATTTGAAGATTATGGTTCAGTGTTTTATATATAATTGCTACTTTACTTTTGAGTCTTACAGTAGTCCTCAATCGGATAAATATATGATGCTTAATTTCGATATAGTTGAAATATTTGGATCTACGGATAATTTCAACTGTGTTTGGATTAGAGGTCAATGTCCGTTTGGTTGACATTTGATTCATAACAGGTGCTTACACGAATCTAGGAAAGTGACTAATTCCTTGACCATAGCTTAAGATATCGCTAAGAATCGGGTCATGTATGTGTATCGATATGCTCTGGTCATTGGGAGATGTATCGATATGTTTTGGTCATTGCTAGATGTATCGTTTCGCTTTGGTCATTGCTGGGTGTGGACTACAAGCACATTTCAAAACAAAATTAAATGACTTCTTATTTTAGTGTTTAAACGCAATCAAGTTTTATGTAGTCAATACCTAAGGGTTTTCACATTACACTTGAGTTTGTATTAAATACAAGTGTCATGGCCTTGGGCACAATGCAATAAATTAATCATAATATCTTTATCACTTTGTTTGATAAACTTAAGCAGATACATGTCTCGTACCCTAAGATAAACTTTATTATCTTCATTAGTCAACTTGATACGGCTTCAATTAGCAATGCAATTCACTCTGTTAGTGATCCGGGTTTTTTAGAGTCATTGTTCTACTTTTAGAGCCTTATAATTTACAAATACAAAAAAAAAAAATACTCCAAAAGACACACAAAGATAAAGGCACATATTTCTTATTCCTCATCCTATGACTAAGTCCTTCATGTGCTCCTTCTTTCATAATGTCACTAGAGTCAGGAACACCAATGTTTAAGTCTCTAGTTTACATGCACTATTCGATTAATTCTCTCTCTCTCTCTCTTTTGAAGATGAGATAAAGATATATTATCTTTAAAAATATGTCACACTTGTAATGCTTCTAAATCATAAAAAAGCTGGTAGGCCGATAAATTATGCACATAAAATTTAGTGAATCCAAAGAAGAAGAAAAAAGGTTTTTGTTTGAATATAATCTTCGACCTGTTTACGAGTATAAAAGTTGACATGTTTGGCTTGTAAATTAAAACTTGATTCGAACAGTCCGCCTGGATGATCTCTGCAGACGTCTGACAACTTTTTGACACTTCGACACCGGCCCGTGAATAGAACGACACCACATGTCTAGCGGCCAGGAAAGCAAACACGAACGACTAGCGGGCTAAAAATATAGTGTTACCCTTGCAAGGTCACTTGGTTGTCCGTAGAATGTTTGAGCACATGATTTCACATGAGACATGCACATTTCTCTGATTCACGGTAGACCAATAATATTGAAAATGGAAAATACACCAACCATAGAAAGACATCCTAAATCTAATATATATAATTGAATGTAATGTATGTATATATTGTGCATATAGCAATGAAATCTTGATAAAACTTTGTATAAATGTTCCTTAGATCGTGGAGGGGACCTTAAGTGTATGTTTAATGTTTCTCCCAGAACCGGTGAGCCCTATAAATAAAAAAGCAATACCTAAATATATCTCTATTAAAGGACGAAACTTTTGGACCAAACGGGTAAACCCGTTTTCACTGTATTTTATATTTGATATGAATATGTCGGCTTAACGGGTAAACCCATTTTCACACTCTACTTTTATTTTCGTGGCAAAATATAATACAATGGGAAGGAAACAATCGCCACGTTTGACTTAGATCTAACTTCAATTCACTAGATTAGTAATACCCAAAATAAGGCCCGCAGGCCATATCCGGCAAGTGTATTCATATAGAACACTGGTGTCCAACATTTTCGGCCCAAGGGCCACTTAGGGCCCAGGTTTCTGACACGCATGTCGCGGGGCCCATCACTGCATCGTCGTTCAGTGAGATGAGTATCTGTGGCTTCACCTTATACTGTGGACAGAAGTAGCGAGGGGCCAGAAAGCAATGCTTATAGGGCCAGATGTAGCCCGCTTTTCGTAGTTTAGGCCTCACTGTTTTTGGAGATTTTCGCAATCAACCAAATAATGTCAAGGTTGCTAAATTGAACCTCGATGTTGCTATCTAAATAATTGTAACAGTTATCTAAAATTTAAAGTATATTTTTTTTTAAATTGAAGAAACTAGATTTTAATTTTAAAATGCACAATTATATCAGAGCCACTTTCATTGAAAAAAAAAATGTTGTGCTCTACACAGAGGAGCTTAGAAAATTTGAGTCCTGCAATCAGGGCTTAAACGTGCCTTTAAAAAAAAACATAGGTTTTCAACACTTTCTTTCTTTTTTTCTTTCTTTTTTTTTTTACACGGATACACCAAAAAGCTATCTATTTGTAGTTTTTCAGACATATATGAAAATCAACAATAGTGTATAACAATGATCATTTTTATTTTTTCTACAAGAAGCTTGTTAAAGCCTATTGGTAACAAGCCGTCAGGAATGTTCGTAGCTAACAATGTCTGCGCTAAGTAGATTGGAAAAAGGGGGGGGGGGAGGGGGGAAACATTGCGCTTCTAACTGAAGACAAGTCCTGGGATTACAGTAGAACATACATTAAACAAGACAGCGATTAGTTTGGTAGTAACTGCTGCAAGGGAAAGGGGGGCTGCTATGTTGTTGTTGTGTTGTTGTTTTAAGGAGGAATTTCGTTTATAGGCCTACTATATCATGTGTCTTGATTAAATGAATCAATAAAGTGGCTTCATATTAAATTATGAAACGGCTGTGGACAGTGGTCGCCATGACCCACCCTCGTTTATTTTTTTCGTTCCAGAGTGCTTAACAGTGCGTAACCAAGTTTCTAAATATAGTCATCAAAATGCAGTTCAGCTCAAGGGCTGCACACACTAAAGCAACGTGCTCAACTTTTTTTTCTTCTTTGCGCTTCCCAACAAAACCCAGAAAACCCTAACATTTCACGAAATAAGCCTGGCTTTGGTCTGGGTGAGTTGTTGTTTTTTTTCCAACTAGAACAGGACGAGCTTTAGACAAGTGCAGGCTGCACGTCAATTTGAATTTTCAGACCGTGTGCCCCTGGCCGCTGTGCATCTCTAGCATGTTTGTCAACAAAGAAGAGAGAGAGATAAAGTAGGTGAAGAGAGACGAGACGAGAAGAGACGAGAGAGAGAGAGAGAGAGAGAGAGAGACTATAGAAGATTGCAGATGGACTGAACTATACAACAAAGGGTGTAGCTGATATATAATTAAAAAAAAAACAGCATCAACGGAAGGCTATTGAGATGATCATTGGAAACAGTGGTTCGTGTCCGTCAGTGATGAAACGATATGACGATAATAGGTAGACAACAGCAGACGACACAGCAATGTAACGAGCGGCTCACAGACCATCACGACTTATATTGAGAACTAGTACGATATGCATTGTGCAGGGAAGGCCAAGGGATAACATTTTATCTTGAATTTATATTATATCGAAGTCCGTCTGTCCTATTGGAAAAGTCCAGTTTGTCAAGTAAGGCCAGTTTTTTTCTGGCTGCACCCAAAAGAACTGGATAATGTTATGACCTGTATATGAATTTTCTATAACTATTATTAAAGTAAAATATTTCTAGAATGGAAAGGGGGGGGGGGGGAATAAACAGATGGTATAGTTTTGATTTTAATGTAACATACATACTTTAAAATATAATATCCCATAGAAAGGTAGGCCTATATTTATCTCTTTTTTGTTCTTGCTTATATTGGAAAAGAATTCTGAGTTAGCAATTACCTAGGGAGGGGTCCGACATGGTCGAGTTGCAAAACGCTTATCTGTGGAGATTAGGTGTTTCCAGTTCGAATCTCAGTCCGAGGATTTTAGAGGCTGTTGTTAGTCCTAGCCACAAATCATTACTGATACATCACCTCTCACCCGAAATTTACCTGCACAGTAAAGGAAATACAGGAGGAAAAGCTATTGAATTTACGTGTGTTTTTTTTTTTTTTTTTGGGGGGGGGGGGGGGGGGGGGGTTGGAAACAGCACCAGATCAATGGTTGAAATGAAATGTTATATCGATCAGGTCACTAAGAATTTTATTAAGTCTTTGATTTATAAAGTCTAAGCACGTTTCTTGCAAAGAGAGCCGCTCTCAAAGCCTAAATATTTAATAACTGAGAAATGTTAACCGACTGTATTTGACGATTGTTATGTAGTGTGTGTGTGTGTGTTTCTATGGAGACGGTGAGAAGAGGTTAGCAATTGGTTGGTGGATATGTAGTGAGTATGATGCAAGTGAAGCGACATTGTCGTCAGCTAAGGTAACATAGACGACTCTAGATTGTCAGAGTGAAAAGACGTGTTTTTTTTTAGTGAGTTATTTGATCAGAATAACATTTTGTACTATTACTAAAGTATACTACATTTTTTTGATCTCATCTCAAGTTGATTTGTCTATATTGTAATAAAAGTTGTATATAATTTGTTCACATAGAAGTTATTCAAGTTATTTCAAGTTTTATAAGTTAAGATATATGCGCCCACAGCAGTTGTCTACCAGCAGTTTGGTGCTACAAGTCAACATCCGTTTGTGTTCCGTTACTGGCGTCATTGCTGGCAATGAAAGTTATTTTCATATATCGTAAGAAGTTCCAGTTCTAAATGTGGTATAGACCATTCCGAGAGTATGTTATGAACAAATGGCCATGCAAAGAGTTCACACTTATGTTCTGCATTCCTCTGTTTGGCGATGACGTGAAATACACGATGGATATTTTCCGAGTGTTACCTTGGGTGTACAAATCTCAAAAGGTAAATAAATAAAATGTCAGATGTGTAGCTTGCTGAAGGTGGTTCAAGGCTCCCTATGAAACAGCATCGCGGAAACCCCAAAGACGCGAACTGGTATCCATGCTATCAATCATACCTGTCAAATTTGACCGGGGGGCTGCTGGCTACGTATGTCAGAGGAGGAAATATACAAGCGCTTCACCTGTTTGCTTGTGTTTTAATATATATATATGCACACATATACACTGATATGTACGCAGTTATACAATTGTTTAGGCTGGTACATAAACGAGTTGCAGGATTGCCCGTTAGATTACAGTGCTGGACCTCTATTTTATAATGCATTTCACTTTATCAATGAAGACATTATGATTTATTTTCTTAACAAACATTAAACCATTGATCGAGATATAACTAGCGGTCAGTTGTGGCGGCTGAAAGCAACACGGAATCCTTTTTCCAAATGAATTGAACCACTACGCACATTAGGGGTTAGTAATACAGCGCTCATCTTACGAACCGAGAAACTCGGGTTCGAATCGCGGTTAATGGTTCCTGACTGTAGTAAACAAAAGCAGGGGTGGTAAGCCGCTGTACTGTCTAGCAAGACACCCTCGTTAACCGTTGGCCCCTTTAAAAATATTCGCCTACATGTTCAGAATATTACTTATGGCTCGTGTCTTGTTGACATTATTGCAGGGGTGAAGGCTGGCGAACTGATTTACCTTTCCACAAGTCAAGTCCTAATGAACGAGGACATCAAGAGGGTTGTCAAGCACAGTGCTGTCAAGAGGGTTGTCAAGCATCGTGCTGAAACGGCCACGAGTTTACAAATCACAAAGACAAGGTAAACTTTCTCACATAAACAACGCCGTTTTTTTAAAGTTTCCGTAACATTCAAATCTTATTTAAGTTATTGTCTAAATTAATATGTAGGCGAACAAAAATTTAAAAACATGCAAACTTAAAAAAGAAAAAAAAATTTTTTTTTAAACATAGCTTATATAAGGGAAAAAACTGAGCATGGACTGCGATCTCTTGATATTTTTTTCCCTTTTACTATTTAAAACAAGAATTATTTAATTACTGTAAATTAATTATCTTATTGGTGAATGTTTTAAAATCAATTTCTGTGTTGTCATCGACATTGAATAATTGTACAAATCAGTAAACAATATAAAACTCATATTTAAAAAAAAAATTTTTTTTTGTTTAGCTTTGTTTAAAATTTTGAGGATTTAAAAAAGAATTCTAAAGCCCAGACTTGAAATGTTTTCAATTTAATATTGTTTTTAAATATTATAAAATGATTACCTGAATACTTCTAGCTACTAAGTTTAAAAAAAAAAAGGTTTAGTAGTTTTAATCAATAAAATGTAAGCGACTTGTTTTATTTTCGCCCTGTTGATTTTAGTTTAGAAGAATGAAGGCTCAACACTGGCAGACACTTAATTGTAGTCTCAACATTTAGCAGACACTCGTTTTCCTGACTTTAATGCTTTTGGGGCCAAGATTTTATCATAACAAATCAATTGAATTCGTTTTAGATAAAAGTGGGAAAAGAGGGGGTGGGGTAATATCTCCATGTTTTCTTCACCCATACTTTCCTTGGCTCAACTCATGCACTGGTCTTTCAACAAAACTAGGCTACCACGGGGGTAAGGCAGGCACGAAATGAAAGACGATAAAAAAAAATGTCTCTAAGTTTGGGGGGAAAACGTGAAGCCAAACAAAAGTCTTAGCGTGTTTCAACAAAGAGCTGACAAACTAGGCATTTTTTGTAAACATTAAGAATATTTCTGAGACCACTTTTTAAAATTGGACAAACACATACATTGCGCCTTCCCAGCTCCTACTAACTACAGGTATACATAATTACGTTCAATCTACTTTAACTTTAGACTTTCAAATGAATGGCTAATAATAATTGTGTGTGTGTGTAAATATATACATACTGGAGATGAATGTGCCCTCATATAGTATAGTCACATATAGTAAAGTCAATCTCTGGCACTGCCTGTTGAAGATTCGCTGAAGACAAATGCTAAAGGAATTTGTATTTGATATGGCAGGCCTGTAGCAGCATCGACTCTGAATGGTAACACGAATCTCCTGGTGTATATTCTGAGTCCCGAAAATGTCTGACAAATAAATAAATCTCCAGTCACTAGCACTTGCATAGTCACTTAATTTCGATGACGCCTTTAGGTTCTCAAACTCTAACCCGCCAGACAGTTAAGTCTCTAAATATGTTCGAAATCAAGCCCCGGAGAAAGCCAAACAAGTGACTCTCCATAGCCAAACGTCCCGGAAGCTAAACATGGTTTATCTCCCATATAAATATACATACACGCACTACATCTCACTCATATTAACTCACTACTTGGTTGACGCCGCCCTCACATCCGCGTTTCTGATTATTGGACGTCCTCGTGTCCGCTGTTCTGATTATAAGTCGCCCACATGCCCCTGTTCTAATCATTGTTCTCCCTCCATGTCCGCTATTCCAACCATTTACTATTTCAATCATTAACCGCTGTTCTGATCATTAGTCGTCTTTATGTCCGCTGTTCTAATCATTGACCGCTCTCGTGTCCGCTGTTCTGATCATTAGAGGTCTTCATGTTCGCTGTTCTGATCATTGTCCGCTGTTCTGATCATTAGTCGCCTTCAAGTCCGTTTTTCTAATCATTGGCCGCCCTCACGTCCGCTGTTCTGATAATTGATCGTCCTCGTGTCCGCTGTTGTGATAATGCGCTAAAGACATTCCCCACAGCATCAGAGATAATTTAGAGTGAGTTAATATTATGGTAGCGCCAGCTCTGCTCTCGTCTTGAGAGAGATAGCTTGTCTGAATGTGTGAGTACATGTGCAACTAAAGAGGTGGGTGTGTGTGTGCACGTGAGTAAACAAGTGTACAGAAGTAGTGGGAGAAACGAAAGTGACATATGAGGGGAGGGAGAGAGAGAGAGAGAGAGACAGACAGACAGACAGACAGACAGAGTTCTGTAGACTATACAATTCCATAGACGTACCAGAAAGTGCGCATGCATAACGTCTTAATGCATTATGTCACAGGGGGAGTAACTCATAGTTAACGTTTTCCTGTGTATGTATTACTATAATTTAAACGGGGAGGGATTTGGGGGGGGGGGGGGCAATGGCAGACTATCTATGATACAGGTTTGCGGAGAAAGGAAAAAAAAAAGGGGTGGGGGGTCAGTAACATCTTCATATCAAAATGAGTTAATGTCAGGAGTGCACCTCTGAGCTTCGGGAGAATGATCTGGAACAAGATAATAGTTGGCTTGGAGTTAATTGATGTCTTTGCCCTGACATTGTTGGAGAGAGTGTTTCCAGAGGACATGTCGGGACAGTTTCCTTCATCATATTTCGGAGGGCTGTAAGTGGCTGAGAGTCTTGATGTATGACGTATAGAATGTCAGTACACATACTACAAGGAAGGCGGCGTCGGCGTCAGTTTGAAGCAAACATCGTCCATACAAGAGGGTAACAGTGTCGGTAGGTGTTGCGTTGGTTTGGGTAAAAAAAAATAAAAAAATATTGGCCCGTAGATTTAGAAAACTGTTGGGAATTACATTTTTTAATTGAACTTTGCGGGAACGTATGCTGAATTTCGTTAAAGCCGAACACATCTGCGCATGCTCAGTAATACAAGCGGTGTTTCGAAATCCAAAAATAGATCTATCATTCAACGAAGAAAAGAACAATTCTGGTACATTAAACAAAAAGTATTTTTTGATGACTTGAATCTATATCAGGGGTCATAAAGAATGCCATGGCAATATTTCTTCATTTCTCTCCAGAAAAAAAAAAAATCAAGAGTTTTATATTCATATAATAATATTTTATTGGAAAGGCTCTAAATAAAAGCCGAGAAAAAAAAATTGTCATTACAATATAGGCACAACGCAGATGAACTAATGCTAAAACACGTTTGGGCCAGAGGTCTTCATCGGTTACACAAGACGAAGAAAAAAAAGACAATGAACACAAAAATGGCGGATCACAGTTCAAACGTACCGGTCTGGTGTTGGTGACAATTACTTACTGAGACTTAGGTCCCCCGCGCCGTTCGGCGCATTGGGCGGTAAGCTGTCTCCACAAAGAGGTGACAATTAAGGTCGAAAATAATTTCCAAACATTAATAGTGTATTTTTATTCTCTTATTTCACTGAGGGTGTTTCAAACTGGGGAATAGTTTTTGATTTATATCCATGTATAGGTAGTAACTGTGAATAATTGTTGGCCACATCAAATGCTACCGTTTGCTTATTCTTGTTACATGCAGGTGTATAGGATATTTCATTTGAGTATGATAATCTGTTGCATTGATGCCTAACCTACGGACCGCGGTCCATATCCGATCAGAAAAACGGTGCTTTCCTGCCCTCTCGATAGGTCTGCTCGCGAGGACAAAATCACGGAAGATTTTATATATATATATATGCGTCCCGTTCTAGTAACTTAGCGATTAGTTTGTACTAGATAGCAGTGTCCTCATCCAATAGTTTCATCTGAATGAATGCTTCTCTTTTCCTCGAGTGTTGAAACAGAAAGAGTTGACACTCTTCAATCAACATACAACAGTGTCCCAACCACTCCATTGATAACGTGAGGTAGACAAAGACATTTCTTGTCAACTAATCCAACAGACTCTTTGCCCCAGTTCAAGTCTTCCTGACGTTAGTTGTTCCTAGATATCCGTTATGACTAGTTCCGTTCTCCCCCTGGTCAAGATAATAATAGTGCAGGGAAGGAAATGGGAACAATGACCACTTGGATAGAGTACCTCTTTCCTCTTCAGCCTCTCCTGGGGGATAGAGTACCTCTTTCCTCCCCAGCCTCTCCTGGTCATGGCTACAGTACACGAATTGTAAAGATATGATTTCATTGGACCGTGACCTGGCATTTCTAGAAAGAAAGAAAAAAAAAAGGGGGGGGGGGGGTGGAATGGGGAAACGACCAGAAAAATACGATACCCCATTCTATGGGAGGAAGTGTTGACGCGTGGGATAATCCCTCCTGACGTCCCACCTGATTAAGGTTTGGCTGAAGTCGTGACGTCATTAAGTAAACAGAAAGGGGGCCCCTTAAGGAAGAGGTCTTTTTTTTTTCTTCTCCCTTTTTTACATCAAGATGTAAGGGCACGTATTTTTATTCCCGCGTATTACTGTGTGGGTTCAAGGGGCAATGGATAAGAATTTATAGAAACAATCTTTCTGCAGAGCGACTGTTTTAAAGAAGCTTGTAAGCCTAGAACTACTCAACGTTCGTAGACAGTGACTCTCAACCGAAAATGCACAAGACTTCAGTATAGACCTGAGTATAAGTTATTACTGCCCTTTATTTTCAGTTCTCATGGTTCTTTCAATCCTAGGTATTTATTAAATCCATTATAGAACCAAGTTTATGATCAAATTTGATATTATAATTTAAAAGAATCTTCCATACAAACACACACTATCCCGGTGCCTTACGACGCCTTCGTTAGCACTGCCGCCAATGAACGGCTTATACTCTCTATTCACTTTTGTAAATTGCTTATTAAGATAGGAAAAATAGAAACAGAGAAAAAAGAAAGGGAAATAACTGAAGAAATAATACATTTACTTTGTGTGTGTGTGTCTTAATCACGTCATATTCAACACTAACAACCATACATCAGACCTTGTTCCACTGTCAGCCCCGCCCCAGAGGAGATCTGTCTGCAAACAAAAGAAGGGGAGGAAAGATCATCTTGAATACTCGTGTTTCTGTGTAAGTGTTCCCGTGTGTGTGCGTGTGTGTTGAGGGGGGTAGACTATGAGAGAGAGAGGGCTGGGGTGAATCACGGACCCAAGGCAAACTAAACCCAGAAACTCGAATCATCGGAGAGATGTGTGTGTGTGTGTGTGTTGGGTAGAGAAGGGAAGATGGGGTGACTCCCAGAGCATCGCAGTTTCCTCAACGCTCTGAGAAGGTTGCCATATAAACAAGGGGGACTGTACTCGCGTAATAAATAACTCCCTCTAAAGCTGTCGTTTTAATTGAGTGGACTCAAGTGGTGCGTTTGTGAGCGCTAGTGTGTGAGTACGAAGTTTCAGAATGGTAACGGGAGAGGGTAATTGTTAACAGACAAGGGTTAAAACCTGGTTCCAATACAGCAGACGACGAGAGGGTGGACGGTCTAATTGGGTCTATCGGTGGCTATAACATCTGCGCCAGTCCCCGGTCCTATCACGATGCAGCTGAAGGGACATCGCCCCAAAAAACTTGGCCAGGCTTCGTCTTCCTTATAAAAATATACTTTTGTTGGAAAGTTCGAGAAATAGAGTTTAGAGTTTTCATTTCCGGTGTAGCTTCCGTAACCTTTGAAATGATTACCGGACTGTTCGAATATGTTTGGAAAAAAACAAAAAAAAAAGGAGGGGGGGGGGGGCAAGAGAAGGATGTGAAAAGAGTAAAGAGAGAAGGGAGGGGTATAAAGAAATTAGTGGACGAGGTAATGAGAATTAAAGAAATCGTAAAGACAAAAATGAGAATGGTAATAAAATGAACATAAAGGAGAAGAGAGGTAAAAGAGGTGAGAGAGAAAGAGAAAGAACAATTATTTTTTAAGCATATGTAGATTTAGAACTTTGCCTAAAGGGGGAAAAAAGACTCAAAAGAGAAAAAGACAAGTTCGGAAAAAAAAAAAAAAAGAAAGATTAAAAAGAAAAGGGCTCACATGGCTTGGAAGAGAGAACAATCTAGAGGATATTGTGAAAAATTTTAAAAACACGAGACATTCACGCCAAGTTTGAAACCCGATGTGATCGGAGCGCCCCCTTCAGGCAATACCACAAGTACACGATTTGCGATAGGGATCCCACAGTGTCAAGTGATTGATATGTGATCTAAATCAAAGATTGACGTGACAAGATGTGATTTTTTTTTTAAGTGTAGACAAAAACATTTTTATACGGCTTGATTTTGATCCAGCTTAAAGAGAAGTGAGGCGGCGCTCGCAAGGGAGGGACAGGAGGGTCTGTTATTGTTAGGTAAAAAGCGGAACAGAAAGAAGAGAGGGCGAGATCGTTTTTTATAGACCCAAATCTTTTCTACTCGCCGCTTCACTCCATTTTTTGTTTTCCCCCCACCCCTTGCATTTCCCTCATCGCCAGAGCCTCAGTCCATAAATCATACGATAGTAAATAAATGTTGGCTTGGACTGACAGCCCTCGCGTACGTACACAATAGAACACGGGCAAAGGGAGACAAGCTAGTCATTCGTTGCGTATTACAGCCATTATACCGACAATTCACACGTCCGACCAGAAAGGAAGGTAACATATTGCTCTCTTCCCCCCCCCCCCCCTCGATGGACGGTTCGGGTGGTATTTACAAGTTCATAAGCAGACGAGCTCCTACTAGGCCTAGATCTGCAGGTTCCTTTGTTTATAACTGCAGTACTCCTGTCTCCTTATCACGCCGACAGTTTATCGCTGAGTTTGTTTTAGTGTACTGTGGTCTAACAGATGCCGAGGCGCACTCGTGGCATTTTAACCGTTTCGCGCGAGGTAAATCTAGTTCCCAATTATACATTTTAGACTATGTGATTATCCTAACAATTTTGATATGAATATTAATATAAAAAAAAAAAAGAAAATTCGTAATAATGATTGACATTACAGTATCATTATCTCATAACTTAAAAAAAAATGAAAAAAAACAACACAATCAAAGATGTTAAGTAACTGTGAAAGTTGAACATCTTACAATATACCCAATTGTGTAATCAGCCGAACTTAGTGAGGACAAATGACCTTGCAGACATCTTCCAGATTCTGAGCCATACCTAAGAAGACTTTTGTTACGTGAGCAGTCGGCCGGTACTGCAGCAGAGCTGCCGCTTCATCAGACAATGTCATTGTGCGAAAGGTCAAGGGGACTACAATAGTTTTGTTAACTTTAACGAGTCTCCTCCATTCAGGCAGTACTTAAGAAGAATCATTAGCTCATGTTTTCATAAAAATACTAAACTGTGTCTTTCGTGGACGAATTGGTTGATTTGCAAAAAAAAAAAAAAAGATAAAGAGTTTAGCTTCTTGGACCAAATGACAGGAGTACAGGAAATGACTCTACGGGACGAAAGTGATTTGATGACTTCTTTGAATCCACTTAAATAGGCTTAATGACTAATATGCGTAGTTTATGTTATTGTTTTTAAGGGTTTTTATATTGTTTGGCCGCCGGTACATTCGTCAACGTCACTAAACTGTGAAACATCTAAACGCTTCTATGGGTGTTAAATAAGAACACGATCCCTACTACACCCATCAAAGTCAGGCAAGACACAGTAGAGATTCAGAATAAATCCATCACATAAAAGACAAACCCATCACAGAAAGCCAGGCAAACCCATCACAGAAAACCAGGCAAACCCATCACAGAAAGCCAGGCAAACCCATCACATAATGCCAAGCAAACCCATCACAGAAAGCCAGGCAAACCCATCACATAAAGCCAGGCAGACCCATCACAGAAAGAAGGGAAATTGATGTCATAACCCAGGCAAACCCATTTCAGAAAGCCAGGCAAAGCCATCACCTAAAGCCAGATTCTCTTGTATTTGAGCTATCAATGTAGTCGGGTTCGAAAAGCGTGACCATGGTTTACATTTTGTTTACATCTCTGCTTTCAGTGACAATTTAAAAACAAATATAGACCTATATATATCTTCAAATATTTGAAAACATTTTTAATGTTTTCCAAACGCCGTGACAAAAATATCCTCCTAGATTAAGTCCTTTCATTCAATCTTTCTTTCGAAATTAAAAAAAAAAAAGGCGCGAAAACCCAACAGACAATTGAGCCTCTCCGTCATTTTAAAGGTGTTGAAGTATTATAATAGTATAATATAGCGCGTGACCTGCTGTTGACCGAGGGCAAACTTCATCACGTTCAAACGTCACTGAGCTATACAAGTTCTAAGTTCTGAAACATTTATTTAGCCGGCACAAGCGCCATCTTGTTTTTCTTCTGCAGATGTTCAAGAGTATATAAAAAAAAAAAGCGCGACAAAAAAAAATTCATTTATTTTTTCCCCTTAAGTAAACATAGACACCCCCCTCCTCTCCAAACGTATATAGTTCTTTTTGTTTGCTGTATCGGCGCAAACACATTTCAACACTTGTAAATATTGTTGGTCCTACTCAATCAAGCTGTACTATAAAAGGTGGTCTGGAAATATGAGGACACATATTTAATTAAAGATTACAACGTTCTTCAAGTCTTTCCGCTAGAAGGTCTCAATACTTTAACAGACTTTTATATGAACATAACATAGACCTCTTCGGGGAAAAAAAAGTCTTTAAAAACATTTGAAAGAAATTGAAATAATAGTCTTGAGGGGGGAAAAAAACACTAAGCAGAAAGGGCCGAGGAAAGCTTGCCAGCCTGTGTAGGGGGGGGGGGGGGGGGCATGGCGAGATAACTCTTCCAGCTCCTCGGCAATTCACTCAGCGAGACCCCAGCGATCGCAATTGAATGAAGAACGCAAGCGGACTCGAGTTTATTTGTCTGAATTCCTTTTGATGTCGGGACATGACTAGGCCATACTTTGACCTCCGACCTTTGATGCTCGCTTACGAGTGAGTCCCCCCCCCCCTTTTTTTTCTCTGTCAAGGTGTACCCAGATCACTATAATGGGAAATTAAAAATCCCAATCCGAGAACCACAAACTTCCTCCGACAGACCTAACGTCTTGAAGAAAGAAGGGCGAACCCAAATACATAAATACAATAAAATAAATACATAAAAATGGTTAATAGAGAACAGGAACCTTATTATTATATTTATGTCACTACATAAAAAATACTTTGGCATTACTGGTTCATTACATTAATGGATTCAGGATGTTCACATAGACTCTAGGAAAGATCAAACTGTAATAATACAGGCTCCAGATCAACGCCAATAAAAGTAAACTCATTTGTACTTCAAGGAACGGACTGCACCCACCACTAATCCTTACTGATGCCTGGTCGTGCGGTATGCGCTCTGAACTGTCTTTCGATCAACGCGATAGTCCCGGGTTCACAGTATTCATACCTTGCCCACTGCCATCCCCCATCGGGAGGTTTGGGCTGGGATATACATTATCTTCAACTCTGAAGGAACATCCAAAACATGTACAAGAAAACACAATTAAACTGTTTCTTATTTTACACAAATGACCAACTTATTTGCAGATGAGTGCACAATATATAGTGGAATAGCAATGTTGTCTCCCAGGTTTTAAAGGGAGTTTTGGATGAGTTAAAGAAATGGGAATCAATTTGGAACAGGTCTTTCCACCCAGAAAAAGAAAATGTAAGAGAAACAAAAAAAAAAATAACTAATTTTATTCATGCTGAAAGGGTTACACACACTAAAAACTAATCAACCAAGAATATAAAACAAAAATGCTATTAAACCTTAGTTACAAAACATAGACTAGAACATACGTAAAATTGAGCCTTCTGATTTATAACTAACGAATATTGAAATTCGACTACAGTAACACATTTAGTAAAATCGCTAGATTTAAGGACACTTTAGGACAGAAGACTTTAAATCAACGATATTATAACAAACATTGAGCCATAATTTACAAATACAAAAAATACAACCGCATAAAATACTCAGGCACAAAAAAGATAAGGGCACATTTCTTATTCCACGACTAGGACAAAATCTTGTAAGTTCTCCTTCTTCCCCTGGGGCTATTTAACGGGTTGCCCGAATCAACTAGCAAAGCAGTGATTTAGCAGAGTTTATGTCTGTCATTAAAATACACGACTAGGTGTATATGTGCATACCCTTAGGACTAAGTTGGCTATCTTTTGCACGAACCGACGATCAGATAGGATTGTTAGAAACAACTATGATAAGAAATGCAGGAACTTTACAACACTTTTTCTAAATTTCAATTAAGAGAGCTCTAGTTCATTTACTATATGGTAATATAATATATGGTAATTAATGGTACTATATTTTTTTTTAAAAAGTGAATCAGTCAACGAATAGTTGTCATTAAGTCATTTAAAGGTCACAATGAACAATTAATGTAATGTTTGATGCACCGAGCAAGTAATAAAAACATGTTAATGTGTTTTTATCAGTTCCTGTTTTATGTTCAAATAATATAATAAACCAAACATTCATATTCTATTTGCCACTGAAAAATAAAAATAAAATTTGGGCAAAATGAGAATTGAACCTATGTAATTTAGAGGCGACACTCTATTAACTTAGCGATCCAGTCATGGGAAATTTTGGCTTGAAATAAGTGATTCGAATATTTACTTGTCCCGTGCTTTTTATACATGTTTTGTCCACCTCAACTTTTGATTATAAAGAAAGTGTTGACTAATTAGTTAATATAAAAATATCCAAAAACAAAAAATAATCTAGATAATCTTGGTCAGTTTCAAAATATCCCCCCCCCCCCCAATCTTTTTTCCATATTTTTAGCGGCCCCCGAAAGGGGAATACACGCTATTAGTTTTGTGTGGTCCGTCTGCCCGTCCGTCCCGTTTAGATCTCGTAAACTAGAAAAGATAGTGAAAATTCGACAACACAATATTTTAGACCATTCAAAGTTCTGATGCAATGGCTACTTTTTTCTTTTCTGGGAGAGAAAAATCTAATTTTTAAAATCACTTATGCAAGCAGTTTTTTCATAAAAATACACCACTTTTACAACTATTCACTATCAATAGTAACAAACACTTAAGGCTCGATTTGTAGCACATCGGACCATATTCTACACACAGTTATGCAAACGGTTGTAGATTTTTTGTCAATTTTTTTTTTATATTTGTATTGTTAAGTTATGTAAGTTCTGTTATACTAAGTACTATATTTACACACAAAAAATGTTTATTATTTTCTTAAAGAGAAAAAAATATATTTAGTATAGTATCATATAAGTCAGACATAATTTAAAACAACAATTAATAAGTAGTTTTTCATATTATCGCGTGAACTGCAGTAACCGCTGTTACTATAGATCACATAACCAAAGAAAAAATATTTTTTTTTACGGAAATGTTTTATTCTTGAGGAATAAGAGATTGGCCCTTTACAAAACAATTAGATCAATTAGATATTCATTATAAGACATCAGTTAGGCCAGGTTCACATCTAACTTCACATTCCCTTTCACCTATCTTTTGGTCTGCTGGACCGCTGGGGCACCATACGAGATCTGTTAACCTTTTTTTCTCCATTATTTTCTGTCATTTGTCTTTGATAGACTTTCATTCTGATAATATTGAAACTTGCCTTTTTACCTGCCTGGGTGGACCACTTCGGGGACCGATTTTCAGTTTGTGTGGAAACACAAACTGTCTTTGTAACCTTGTTGTTGTTTTTTTTTTTCCAATTTCTTTTCATGTCTTGACCAGGCTTTCCTACAACTAACCCTGTTACCCTTCCCCCCCCCCCTCTCCTGTTTATGCTGAAGAGATAAATTGTGTATATGTATGGGCGCGTTCTGGGTGCGTGCGAGAGCAAGGACGTTGGGTGCTGGGCGCAAGAAGTGTTACGTTGGGGGAGATGGGGGGGGGGGGAGGAGGCGGATGATTTATGAATTGGAGCTTCTCCCATAGAGCACCCGATGAACGTGAAAGTTGACGTGACTTATCATGACACCAAAACACTTTGTCCCTACTGTTTTAACCCCCCCCCCCCTTTTCCCCGTTAGAGCCCGCCTTTGTTGTAGTCATTAAGAACATTTGTCTCAAACAGTGCGCACAAGGCCCACCCGATCAGAGAGTGCTCACCCACACAGAACTACGTTATGTATGATACTAGCAGCGTTTCTGACATGTTTCTAAAAAAAAAAAAAAAAAAAAAGCTGGTCCTGTTCCCCAATCAATGGTATTTAAGTTGCTTGACTACCTGGGGGTGGAGGGGGGGGGCATTTCTGTTTCTAACGAAGCGTGTATGTTTTAGAGAAAGCATAGCTATTGGGGCTGCTTATACTTGTAATCAGCCTTTTAAGTCGCCCCCCCCCCCTTTTTTTTTTTTTACTTTCAGGCCCGCCGCCAGAAATATTTGTTTTCTCACCAAACATGAAAAAATGTTTAATAATCTTCAAATACGAATACAAAATATCTTTTAAAAAGCGTAAGCAGGTCCCCTTTTGTTTGTCTCCTCCTCACCTGGAGGAGGGCCTGTCCCTGTCGACCACTCCATTATGTCCATCAAAATTCCTCTTTGCATTTATTGTTATGAAACACATTTTTATAGCTCGACTACGACAGACAAAAAAAAAAAAAGACAAAGACAAAGAAAGACAACCCCTCCCCCTACACTTGAAAACAAAATATGTAATCTGATGTTGTTTCTTTTCTCCTGAATACAAACTCCAAGCAAATATTTACACAATTCTGCCCTCGCTTGGC
Organism: Biomphalaria pfeifferi; assembly: GCA_030265305.1. Classification (NCBI taxonomy): domain Eukaryota; kingdom Metazoa; phylum Mollusca; class Gastropoda; family Planorbidae; genus Biomphalaria; species Biomphalaria pfeifferi. The sequence goes on from JASAOG010000221.1 coordinate 146,536, forward strand.
TGTCTCGATGATGAACAGCCCGGACCTTTCTACTTCTACAGCACTAGTCAGGTCTCGTCAACGACCAAGTTGTGCACGTTTTTAGAATCACAGTTCAGGATTCAGTGGCGTAGCTAGGGCAATGGTGGTGAGGATGGGGGGAAATTTGAAAATCCTCCTGGGCCTCCACTTGAGAAGGGCCCCAAATGAGTGTTTTTTACATTAAAAATTAAATATTACGCAAAATGCAGGGGCCCCAAAGAGGTCAAGTCCCCGGGCCCCCAATGGAAAATTCCTAGCTACGCCACTGTCAAGATTACATCAGCTGTCTAAAGTGTATTCATGTCATACATCATACAATACTGTGTTCATGAAACTTTCTTGTAATGAGCACAAATTGTTTTATTTTGTTTGTTTTTTATTTGAGGGGGGGGTGTTGTTGTTTTTTAAATCAGAATAATATTAGAGGCACACTGTAAAACATATTATGAGCGAAAAATTGCAATCAGGTTTTGACAATGTGAAACATGGAGGCCGAGGCCGACTATTGAATTAAATGGTTCGAGAGTTTGAGGATGCTCTTTTAAGTCCAGCCAGCTTTAATGTTTACCTGGAATCAGTTTAAAAAGGTCAAGGATGTTGGAGGTCAAATTAAAAAATAATTGTCCATTTGTGCCTACATAAACATTGTATTAAGAGACTTTAAAGGGCTTTTTTCATTGTGTATCGGCGAATCTACTTTGGGTTTGACAATTACTCGCGCGCCGAAATTGTCAATTTAACAACTTTTCCAAAACTCTAAAAAAAAAAAAAAAAATTAAAAATCTAGCTCTGAAAATAAACGAACTACAATATTTCAAACACGTAAATTTTCATCACGACCTTGAGCGCCAACAGCTTTGTCAGCTTATAAAAAAGTCGAGCGGTCAACTAGTCCACTGGCTCAAAACTTCATGGACATTTCCGCTGTCCGTTATGGCCCACTTGAGACCACTTTTCCATAACCATATATCGATTAGTACCAGACGGTAAACATGTGTATGGAATAACTGACCTCAGTGCCCGGGATCTGATCCCAGAACCTTATTTCCCGAATGTTGCTATCATACAATGAGATCGTAATAATACAATTATCTGTACAAAATACATTGATAATAAAATAAACAACTCAACTCATATACTTAACAATAATTAAATATTATAGAGCGTATAAAATGTTTTTTGTTTTTTTGTTTGTTTTGTAAGGACCTCTCGACAGGGCCCTCGTTATGAGATTTGAATCTTTCGTAGCGCGACTCGCTACTGTATTTAGATCTCGCTGGGTGTTATACATGAGATAGAAGAGACGATGTAGTGTTTCAACTCTAGAAAGAGATTGTCTGATTCTATGTTCTCTTCGAAGTGTCCCAATTCAAGACGCACTCTAGTCTCTATATTCCCCACAATACTCAACAATGGCTTCGTCCTCCAAATAGTATTCATCTGGCGACACTCGTGCCCGCACTGATCTTATTCACCAACACTCAAAACAAAAGACTTTTTTAAAAAAAAAATATATATCTATATAACTCTAAACAAAATCTTACACGATTACGCCCTATACAGGTGGCCATTGACGAGCGCTCCTTATAAAAAAAAAAAATGCGTGAAAACGGGGAATAGATGGGGTAGACTATAAACCAAATGAAAAAAAAACCGGTAAGAGGAAAATGGGGTTCGCTAATGGCAAGTGGATAGCTCCCTAGTGAAATAACCGAGCGTGAAACGAGAGCTTCTACGGCAGGTGAATTTGTTTGGGAGTAAATCATTTTTAGATTCGCGTAAAGGGAGGTGGTGGTGAAGAGAAAAAAAAAAGGAGGCGGAAAGATGAAGAGCAAAGAAGTCTATGAGAAGAGCGATGATTTGGGGGAGGGGGCATGAGAGAGCGAAACAAAAGGGGGGGGGGGGGCGAGGAGGGCACACATAAAAGTTTCTAGTAAAAACAGCCACGGGGTACGAGGAAGGGTTTCTTGTGAAAGAAAAGTCTGGGAGGAAAAGACATAACAACACGATCGCTAGTTCTATAAAGTCCACGGTCAGAAACTCGTTATGTCCATGAATGGCCACGTTCGCAGAGACACAATGGTCAAGTTACACTGCCCAGTGGTCAGGGGGAGAGATGTATTGAATACTACAGGAAATCATGTGCAACACAATCCACATCTCCTTCACAAAAGAGTGCCGAGATTGAAACATGGCAAGAGGTGACGAGTACATCGCGTCCATTTTGAGTAGGTGTAATTGACGAGAAGGTGGCGATAGCTCCTGGCGACGCACAACAGACTTGAAAGCTAGTTACGAACTCCTTGTGTTAATATTTGGACGATTCTTTGGTCCGAGAAACTGGTTCGCTTTGTAGCACGGCTGATGTTCTACTTCTATGGAAACTTGATGGGACATTAGAAAGCAAAATACCTTTGTACCCCAGGACAAATTACTTCTGACACGATTTCTTTTATATTTGTTTACACCCTATATCATCAAGATTTCAAGTTCAACAAAGGTCATCCAAACTAATTGAAATATCATTCGACTTTTCGACATTCGTAATATGTCCGATACGTTTAAAAATGCTTATTAAAGTTCAAAGTTTTAGAGTATGCAAAAGGTTAAGTACGTTATCAATTCACTTCTGACACCATTTTATTTGTATCACTGGGTATAGCGATTTCAGTTTATTTTAGTTCTAGAGATTTTGGTTAACCGAAATCATTGAATACTTGAAGTTCTTTAAATCGCTTTTTTCAAGAAAATAGGATTCAGAAATTACCTTTATAAAAAAAAGTTAATTTCCCCTTTGAGGCCTTGTGATCAATGGGGGAGGATGATGAAAGGTCACCTGTTTCTCTGGTCCGCGGTTAACGAGGGTGTCATGTGGCCAGCAGAACGACCAACCGCCTTTACTTTTACACAACTAGTGTCAAGTACCCATTCAGAAGCGCCCTAAAGATTACGAAAGTAAAAATCCCAGTCTTCACCAGGATTCAAACCAGGGTCCCCCGGTTTGGATTTTAAGCGCTTTACCAGTTAGCCAGCGCGACTCCAGTTAACTACAAACATACATATTATTTTACTCAATTTTTTTTTCTTGTACAACGGTTCGCTGGTAAGAGAAACTAACTCTAATAGCAGCACTCTTAAACTGACTAAACAGTTGATAGTAGGTGGTCACAATGAGTAAGAAAGTACACAAATCAAAATCAAAGTTGCTCTGGATCAACTATAGTTAATTTTGTTTTAAAATTATTTTTTTTTACATTCCAGCAATGACTTAAGTACACTATATATGTCAATTTATGGCTGTTCTATGCGTCTTGGAGCTTGGTGTGTGTGGGGGGGGGGGGGGAGCAGAAGACTTCAATACTATTACGGAGGTTCTCACGTTGCATAGTCGTAAAGACAATTTTACTAAACATTTTAACGGTGCTCTGGTTTCAATGGCTACAAAGGTTTTGAACTAAACTCTAAAGACTATAACCACGCAATAAATGAAAGCCATCTATCATGTGACCAACTTCTCGCCTCAGAACCGGACACTACAGACTGCGCCATTTGTTCCGGAAGTTGAACATTGAGACAAGTGAAATTTGCCCTCGTGAAGTGTCACCAGAGAATGCCTACCATGTCCTTCAAAACTGCATTCTCCATCGAGAGACCCGAACAAGACACTGGTCCCAAAACACACCTATAAAAATTATACGTATAGATCTAGCTAGAAAAACTATACGTATAGCTGCATGATCTAAAAACCACTGCGCAGTTCGTCTTAGATATTGAGCAAATCATTTGAACTCCCTTACATAAAAAAAATGCAGAAGAAGAATAAATGAAACAATATGTAGATAAACGACCATGCTAAACTTTGCATGTAGGCTATCACTCAGCAATAAAGAATACAACATGCATCGAGTGACGTATTCACTGTCGTAATTTTATTTTCGTTTTTCTTTGAGTATGGAACAAGGTGTCAAGGTGTCTAGCAAGGCCATCCTCGTCAGCTCACTCCTACACAGCTTTCCACCCCCACCCCCCACAGCCCCATCCCCAGTAAGAATGAAATCAGCTGTAAAAATGAGGCGTTGTTTACTCGTGAGATTTGGTACTGCTGTGAGCATCACCCCCAAATGATTGGACACCTTGCGACCACGTGACCCGCTGATATATACAAAGGCTCGTTTTGCCCTTTTCACTGCCACGACTCACGAGAGCTGGAGTGAGAGAAGAGGAACTTAAAATGAACCTTTAGTAAAAAAAAAAAAAAAAAAGTTGTACTAAATGCACGAGGCTCAAACGAGGTCTGTTGACGAGACAGGCTCAAAATTTCCTACTCCTGACTCCACGAGCATGCATCTGCTGCAGATTCCGATTGTGTTTACAAAAGGATGAGATTCGAGAGGAGAAGAGGAGTGTTTAAATACTTAATCATCCGACTTGTCCATGCCCTGAAACACTCTACATTGGAACTAAGAATGTAAATACCCCCCGCCGCACAAGGCGTTTACTTCCTTGAGTAAATGGACAGTTCCTAAGTGCAAAAGAGAGGTAAAAGTAAAAGGTAAGGGGCTAGACAAGAAAATCACACATCACACAATGTTGTGCAAGAGTTAAGAGTTTTAAAATACAAATGACTCAAAAGAGAAATCTCCCTCAAACATTACGATTGATAAAGCCATTCCTCATGGAAAAGAAAAGATACGTATCTCAATGATCAAATAGCTTTGGAATAAAAATAAAATTTAAAAGAATTGTACTCCGATTTTTTTTATTATTTTTTTTTTACTTTTCAAAGTTTAAAAACAAAATAAATACATAAAGAATTAACACAAAACACAGCAAGCTTGCAAGAACAATTTAAAAATAAAAAAAGAAGAAATTTTGTTTTTTTATCCCCCAGTTTGACGGGTTTACAACCAACTAGTACACTTACATTAACTGTATATCAGGAAGAAATAAATATTAAATAGTGGTAATATTTATGAAGATCAAAGGTTTAAAACTTAGTATACTATCTGGTTATTCTATGAATAACTACATGTTTAAAGGCCTTGCTACTATTTGGTAATTCTATGAAGACTATATGTTAAAAGACTATGTTACTATCTGGTCATTCAAAGAAAGCCAAGGGTTTTAAGGTTATGGCACTATCTGGTCATTCGGTCAAGACTATGTTTAACATTTGTGTCCCCCCCACACACACACCACTATCTTGTTATTAATGTGTGGGAGTAACTTTTCCTATGAGGGTGTCACGTATTGAGTCTGTGACCTATTTCGACCAGTTTCTAGAAGCTGAGTTCAAACCAGTGCAAGTGTCCAGCGTAAACAAGTTAATTTTAGATATCCAATCAAAGAAATAGGTTAAGGGGAAAAAATAGCACACGTCAGCTTCTAGAAGGTCAAAGTTACTAAAATAATGATCTGAGAAGGTTCCATGATTCTGGAATCTACGATCAAAGAAAGTATAAATTAGGGGAAAGTCAGTTAGACGGGGTCCTCGCATAGTGGTAGTTCTTGTAGAGCGATGGTCCTCGATTAGTAGTAGTTCTTGTAGAGCGATGGTCTTCGCATAGTAGTAGTTCTTGTAGAGCGATGGTCCTCGCATAGTAGTAGTTCTTGTAGAGCGTTGGTCCTTGCTCAGTTCTCGATTAGTAATAAGTTTTATGATATTAGCGGGTCCATGAAGTAAAGTTTTAGTAGTTGAAGTTGAAGTTATACTAAGTGAAGTTTCATGTATCATTTAAGTTTTATTTATGAAGTATCAAGTCAAGTTGTTATTGAAATTGAGAAGTTAATTTGATGTGAAAGTTGGAGAAGTATTATTAAAGAAGTTTTAAGAAAATACAGAGATATGTTTCTTTCTTCATTTCATTGAATTGTCAAGTTTGATAATATAATCCCCGGCAAGTGTGTTCGTCACAGAGGGCATCTCGAAATTCAAAGATACAGTTTTTCTTAAATTCTTTTATGTCCTGATCCTTTTTCATTGTCAGCAGATGATTTTAAACAGAAAACGCAAAGTGTGAACCACGCGACTAGCCATACAAGACCAGCTCCAGTGAATCAATGTCTCAGAATGAAGATGAAAAAGTCTGCTTTCGCCAGCTCATTACTGAAACACAACCTGTAAGCAGTGTGTCCATATGCATCACAGTCGTATGATATTCTAAACTTAAATAAAAAAACAGTTAAATCAATAAAATTATTATTTGAGAGGGTGTGAATGAGTAAGTCGCCTCCCATTAGAACTGGTAAAGGGATGATTTTTTTTTCTTCACAAGTCATCTTTTCACCATCTTTCTTCACTATTCACTCACGTCCACACTCCAGCACGCGCGCACATTCGAACACACTCCGTGGTCTTAGTGAAATAGCGGGGTGCAATGGGAAATAATGACACGGAAGTAGTTTCAATTGTTATGTCCCTTGGCTTGTCTACCACAGCAGGAGGTTCGGGGTAAAGAAGGTTGGGGGGGGGGGGGGGGGAGATAAGCGAGACAGTTAAGGAGAGAGCAAAGAAAAACATTGAAGGAGAGTTTAACAACACATTAAAGCAGCGGTTTTCGTCTTGTTCATCGAGACTGTCCCCAATTATCTCTACATCTTGTAACGGAGGGATAAAAGTAATGAATATTATCACAGTGGCGTAGCTAGGATGTAGGGAGGGGGGGGGGGTTCCAAATTCAAAAGTCCCCTCGGCCCCCACATTATTACAATAAGTATTATGCCACTAGCCCACTGCCATGTAATCTTGCTATTCACATGGAGTCAAAAATACTAGGCAGCATAGATATAAATATTATAGATATCGTCTGCATAGCAAGCACCACGTGAGGCGATATGAATTGAGATTTGTCACTTGTGCATTCTTCTCACCAATAAGCAACGATATTATTCTATTATTCATTTTTTAAAAAGTCTTCGTGATTATTTTTTGTCAATTTTACCTATTTACTATACCAACTGGAATTTAGATTTATATAATTGATAAGTATATTATCTCATGTCACGATGTTGAATGTCAAAATGCAAGGGTCCCTAAAAAGGTCAAGCCCCCAAATCCCAAGCTACGCCACTATCTTATAACTAGATTGTTTTGGATCCTGATCAATATAATGATCTTTTTTTTTTCTGTAATTAAATGTAAAAAATATTATTATTTTTATTTCATAGTTATTACAAGGAAAATGTAAAGCACAGTTGCAATGAAGTTTGTAACAAGTTAAAGCGTCACTGTTTAATCCATTGATAGACTTACTTAGCGCTAAGACAGAGCTGGTTTAAGGTTCTGTCAGAATAAAAATAAACTCCTTAAAAGGCTACATTTAGATTCTATAAGTAGTAGATGTTATTATCTTATTTTTTTTTTAGATTTCTAGGTTTTAATCTGTATAAGAATGGTCAAACTTGACACATTGTATCGAATTACACAAGACACACACATACAAGCAATTTATTGGGAACTTACTTCAACTACAAATCACACAATAGTTGTCCACTGACCATCGACTTGTTTCAGCACTGACCATAAACACAGCGTCCTCCAACTTCAAATGTACAAATAACAAGAAAAAAAGTTTAAATTAAAGCGTTATCTCACCTTATCCCCCCCCCCCCACACACACACCAATTAGTTCAAGTTCCGTGCAGCTTTAAATTCAAACAAGCCATGAAGTGATGAAGCTAATGGCAAGCATCTGTTAGGAATGTACGCTGCCAGCAGGGCAGGGTGAAACAAGAATTAAGAAAACTATATGACCACATTAAAGTGAAGCTAAGGCGGAGTCTTCTACAAACTGATGATGGTCGTGAGGGACAGGAGTGGGAGGGGGGGAGGAACCTTTGCGTTAGGGAGGGGGGCGATGAAGAAGGTTCTTAAATATGGCGTTAGGATTGTTTAATACGAATAATTAAGAAGAAGATTCTCGTTGGCTGTCAGAGGCCAGTACTGCTGCAGACTTACCACATCAGCAGAAAATTTCTCCGTAAAGGGATTACAATGAATTTTGTTTCTTTAACGAAGCTCGACCCTGGCAGTGCCTGGTAGTTCGTTTTTCACATAATACTAATACTACTACTAGTAATTAAATGTTAAATGTGGTGATTAAAATTATAGGTAAGTATATGCATTAGGCGATATTTAGAAAAGAGAAGAACAAGAAATAGAAAGATGGGGGGAAAAGGGGGGGGGGACTATATTATACATTTTAATTGTTCGTTTTCCCTTTTATTCGGTAGACTAAACGCAAACAAAGGGGTTTTCTGACAAAACAAACGAACCTTCAAATACATTCGCGTTGATTGTGTACAGTGATCTTTGTTACTGCTGCATGATCATGCTATTTAAAAAAAATGTAATCTAAAGAATTTCTACTTATTTTTTTCTACACATGTTTAAAAAGATTTATCGAGTTACTTTATTGTTCCGTTGGTATTTCTAACATTTTTATTTTCCTACAACTTTTAATAGCTTGTTTGTTATTGTTGCACCTAAACTACTTTGTATATGCTAGCGAGTATGTCCAGTGTTACTACAGTAAGTCTAGTTAAGTCTGGGCATACTGCGTTATTTTATAAATAATTAGCGAGCCGTAACAAGGCGTACTTTATTTTTTTTTACACGCCTTCGAGTACCCCCTGGGTGGAGGCTAAGGACCACAGACTGAGACTCATTGCACTTGAAAGAACGAGAGAGAAAAGTACGAGCAGGAAGCGAGAAAGAGCTACTTCAAGTCTCGCGAGAACGCCAGATAGATGTGAAATTGTATCTTTTTGCGGCCTTATCTTTTTTTTTCTGGCGAGGGCGAAAAATAAATTACATTTGCCCAGTAACAAAATAAATAAGGATATTTTTCTCTTAGTGAAAGCGAAAGAACACTATATGGCGGTGGAACAAGAGCTCGGGAGAGATTTGCGGGATGCGTTAGGGTGGAATTGCGAAGATGGAGCTAAGAAGGGGACACGATACGTCAGTAAGTTATTTCTTCAGCACTCGTGGTGTGTTTGTATTTTCTCTACTGTATTGTAAACACTACAATTGAGGACGGAGTAGAAGAGAGAAGAGTAGAGCAAAAAGCTGGAGAGATGGACGAATACTGGAGCTTAATAATAAAGACACTCCTTCCTTATCCACTCCGAGCTTTTTTTCTTTCAAATTGTGTAAACACTAATAACACTTTGTAACAGTGGAAACGCTTTCAGGGTATCTGAAAAAAGGGAGTCTGAAAACTGTAATTTCATAGGGCCATCACTTTTTGATCTCCTATAGGTAGAATGAATAGAGAAGTAGGTAGAATGAATAGAGAAGTAGGTAGAATGAATAGAGAAGTAGGTAGAATGAATAGAGAAGTAGGTAGAATGAGAATATAGAAGTAGGTAGAATGAGAATAGAGAAGTAGGTAGAATGAGAATAGAGAAGTAGGTAGAATGAATAGAGAAGTAGGTAGAATGAGAATAGAGAAGTAGGTAGAATGAATAGAGAAGTAGGTAGAATGAATAGAGAAATAGGTAGCATGAGAATATAGAAGTAGGTAGAATGAATAGAGAAGTAGGTAGAATGAGAATAGAGAAGTAGGTAGAATGAATAGAGAAGTAGGTAGAATGAGAATATAGAAGTAGGTAGAATGAATAGAGAAGTAGGTAGAATGAATAGAGAAGTAGGTAGAATGAGAATAGAGAAGTAGGTAGAATGAATAGAGAAGTAGGTAGAATGAATAGAGAAGTAGGTAGAATGAATAGAGAAGTAGGTAGAATGAATAGAGAAGTAGGTAGAATGAGAATAGAGAAGTAGGTAGAATGAATAGAGAAGTAGGTAGAATGAGAATATAGAAGTAGGTAGAATGAATAGAGAAGTAGGTAGAATGAGAATAGAGAAGTAGGTAGAATGAATAGAGAAGTAGGTAGAATGAATAGAGAAGTAGGTAGAATGAATAGAGAAGTAGGTAGAATGAGAATAGAGAAGTAGGTAGAATGAATAGAGAAGTAGGTAGAATGAATAGAGGTATGTAGAATGAATAGACAAGTAGGTAGAGTGAGAATATAGAAGTAGGTAGAATGAATAGAGAAGTAGGTAAAATGAGAATAGAGAAGTAGGTAGAATGAATAGAAAAGTAGGTAGAATGAATAGAGAAGTAGGTAGAATGAGAATAGAGAAGTAGGTAGAATGAATAGAGAAGTAGGTAGAATGAGAATAGAGAAGTAGGTAGAATGAATAGAGAAGTAGGTAGAATGACTAGAGAAGTAGGTAGAATGAGAATAAAGAAGTAGGTAGAATGAGAATAGAGAAGTAGGTAGAATGAGAATAGAGAAGTAGGTAGAATGAATAGAGAAGTATGTAGAATGAATAGAGAAGTAGGTAGAATGAATAGAGAAGTAGGTAGAATGAGAATAGAGAAGTAGGTAGAATGAGAATAGAGAAGTAGGTAGAATGAGAATAGAGAAGTAGGTAGAATGAATAGAGAAGTAGGTAGAATGAGAATAGAGAAGTAGGTAGAATGAGAATAGAGAAGTAGGTAGAATGAATAGAGAAGTAGGTAGAATGAATAGAGAAGTAGGTAGAATGAATAGAGAAGTAGGTAGAATGAATAGAGAAGTAGGTAGAATGAGAATAGAGAAGTAGGTAGAATGAGAATAGAGAAGTAGGTAGAATGAATAGAGAAGTAGGTAGAATGAGAATATAGAAGTAGGTAGAATGAATAGAGAAGTAGGTAGAATGAGAATAGAGAAGTAGGTAGAATGAATAGAGAAGTAGGTAGAATGACTAGAGAAGTAAGCAGAATGAGAATAGAGAAGTAGGTAGAATGAATAGAGAAGTAGGTAGAATGAGAATAGAGAAGTAGGTAGAATGAATAGAGAAGTAGGTAGAATAAGAATATAGAAGTTGGTAGAATGAATAGAGAAGTAGGTAGAATGAATGGAGAAGTAGGTAGAATGAATAGAGAAGTAGGTAGAATGAGAATAGAGAAGTAGGTAGAATGAATAGAGAAGTAGGTAGAATGAGAATATAGAAGTAGGTAGAATGAGAATAGAGAAGTAGGTAGAATGAATAGAGAAGTAGGTAGAATGAATAGAGAAGTAGGTAGAATGAATAGAGAAGTAGGTAGAATGAGAATATAGAAGTAGGTAGAATGAGAATAGAGAAGTAGGTAGAATGAATAGAGAAGTAGGTAGAATGAATAGAGAAGTAGGTAGAATGAATAGAGAAGTAGGTAGAATGAATAGAGAAGTAGGTAGAATGAGAATAGAGAAGTAGGTAGAATGAATAGAGAAGTAGGTAGAATGAGAATAGAGAAGTAGGTAGAATGAATAGAGAAGTAGGTAGAATGAATAGAGAAATAAATCCCCTTTTTTCAGACTAGCTAACTTATGTTGTATTAATTTCATTTATTCGAGATACCAAAAAAAATTACCAGTAGTTAATGAACTAATTGGTAAATTATTTTTTTAAATTTATTCTTGTGTTGGTAGGTAAAGGAAATAATTGTGCAAAATTTCAGCTTAATACGAGAAATAACATGCATATGCTTTTTACCAGACAGAGTAAGATGATATAACCTTTGTAAAAATTCATATACAGAAAGGATTGGCTAGATGGCGAGACTTATTTCTGTATCAAATAAAGCAACGAGTCCATACGAGTTGAAACATTAGAACCGCTGTTGTAAATGGCTCTCTGATTCAAACTTCTACAGCGAGCGATCGAAAAAAAACGGAACCGAGATTGACAGGCTACCAACCACGAGACAAGATTAGTGGGGGTAAGGTAGATCTCTAGTAGTCTGCCCCTTGCTTCCTATGTGTGCAGACTATAAACAGTTGGAACTATAAATAGAATCATTTTAAACCTTTAACACTGTAACTAGGGGCAAGATCACGTGGCTTGTCTACACATAATCAAGGCTTTTTTTTTTTTTTTTTTTTAAGATTCATGAAATCTGTTTTTTTTGTGCAGAGGATTAACACCAAAATATACACACGTCAATAACTGTTTGACAGAAATAACCAAATTCACATGAGGTCGGTTTATTTACTGGGGTGGACTGCACTAGGGGAAACAACTCGTTTCTACATTTAGTAGTATTTTGGTAGACTTAGTTTAGCTCTAGATTTAGTTGATTAAGGCCATATTTTTTTGTTAGTATTAGGGGGAGGAGGAGGAATGTTGTCTAATAATATTTCAGTAAAAGTAAATACCTTATCTCTGATTGGGTAATGTATATATTTGCTTGTTATATTACCGTCATTGATTTAGTTATGTTGCTTATCTATTACAGCTGTTATGGGGTTAGTGTTATTGAGCTTCTATATGATCTACAACAGTGTATTTTAAACCTAAGAGAAGTATCGGCGATATGGTTGGGATACTCGATACTCAAAGGAGGTGTAAGTTGTGGCGAAAAGTGTTTGTAACGAAAAAAAAAGTGTGTATAACTTTGAAAAAAAAAGTATTTATTTTAGTACTCACTGTCCAATAAAGAGTTATTCTGAGAGAACAAAGATTAAGATGCGCTGACCTAAAGCACGTCACGTGAACATTCAGAACTCACTGTCCAAAACTGACATCTGTTTTCAGTGGTCTCGTTCTTGTAAACTAGACCTCCCCCCCCCCTCCAATACAAGTGAATCAAACCGCTATTACATTTAAAGTAGAAGTTAAATCTTTAAGACTGAACAATAATTCTTTTTTTTCCTCACTGAGTTCCTAAAACTACAAGAAACACCAGAAACAATTTTATTTCTTAAACTTTGGTATTTGGCTCCATTCTGGTGTCTGTCTATTTAAAACAATTAAATGAGTTCACTATAAACAGCTATTAAAATACCTTCGCGACTTGGTAATGTCTCTCGTACCTTTGAGATGGAAATGTTTTATCTGTATTTTGTCAAGTCATTGAAGTTATTAACATTAAAGCTTAATTTTGTTTATCATAAATAAATTATCGACATTTTGTGTATTATGGCAGGACAATGCTGTCACAATGCTGTCTAGACTGAGATACAAAAAAAAATACAATTCGTTATTACATCTGTATAGCCTTTTAGTTATTAAACAATTATCAAAGGTTCGAACAAATTAGTTCGCAGGGCGTTCAAGTCAAGATTTTATTGATTTGCACAAGACGTATGGCATTTAAGTCTGTTAATTTACAACTACACACACACACCACACATTACATTGACAATACAATTAGTTCCTTAATACCACGCATCACAATTTCGTGTGAGTGTGATTAACGAGTGTGAATGACTGGCGTGTGTCGTGATTTTCAAACATCAAAATATAAACACTTTTCATTAAAATAACTTATTGTTGTTGTTTTTTATTGGGGGGGGGGGGGAGAAAATGTTTTTGTTTGTTTGTTTGCCTCTATCTCCATGAAAACCTCCCAATAGACACGCAAGATGATGTTGTCAAGTGACAACACGCTCTAGCCAGCGGGTGATGACGCAGTGATGACGCGTTGTTATGGTGGTGGCGCTAGCGATGTTGTGTGTCGCGAGATGCGGTGCTGAAATTGTTTGACAGTGGTGTGCTGATGATGGAGCTGACCAGGATGTGACGAGGGAAACATCAAGACATTTTTAAAACAGACCGCGAACTAGATCCTCTGCGTGATTAACCGAATTGAGATTAGAAAAAAACATGGCTAAATGAAAGCGAAATTGGATAGCTGCTTGGTCGTGTGGTATGAGCTGTGGATTGACGTCTCGAAAGTCCCGAGTTCAATCCCTTCCCACCGCCAACCAACTATCGTCCTTCTGGGCTTAGATATTATAATGTTCAAATTTGAAGGAAAGTCCGAAAGGTTAAAATAAATGCAAACAAATTAAGTTACAAACGGGAAAATACATGTTAATGCAGAACTTCTCGTGATTAAATCCACAGACAATATAGATCTACCGCGTGCAAAATTTGAAATATTTGGAGCCCTTTGTCGAGGGCAAAATAAAAGTCAGTTATTTTGGAAATTCAAGGAGCCTACATATGAAATATACACATACACAAACGTGAAGTATTGAAGAAATTGTATGAAACTAGCGCATATATATATTATATATATACATATATATATACATATATATTTATATTAACAAAGATGCTATATTTTACGACATATATTGACTGAACTTATATAAACGCATTCCAGAATTCAGATTTAACAATAAATAGGCCTATACCGCAGTTTTAGAAGAATATTAATGCATAAAAAGCATAGCTTAGAAAAAACGTAAGGAATATAAATAAAATAGATGAGCAAATCTTTGAAAAAAACATCAGTAGTGTGCTGTAAGTCGTCTCCTAATGGAGGATAATGTTATTAGTTTTAAATGAGAACATTTATTTTGAATTAATTTTCTTTCATTTTTTTGTTTAGATTGTCCATTAAAAAGTCAAGCACAGGATTGACAATCAAAAGAAATAATAGATCCAGGCCCGATAGCAATTTCAGAGACCATAAATTTTCAATCTTTGTGAACAATTTATAGTGTACTCCTTATAGTCGGTTATAGCTTGAATGAAACCTGCATATTCAATCCGAATAGACAACGTATAAATAAATAGCAACATACAAAAGGTCTAATAGTATGCTCAAGTTCATGTGTTTTGAAATGTCGCTACGTTACTGGCACTACTGGTAATGTTACTAGATCTAGATCTATATTCACCATTGTTATGAGTACTACTATGTCTGTAGTTCCATATACACCGCTCTACTATGTCTGTAGTTCTATATACAACATCCTACTAGATCGTATGTCTGTAGCTCTTTATACAGCATCCTACTAGATCTCTGTCTGCAGTTCTACATACAACATCCTACTAGATCTTTCTGTAGCTCTATATACAGCATCCTACTAGATCTCTGTCTGTAGTTCTATATACAACATCCTACTAGATCTATGTCTGTAGTTCTATATACAACATCCTACTAGATCTATGTTTGTAGTTCTATATACAACATCCTACTAAACCTATGTCTGTAGTTCTATGTACAACATCCTACTAGATCTATGTCTGTAGTTCTATATACAACATCCTACTAGATCTGTCTGTAGTTCTATGTACAACATCCTACTGGATCTTATGTCTGTAGTTCTATATACAACATCCTACTGGATCTTATGTCAGTTATGTCTGTAGCTCTATGTACTTTATGAAGTCGTTTTCTTTTCATTTTGATTATCATTTAAACTTTGTGTTAATTTGATATATTTCTAGATACATACAAAGAAATTGAAAGATGTGGTCACTCATTGTTTACTCTATGAGTTAAGACACCGCTTAGTTTTATTCGTTCGTGGGAGACGTATATCGTTAGAATATAGATCTAGATGTAACTTATCTTAGACTTGTGTAGATCAAGATTGCACCTAATCTAAATTAGATTTTAAATCTAGATCTATTGAAAGACTTTAATATGTGGGCTACATTAAGACACGGTGAGCATTTATCATTTTATTTCTCATCTAACAAGTTTAAACAAGCCCAATTGTAGGAGTGACTGAGGTAGAATGTATTTTGATATTTACCAGCGTAATGTTTAATATGTTGCAAAGTCTTGATATAGACAAGAATATAGATCTAGTCTTATCTATAGTAGATCTAGATTCAACATAGATCTAGATCTTTACCTAGTAACTCTAGATCAAAAACTAAACTACAATTTCTGAATCTAATAATATGATCTATTAATCTAGAGTTTATATCTAGATCTAGATCTAGACAATATAATCTAGATCTAGAAAATCTAGTCTAGATTCTAAATGCTTTTCTCACAGTCCATAGGTCTAGGTTCTATACTGAGTATAGTTAATAGATCTATAGATGTAGATCTAGAAGTAGAAGTGAAATCATTTGTAAGACAATGAGTGTCTGTATCTAAATACTTACCAAAGGAAAAAATAAGTATCCAAAGTGAAATGTAAACGCGAAGATAAAAGCCTCAGTTAGTCTACAGCAGGAACTTTAATTTCAATTGGAACAAATGATGCGTAGCTGTGTTGGAAATGAAGTACTCCATAAATCAACACATTGCACAGAATTGTCATCAGACTCCTGGATCTGGGTTAGTCTACAATAGATCTCTAGACATATAATCTAGATCTAGATTATAATATCGATTCCAGAGATTGGCTCAAAACTTAAACAATGCCAGCTCACAAGACTTTAAATTGTCTTTACATGTAGATCTAGATCTTCTTCACACAGCAAGTCATCTTTCTGGTGATCTTGGTTTATCCAACTCATGATCTTGATGATATGTGAAAAATTTAATCATTAACTGAACGCAATAGCGAGGGAGAAAACTTTGAATCTAAAAAAGTTAATGATAAATGTGATTTAACAAAGAAGGTAAAAAAGCCGAATTACATCTAAAACAAAGCAAAAATATCTCGAGCTTTGATGATAAGGTCTGCACTCCAGAAGCGAGACCCACCGTGTCAGACTCAAATGAAATTATCCTAAAAGTTCCGATCGTCTCAAGGGGGAGAAAGCAGCAAGGCGTGCCTGTCTCGCGTATGTTGACACTTAACAGTAAGAATTCATACCGTCTATATTCTAGATGTGATACCAGTGATATTTTTTCTTTGAGACTATGGCCGAGACTGTGGTTCCCACCCAGCACCTAATTAGCACCACGCCAATGGCGGGTTTCACGAAATGATTGGTTTGCGAACTCGACATAAGCTCCGCCCTTCCAATTAGCGCGTGAGGGATGAACGAGGTCCGGAAAAGAAAAAAAAAGAACGCTATAAAGAAGTAGAAAGCAAAAAAAAAAAAAGTCTAGTGTGTTTCTTTCTTAAAAGTGTATCTGCCGTAAAAGTATTCAATAATCTTCGAAACACTTTTTCCCCCCTCTCTCTACTGTTGATCATTGAGAGACGACGTGGGACTTGGGCTTGGCGAGGGGAGAGAGAGAGAGAGAGACGAGAGTGGCGCGCTTGTCCTAGCAGAAGTGAGGTGGCGGGAAAGTCTATAAGCTTGCAGGTCTGTGTTTAGGGCAATGATTTTCAGTGCGGATGAAAGCCTATTCATCACTTGATTACAAAATATATTTAAAAAAAAATAGCTTGTCCAAGTCTTTGCGAATCCAGATCTACCATTTCAACGTTTTTTAAAACTTTGCTTAAAGCCTTTATTTTTTTCCCCCCTTCAGCTCACCTTGACATTGGTTCACGTTTTCACCAGGAGCGACGCTGCTCGAATATTTCTTCGCAAAAAAATCCTTATGATTAGCGAGATTATGATTATTATCTTTACCTTACGCTTCTCAGACACGCCATTGTCTAGGGGTGGCGCACTCACAGAAGATCGTAAGACGTCGAGGCTCTGAAAGAGAATGGGTTTACCTCTTTTTGTAAAGCCGACGTTAGTAAGGAGGGGGAGGGAGTAAGAGGGAGGAGTACTGCAATCAAGCACGACAAAAGCTCACAATAGTTGTAAATAAATAATTAATGTAATCTATGTGTAAGTGCTTTTATTTAGGGTTATGCCTGTCCTTTGTTCCCATGACGACAAATATTGTTTGGTAGATAGTTTAATGACTAGACCTATTTCCGGACAGGAACAGGTCTTTTTAAAGCGCGTGTTGGAGTGCTGTGAAAGGTGGGGGGTGGGGGCTTAGAAAAAGGTCAAATTCTTTATAATGGATTTTTTTATATTTTTTTTTTGCAAGCAAGAAAAAACCTATGATTAGAATCCAAACAGGGATGGGAAGAATGAGTTGCTGCCCTACTAACCTAAGAGGAAAGATGTTTACCATTATATATATAAAAGCAAAAACTAAGATTTAGAATTAAAAGGGTAATGTATGTATGTATGTCCCGAATAGAAATCAAAACTATTTGACCTATCTTGATAAACTTTGTTATAAAAGTTCCTTAGATCATGGCGGAGACCGTAGTCTATGTTTAATGTCCCTACAACAACCGGAGGGCCCAAAAATAGACAAAAAGTACCTAATTGTATCTTTAATAAAGAACGAACCTTTTTAACAAATCGGGTAAACCCGTTTTCACAGTAATTTATATTGGATATGAATATGTCGGTTGAACGGGTAAACCCATTTTCAAACTTAACATTTATTTTCGTGGCAAAATTATAAAAAAAAAAAAAAAAAAAAAGGGAACATTCTCCAAGTTTAAAAAAGATCTAAATTCAATCCGGTAGATCAGTAATATCCAAACTAAGGCCCACATATCCGGCTAGTTTATATAGTTCCTATAGTTTATATAATGACTATAAACGTGAGTGTGGGTATCATTCTCATAGAGTGACACCCTCCCTCCCTCCCAAAGGTTCCCTTGTCCACTTACAGCTTCTATCCTTCACGGCCTTTGTCAAGATCAGAGTTCAACATGACTGGGGTGCAAGCCCTCAGCTTGGGCTTAGGAGGCGATCTTGGTCATCCACTTGACCACTTTACTTTGTCAGCTGTCCGGAGCAGAAGTCCTTCAACTGTCTTGACCGGGACTCAATCCACTTGAGCAATCCAAACATGACAACAGCGCACACACAGGAATTGGTTTCCTTGCGGTGTACATCCTGCACTGTTCCCCATTAAATTTTTCCAGTTAAGAG
The DNA here is from genome assembly GCA_030265305.1 of Biomphalaria pfeifferi. Taxonomy (NCBI): domain Eukaryota; kingdom Metazoa; phylum Mollusca; class Gastropoda; family Planorbidae; genus Biomphalaria; species Biomphalaria pfeifferi. The sequence continues at coordinate 165,134 of JASAOG010000221.1, forward strand.
GTCTGCAGCTTGTTCTACTCTCCCCAACTCCCCGATTTTCAAGGACGACCTTCACCATTCAAGACATTTTCCCCAAAACAACTTGTCCGTCTGGTTCTTCGTTCTGTAATCAACTGTCTCTCAAGCCCTGACATTTGAAATAAAGAGGACATTATTTTTTTTTTTAGATTGCTCGCACACAAATGTAGTTTGCCGAATTCTTCTTCTTTTTTTAAATTTATTTTTTGCTGAGCTGGTAAATGTCGGACAAGGATTAACAGTGGACACTGGTCTGGCATAAGGGACTTTAAACATTATCCCTCTTTGGTTGACCAGGAATAGATTAAAACAAAACAGAAAAAAAAAAAAATAGGCGGCCGCTGCTGATCAATTGTACTCATGCACACTTATGCTCCACATGGTACGGATTAACACTGCTTTATTTTCAAATCAACTTGCTTTAAAAAAATATAAATAAATATGTTTTTTTTGGTAAAGTATTTCTTTCATCCCTATCAATTTCTCATTGCGCTAGGGTCCAATCTCTTTGATGGACTTGTGGGGTGAAGGGGTATTTGAGACGATAGTTCGTGCTGTCTATAGGCGCTCAGCAAGCACAACTCAGCTCGGGATTCGAACTCCTCATTGACAGGTGGCCAAGCGGTTTATTCCACACATCTACATTATTTTGTCTATATTATTAACATGCCAAGTTTTTACAAGTAAAGTGCACGCTTTTGAGAGAATGTTAGTGACAGAAACAGAAAGTAACTGTTGCATTATTATTTCTCCGTATGGTCTCCGTTTGGCCCGTCATTTAATTCTGTCTGTGATATAAATATACACTTTTAAATCTTGTTTTAAAGAAGGTGTATATGCATGTGAAAAAATAAATTTTGCATTTTTAATTTATAAAATAAAAGGTTTAAGAAGACCGAAGGTAGCCGTGTCATCTATATGGAATTTTCGCAAGAATTCAAAAAAGTTTTTGATAGACGAACAGCACAATGTGAAAGCTACCTAATACCGATTAAAATAAAACCTGTTCAATAAATTTAGAATGCCAAAAAAATACATTATACAAAACGAAACGGAACGGAAAAAAAGAATAAAGAACAATAGTTAAAAAAGGAAAAAAAGAAAGATTTCTCTCTTTCTCTCACCTTCTCTCTGGCTCTCACCCTCTCTCGCTTTCGATTTTTTTTCTCTCTTTCTATCTCTCTGTCTCTCTTTCTAGGTTTCTTTCGCGTTCTTTGGTCTTTTTCTCCATTCCCGTTTCTTCCTATTTTTTTTTCTTTCTCTAATTCCTTCTTTCTCTTTGTCTCTCTTTTAGATTCTCTCCCTCTCTCATTCTCTTTCAAATTTTTCTCTCTACTCTCTTTCTCTTACAGATTCTTTCTGTTTTTCTCTTTGTCTATGATTCTCTTTGTTTTCTCTCACGTCTCTCGTCTCTTAAAAATGTCCTAAAATAACACGTTTTATGCATAAAGCTTCAGACTTAGTTTAATACACATGTATGTGAAACATTCTTTGTGTGCCCTGATGTGTTTCTCCACTCACAGATAGTAAGAACTACTATGTCTTTCATAGAGTCAATACACAATGATTAGCCCTAAATAAATTTAGCGGAATACATTCATTGATACGAACTATTGTTTGCAACATTAGACGCCAGACAGCCCTTTCTTTTTTTTTTTTTTCTTCCGCCATTTTCTTTATACTCGGAACGTTATCTTTGTACTCTTGGACCAACGGCGCAGTTTGTAGGGCGCCGGTTTTCTTCCACCGCGCCAAGGCAGCCCACCAGCAAGATTGAAAAGTAAAAATGAGTTAATCCGCTGGGCGAAACGCTATGCGTAAACCTTCGCGTAAACTCGCGGATTATCGGCATTAGGTAACTGAGGTAAAGATAGCGGGTCCTGATAGGAGCCCCAAAAATTGCACATGAGTTGGACGAGTTGACGTGTCAGTAAGATATTTCTATATGTGTCTATGTGACTAAGACTCAGTGCAGGTGTTCAGTCTTCTATGTATTTCTGTATTCTCGAAAGATATTTAGCACAAACAGCAGTGACTCCACACAAACAATTACAAGACATTAAAATTAGTTTGAAAAAAAAGTTATCTTTATTTTAAAACATAAATAGCACATTTAATAAATATTTAATCCTATAGGTAAAACTGAGTCGAGTGTATTCGTATTCCAGCCACCCACGCATATATCTTCTTCCCCCCCCCGTACACCTTTTTAAAAAATATGCTCCCTTATGGGACTTGTTTGGTTGTGTGGAGTCACTACTGTTAGTGCTCCATCTCTCCTTCTCCTTCTCTCTTTATCTCTCTAAAGATGTATATCATTATAATATCATACAATATTTCTTAGCACTTTTGTGTATGTTTTGGTTTGGAAATATTTAAATCATGTTGAAGACTTCATGTTCTTCAAAAGAACCCATTTTTGACTTTTAAAATCTACATTGTTTCTCACTGTTAAATGCATTAATTATAATCACAACAAGGGAAGTAGAGAAACACATTGCTACGTAACGTGGCGTAATAGTGTAGACTTTAATTGTGTTATAGACGTAACTGCCTGTTACCCTAGGACCACTGCTGGACCTGTTCCTAATTGACCAGTGGGTGAGGGGGGGGGGGGAGGGGGGCTTCGGCTCGACGTGTTGAATAGAACGATCTCAACTCACGGAAAGCGGACAACTGCTGGGCAGTTCTGGTTAGTAATTGCCCGTGAACTTGGACCATTATTGTTGCAGAGCTCAACATATGTAAAGTTAATTATTAACAGAGGCGTCGCCTCTAACGGTGAACTCGGAATGTTTATTGTAAGAGTTTGTAATTTGACACGCTCTCTGATATTTCTCATTATTTCATTTATCCCCAACACTTTTTGTTCATACTCAGAACTCCAGACGCTGTTTCCGCCTCTGTATGAGAATACTGACACCAATTTAAATAAATAACAAAATATAATCACAGATTTACCCTTTAAGAACATAAGAGACACTTCGAATATATTGAAAGATGTAAAAACGTTTTTTTCTTCTCTTGGTCGTGAGTCTACTTTAACTATTAGTTTGTAATGCTGAAGAACTCTTTTAGATTCTAAGTTTTGGTTTATTAATTTTACTTGACCCGAAATACGACTGATTCTATCATGCCCGTTCCATTTCATGATTCATTGCCTCTTAGTGAACCATTGGGCCACCCCTCCAACAGGTTTTCCAGGGCGTTACATACTGGGCCATCAGGCGTCCCACGTAACGGCTGTCCGTCGGCCATGACAGCATGTAGATAAACCCAACTTGAGTGACAAGGGCACATTACCCTTTTGATTCAAATTGTCCCCCTCCCTTCGAGGAGTATTGCCTCCCCTGACTTAAAAAAAAAAGGGTTCTCACTATCTGGGGATTTAACAACGGTACTGTAATGGTTTGAAAAACGAGTGCACTTTTAACGGAAATAGAACGGGGGTGGAGCTAATGTGAAATAAAATAACTGTTTTTAACAGTCTCCATAAACTGCGCTACTGATGCTAAAAACTGCCCACCGGTGATGCGCGCCCCACGCTGGGAATCACTGCTCCTAAAGTAAATGCACGCGGAAAATAATTGGCGCAACTAGGCCATAAAAACCATCAATTCTCACTCAACAAGGCAATTGACGGCATCAAGCCGGCTTTACGGGGGCAGTGTTTTATGGCGTATTTACGCCCGGACTCACTCGTCTGCTTCAAAACTCATGTACAGGGGAACGATAGGAAGAGGGAAAAAAATTAAGAGAAAAAAAAAACGCTCACACTTCCTAACGGTGCGGTGTTCGTTCGGACCCGATGTCTTTTTAAAACGACATCTGGCAACAGGCAAGACTGCAAAACACTTGGATGTTTACACTCGGCGAAGCAAGGTCAAACGGATCATCCCCTCCGACCTTGACCCACGTCCCATTAAAACCAAACGTAACGAACATTTCAATACAGCGTGTGAAACGAAATTAAAGATGAAATTTACAATGGGTTCTGTCTAAAAATTAATCAAAATTTTTTTTTGTTCACATGTTCTGATGAATGAGAGACGTGATTTCTTTCTAGAATTCTCCACTTGAAGTATTACGTCTGCACCAAGGTCAACGGCAGGGATTAATGAAAATAAATCACAGGCAGGGGCGCATGCGGAATCGAAGAGGGAAGACGCTAACCAAACTGCACCCCGCCGAGAAATGGGAAATATTTACCCTTCTGAAGTCAGAATTCCGAAGAGAGCCATTGAAGTTAGATAATAATGTATTTCTAGAGATTGTATACAATCGCAGTATTGTTTCCTTGTCGGAAGTAAACGTCTCTAGCTATTTACAACAATGTCCTTCCAAATTTACACACTGATTTCCTCAGTTGATGCACAGGTGTTTTTTTAAGTTTATACATCTAGATCTATACAAGTCTGAGCGGTTTGTGAACTTGCGAAGAGAGATACACTCTATCGATGACTTTGGGGCATAAGTATGTGGTTTTATTTTCTATTCCCAAAAAGTCTTTCAAAAAGGGGGGTGGGGAGAGAGCCTTCACAAACTCAAAAATATACATACTAATTATTCAATAAGTAAAATAAAATTTAAAAAATCAGTTTTTCCTTTATGAAGCTGATGGCGGTCTGTAATTTCTCATTTTATTTATTTCTTGCAAAGCTTCATTATACCAGGAAGCTAAACATCTCTGCATATGACGGTCCTCAAAATGTTTGTGTACGTTTATTTATTTATTCAATTCTTTACTAAATACAAAGAAACATTTGAGTCGAGTGCGGGAATTCCCACTGAAACTTTATTCAAAGTATAAAATCGTAAGCCAAATTTAATTTTAAAGTAATTGAATAATTCTGTAAAATTATTCATGTCAGACAAGAGTTTTCACTATCTGGTCAATTATCCAGTAATTGTTTTTCCCCCAAAGATATACAAAAAAAAAAAAAAAACTATAAAATTTCTAGGAAAATCGTTAGAGATGTTTTAGAAATGCTCGACCAGCCAGTTTCCTGTTAGTTTTGACTCATTTTTAAAAATTTTTTTTTACTTTTTGAACCTATGAAGATTTGGCAAGCTGATAGGAGGAATTGTAAACAAATGAGATGAAATATACAAGTAATGTGATGTGGCATTATTGTGGCATTAATTCAATGTGTTGTCATAAAGTCTTTCTAGGACAACTCCCACACTTACTTAAATCCGGCCCTGGAATTCATTATGATGATAGGATTTTGAGATTCCTGACCTATAATGACTGCCTGAAAAGCAGATGCGTCCTTATGGGTTGGCTAGTGGGGCGTCTTACGAGAGTCCCGCGAGAAAGAGAATCTTTTGTCACCGCCAGCCCATCCTACAAATATTAGTGGCCCTGATATGACAGTCGCCCAGGGCCCGCGTACTGCTAAGGCCGCCTCTGCTGATAAGCTCATAATTCGATAATTATCGCAGCGTAAATGTGTTTTTTTTCTGTTGTTGTAGTTTAACTTTTCTCTTGAATAAATATGTGATTTCATCGTGACAGCACCGTCTCTAGATCTGTATAGAGTAGTCAGAAATGTACTTGGAATAAACGTTTTATTTCTATATTCGGTCAGCATACAATTGTTGAGGCATAATCCCTGTTCATGTGTTTTTGTGAGCTAAAACTCTGTGCACACCAGCAAGACTGAAAACAGCCCCCCCCCCCCCCCCCCCAGCAATCATCGCCGTTCCATCGTTACTCAGCCATCGGCTGACAGTTGTTCTTTGTTACAAACGTCATGACAGGTTGGTACTGACACCAATTACCGTCAGAAGCCTGTCAACGTGCAACACACGGCGCACACATACATCTACACATGTATACACACGCGCACACACAGCAAGTACATTCCGTGCACTAACGATTACTCACATTAGTGTGTAGTGGGATATCAGCATCCATTGTAACGTTAATCCTGCAGAGGTTACACTAAATAAAGCAAAGTAATTGACTTCCATTACCTACGAACTTACACTCGAGGTCTTCATGATCAACTGTCAATAGCAACAGTGCCAACAATGTACACACTAAAGTACAGTTCCCAAAACACTCTACTTACAGACAAAATATAGTTCAGTGGCGGTGTCTACATTTTATGCAAAGTAGTACAGTTGTAGAATACTTTGATTAATTCACAGTCCACCATTATATGATTCATGCATAGATAGATAGATAGATAGATAGATGGATAGATGGATAGATGGATAGATGGATAGATGGATGGATGGATAGATAGATAGATAGATAGATAGATAGATAGATAGATAGATAGATAGATAGATAGATAGATAGATAGATAGATAGATAGATAGATAAGATTAGAGGCATGACACTAGAAGCATATATATAGTCTATATGTAATGAAGTCCTTGCAACCATTACCACTTACGGCAATGACAACTTAACGGAACTAGTCCGATTCCTTGCCTTCACGTGTAGCTCAGATATTGGGTCCGGCGGAACTGTTACCACTGACATGAGAAAGGGCTAAGGCGAGTAATTGGCACCGAAATCAATCAGCTTGGAACCGGAGGGCTTGATAGCAGCTTTGATTGGCTACACCCACACACGAAAAGGTCTGTACGACGTGGCAACTAGCTATTGGTCTCCACTGCCCACATGTTGCGACGTGCAGGTCAGTGTTGAGGCCTTCTGTAACAAATGGCCTCGGTAAAGGCGATTGGTCATTGTGCTGACCGTGTCACCCTCGTTAACCGTCGATCATAGAAACAGATGACCTTTACAATTACATTTAGTGCACCCTAGAAACCAAAGTCTGAAATGGGTAGCTTTTAAGTTTCTTTTACAGTATCCAGTGTATTTGTATTTTTTTCAACACATCATTCTAACACATTAAAAAATCTAGAATATAATAAAATAACATTATACACCGACGTCCGACAACGCCCGTTCCTAAGACATGTGTTCTTTGTGCCTTAAGCCCCTACCCCACCCCACTTTTTTATACTTTTGAGTTGAATTGGAACGAGCCGTTTTAAAGTAGCTATCCCCTTTACACACAGACGCATACATGGCTTTTGACGTGAATTCTTCTACCACTTGTACCATAAATTATTGTATGTGTTACGATACATTGAAACGGCCCACTCTCTTTCGTTTTCCATCTATATCTACTTCTCTCTATCTCTCTTTCTCTTGAACCCATTTCTGTTGTCCCCCAACCCCCCTTGCGCATCATAATGCACTCTGACATAGAGTTTTGACTTGAATAGGAACAACTGCTTTATAACGCCTCTTTCCCCATTTCTTCCGACACACCACGCACACATGCTTTTAGCCCGTGAATTTTAGCATCAGTTTTACTTTCCACCACCCTTTCCGGCCCTCCCGCTCACAAAAGTTGACCGTATCGTACAACCTTAAACTCTTCTTCGGCTTCTCAATTCAATGTCGAAACATTTAATATACTCTGTGCTTCTTTTCGACCCCTCCCCTTCCATTGCTTTCATTATTGTCGATCCTTCTCCACTACAATGAAAATCCCTTTCTTTGTCGCATACTCCGATAGAACGAACCCCCAAACACAGTTTGCAGCTTTTGAATTCTAGATTATACCTAACAAGAACTTTTTAATAAAATAAAAAAAAAAGAAGACAAGAGAGTGGTGGAGTCATTCACGTTCTGTAAAGAAGACTAGCCTCCAGGCATTTCCTCCTGATCGAACACTTATTGTTCACAAGTTGTATCTCTTCTTTTAAGCCCACTTAGCCAAGTTTGTAGTTAGGGTAAGGGTTAGCCTGGGATTAAAAGTAAGCTCATAAAATACCGAGATAGATGTGGATTTAAAAAGGGCTTCAGACAGACCCTAAATCTTAGCTCCAGGATCACCACCCATAATGGATAGATGCCATCTCTTGTGATTGCCATGTACGCTAGCGTTACTGAAGGCATTGATGCCGATTCGCTGTGGCGAGTTGGTTCAGATCATTGTCTTGACGTTTTGGGTTATGTCTCCTGTCTCTGGCTCAACACTCTTTTGTGCACTCTTTTTTTTTTTTATATAAATATACTGTTAGTCACTTGTAGCACACAATAATTTGTATTATCTTATCGTATCTTCTTCTTCTTCGTTCTCACCAACATAGATGAGGTTGCGTGTCAATGTGTTATGCGCCAAGAGGCTCATGGACTCCGACTTCAGCCTGCTTTTCTTTCTGGGTGTGCTCCCATAGCCTTTGATCATCCAAGATCATTTGCAAGGCAGCAGGTGTTTATTTTCGGAGTTTTCTCTCCTAGATGAACTGCTGTCCCTAGCTAACGAGCTTCATCTACTCGGGTTTAGAGTTAGAGCGCTCTATACTCTCTTTTTGCATCATTTCCCTGGATTTCAGAGATGTTTTTAGTAAATATTCTAACCACTGGAATACTTCACCTCATCCTCTATGACTGCAAACCAGTTGGTCCAAGGCTGTTTATTTGCTATTCACAGCTATCCTTTATATCTAAGGGTCTTTCCCCTATCCGCCACCTGGGGACGCGCTTGGTAGAAGGTGGTAGCTCCCCCAAGATCGTATCTTATAAAATACAGACATTTCTTAAACAAAGAAGATGATTACGTTCTGCGCGTCATCCATCTAGTCATGCATGTTAACCAATAAGTTAAATTCTGCAAGTCATTGGTTTTCCTGGCTGGCTCAGGCAACCCATTTCATGCCCTAATAGCGCTAGGGAAGAAGGAATACTTGTACAAATCTGTCCTAGCATATGAAACGAGGAATGTGCCTATATGTCAGAGAGCATTATGGTGGGCAGGGTGAAAAAAAAAAAGAGTCTGTAAAATGTTTGACGTGTTTCGGATGTTGCTTTAGAGTTGAAGATGATTTACTTCCTAGTCCAAGCCTCCCGCCGGACGACGGGAGCGGGCAGGGTTTCAACCCGGTACCATCGATAATTCCGAACGACTGTCCAGCACGCAAACCGCACGACCAGGCAGCCATCCTAGAGAAGAAGGAAAGAGAGAGAAGGAACGAAAGAAACAGAAAAAGAGAGAGAGAGAGAAGTAGATATAGCACTTAGTATAGAGACGTACCATAGTTGTTAGTACAGAGACGCACCATAGTTGACGGATTTTTAATGTAACTTCTAGTGACATCACTAATAGTGGAGTTTAGCTTGTGTGTTAGTATTCTTTAGTTGGTGCTTGGAATTCAAGGTGATAACATCGTATAACGGACAGAGACTCGACTGTGGCGCTTATGTGTTAAACTTCAATCTTTTATCTTGTTATTGTTATAGGCCTTGGTCTTTAGTAATTTTAAACGCCACTAATACACCGGTACAAGAAACTCAAACATCTTCTGAGTAATCTGTCGAAGTCAGCCATCAAACAAAGACAGAGCCTATCAGAGTAGTTGACAAAAAGAGATCCTTTAATATAGCGTCCTTGACATTGTCTAAAATTGACAATGTTAGATGAAAATCCCAAACAACGTAATTTAAAAAATCAAAACCATCCACCTGATCAAAGATAAAACATCGTCGTTTTATTGATCTGGTAATTAAGTAAACAAGATACCAATGGAAATAGCAACAAAACATAAACATAAATTAAATGTACTTTAAAGGGAGGCAAAATCCGCAAAATATAATAGATTATCGAGACATGGACAACTCGTGAGAGTGGTTCGTTTTCTGTTGAGCCGAAGAGCGAGTACTCTAGATCTAAATCTCGACACTATTGCTCGCTTATTTCTTATTACTTGACAGTACCAGGCTCATTATATAGATCTGGCATGTCTCACTTCCGCCCATTCTCCCCCCTTTTACCCCCCTCTTGTTTTTTTTATATATTTTTTTTTACAACGGTGTTTTATCATTTATTAGACAGCTTCATCGATAAATGTTTGTCTGACAGACGAGGGGAAAATGGTAAACTCCCTTGGCGAACGTAATCAAAATCACATAATGGGACATTAAGACCATTGTTAATGGAGCCGGAGAATTTAGAGGCAGATGCTGAAAGAATTAAGTGGGTGGAGTCGAAAGGGAAAGGGGGGGGGGGGGGCGCCGAGGAAAGGCTAACACAAGACAGATGGAAAAACTGCCCAGAATCGTGCTGCCAGAGAGACCCCATTGGCGTCCAAGGTCCCAGGTGGGACGACTTTTAAATACAACATGCCATGACCCCATGACGCAATGTATAAGTGTTTACACGTGTTTATGAGTTCGAATTAATATTTATATAAATAAGGACAAAGCCTAAAAGATTGAGATTAAAAGTTGAACAAATTATTCTATTCTAGTATCACGTGATATTAACAGTTGACTATTTATTGAGACTATTAAAAAGAAATGTTTGTATAGTATGTATACTACCGAAAAGAAATAAATTAATTAAGCAATTTTTTTTCTGTTATGTGCACACCTGTCTTATAATTTGAAAAAACAAAATATATGTACAGTAAACTTGTATCACTATCTGTGCAACAGGAAACTAAAATTTACCAATAAAAAGTATTGCTGAGGACATTTGCGGTTCTTGTTTTTGGCAAAGGAACCTCCCCGATACAAATTGAAATAAAATCAAACTCACTGGTGGGTGGCCACCCAACAAAACGATATGAGGTCGGAATAACCAAAAAGATCCCCAAAAGAAACAAAAAAAAATAGAAATAACTCCAGTGACTTTCAAATGTCCCAATCCTAAGCATTACGTATCGAGTAGGATGCAAGCCCGCGTGTGATGGATGAGGTCCCAACGTGCTTGCAGCATGCAACTGGACAACCAGATGAACACTCACATAAGCTTTTTGCCCGTGAATTTTAGAATCATTTTTACTTATCCGCCCCCCCCCCTCCCGCCTTACCGTTCACAACAAAAAAGGTGACCTTAACGTACCATCTCAAACATTACTTGATGTTAGACCATGAAACCTACTTTACTTGTCTTGGGTGTTTTGGACAATGTACAATTTTTTGAAATAATGAATTTAAAAAATTAAAAAAATAAAATAAAAATAGAATATTGCTGTCCGGCGGTTATTAAAAACTCAATAAGCCATATTTGAAAACCTAAGCACACAACCAAAAAAAAGAAAAAAAATATTTTTTTTTTGAAATTTTAAACTTAATAGCTTAAAACATACATCGACAGATCAACGACATAAGTAATGTAACTGTCTTGAAATGACATTAAGTCTTGAAATGACCTGAAGTTATGCAATTGTATTGAAATTGCAGAAATCACGCACTTTAGGGTTTTATTGTATTAGGCTTTTTTAAAGATAATTTCCAAGCATTTTCTTATTTAGTATTAAAAATCTGAAGGTTGTTTTTTTCTGATCTGCTAAATTACAAACGCCATACATTTTTATGATTACTACATCTAGATCAATTTTACCTTTTTAGACCTAAACTCTGAATTTTATTTATGTCAGCCCTAAAAGGTGTAATCGATTTGAAGAAGTGTTGATCCCCAGAGCTGCTTAAACCTGTTTTTAAATGATGGAACTAACGGGCAAGGGTGAACCTAAGTTGTCCAGTTCAACATTTGATGCTATCGATAAATGGTTTGCTTTGAAAGGGAATAGCAAGATTCAATAGGAGTTAGTGATTTAAGTATTTGGAAGCAAGAAAGACACGAGGACTAAGCGAGGGAAGGAGGGAGAGAATCGTGTGTCGGTTGATGGAAGTGAGATTTTCAACTAATGGATTCCATTGAAATGGGAAGCAATTAGCAGATGATCCCATGAGACACACCAAACGTGTCAGAGACACTGCAGAAATTGGTGACATTTACAGGGATCTCTGCTAGACGAACATTACTAATCCGGCTCTGTCAGTTTTCTTGCAGACGACATTGACCCCTCTTTTCAAACACATAACGAATCTCCAGCTAAGGTTTAAACCCAAATGTACATATATTGTAGGTTTATTATGTAAACTTAAATAGATCCCTGGTTGCCAACGGCTTAGTCTTCATCAGTGTGGCGAAATATACAGGTCGCGACTAGGTTTGCGTGGTGACTTGGAATACTGCCCATGGAATAGAAGACAATGCTCATTATTATAAAAAGGTCGTTTGGTATTTGCAAGTATGTGTGATATATTATGAAACGTTTCTCTACAAATAACATAAAATGAAAAATAGAAGAGAAAAAAAAACACAGGCTTATCCCACCATTGAAATGAGTTCACTTGTAGCTAGTTATCTTCTCTTGTTGTCTGATATTTTGATCTCCCGAGCTGACGATCTATCATCAGCCGCTCAAAATCCGCTCCAATTCTGCTGTGTCTAGGAAGGGGCAGATAATCAAGATAAGCTTTAATCGGAGCACAGCGCATGAGCGGAGGAGACATTTTGGAAGGAAGAGATAGTTATCCTTTTGCAGGGGAACCTTTGGTCAATCTCAGTGGGACATAATTTTAGTTATAGCAAATGTATTATAATATTTAACAATATGGACTGGACACGACAACAGTGATTGCCTGTTGAATATAGGTCATGTCATATAACTAGTCAGTAAGCTTTCTACGTTTGATTTAATATTATGTTTCGATGAGTATTCCAACCAACATTAAAGACCAGTCTACGTTGAGACTCAGAGCTAAGCCTATTTACGACTTGTATATGGCTCCTTCTGTCTCGGAAGACAATGGACGCGCCCAGATGAGTCACTTGTTTTGGTTTCGTCTTTAGACGGGGCAGAATCTGGAGTGACTGATCAAGTCAATTCTGGAGCGGCAGAGTTTGCTACAGTTCGTGCATGTATATGCATCTGTCCTAGGGCTAGTTGACTGATGCAGCTTAGTTTCTTTTGCTCTCGGCGACGTTCGTACCAGCACGTACGATTTGTCTTCATGCTGTCCGGTCTTGGGCTATCTCCTCCCACGTACTTTGGTTGATGCCTGTGGTTCTCATGTCTCGCTTGCAGACATCTCTGTAGGTTAGTCTTGGGCGGCTCTTGGGTCTGACTTCCTCCTCAAGCTCAGCGTATAGGATGTCTTTAGGGATACTTCCATCTGGCAAGCGAGTTACATGTCCGAGCCTGCGTAATCTTCTCTTTGTCAAGCCTATTTACGATTTAGGTATATAATGAGAAGGTATCTAGAATTATTATCAGGACGAATTCTAAAAGAAAAAAGCTCCTAAAACGCCTACCAGTTAAAGTTGAACTAGATGTCTGAAGCTACAACCCAACCTCGAAATCTGTCAACACACAAACCATGCACGTCTAGGAAACACTTTAACGACTCCCAAGCTGCCACCCTCGCGTCATATCTTTGAATAAGTGGCGAAGGGAGATAAGATCCACTGGCAGTGATGCGGCCTGCGACTCATGTGTCGTAATATTATAGAACCCAATATATGTTGTAAATCTAGAGGGCCCCCATATCTGTCCTGAATTTAGAGGGCCCACATATAAGTCGTGAATGTATAGGGCTCCCATATATGTCGTGAAATTATAGGGCTCCCATATATGTCGTGAATTTAGTGCCCCCCCCCCCCCCCCCATATATGTTGGGAATTTATAGGGCCCTGGGAAAGAAAAAGTTTGGGCACCTCTGCCATACAACGCATACATCTAAGTGTTTCTATCTTTGCGCTTAGCTTCTGAACCAAATTTTTCAGCGTTTTAAGGCGGGCCTGATGGCGGGTTCTACTAGAATAAATCTCCCAAGTTCACAAATGATAACAACTTGCTGTTTGTAGGTCAAAGAATGAATAGTCATCCAGCATGGATCATTCAATTCCTAACTCATACTTTAGTCATAGTCATAGATTTATTTATTTAGGCAAGTTTTCATTCTCCTATCGAGCTGAAATTTCGCACATAAACTCATGCTGCGTGACAACACAATGAATTAAAATTTCAGAAAGATCGCTGTATTAATTATTGAATAAATAAAATCAAAATTATTTAACGTTAAAGCCCATGTCTGCCATTTCTAAGACTCGGGGGAACTAACAACTGTATTTTTTTTATACTGAGTGTCATTAATATTCCTTTTGTATCTGGTCGCCCCCATGCAAGAAACATGTTTAGTTTACTTTATTATATGATCATAAAAGTTGGATTGGATTTTGTTTTTAAATGTTTTAAAGCTTGCACAGCTCTAACGCCAAGCTTTTCAAAGAGGTAGAAATTAGCTGTCTTGAGCTTGAGTAATCTTGTGTACAATTGTCCATCACTGTACGCATTTCATATGTGTGTACGTATGTGTTTTTTAAAGTTCCAATTCTTGAAAGATTTTCATCAGCAAGTAGTTGGCTATCGATCTTGGGTGTGTGCCGAGCCACATCGAGTGTATGTGTGCGTGTGTGTGAGGCAAGGGTGTGAGGGTGGATGTGTCGCGATCGTAGTGGGGAGATAATGACAAAGAAGGAAATCATTATTTGTCTTGTAATCTTTCTGCCGGTCCCCACCCGCATCCGTGATGTCTTCGCCTCACCATTTCCGCCACCGGCTAGTAACCAGACAATAACACTTGTTGTGTGTCACGTGACACATGGAAACAATGGAAGTCAGTGGAAGAGCTGGGACAGTGTTGCCAACTCACCTCATTTACCAGAATCTAATGAACCTCCCACTTATAGGGGGAGTTGTTCTAGTGTTGCCCACTCTCTCCAATAGCCTCAACCTGAACGTATTCAACGCAGGTCAAGAATCCTGTAAACAATTTATTTTAACCCAAACTTTATGTATATAAACCTAACTTCTTTTTGTTGTTTTTCCCAATACCTAACTACTAGAATCTAATTCTATATATATGGTATAATGTATGGAGGTATATGAAACTAACATTGTATTTGTTGTTGCTTCACTACTTTAACCTAATTCTGTGTATTAAAGCTTACCATTGAGGACGTTAAACTGTATATGTATTTCTCGTTGTTTACTCTACATTTAACTACTTTAACCCAATTCTGTGTATTAAAATACAATATCTATATATCGCTTTTGCTTATCCTTTTTCCTATCTTTTTAGAACGAAAACTTGTACTCTAAGCCCAACCATATGCTAGGACAAATTTGTACAAATGATCCTTCTTCCCTAGTGCTATTACAGCAAGAATGGGTTGCCTGAGCCAGCCAGGAAAAATAGTGACTTGCTTGGCAGAATTTAAGTCATTGGTTAACATGCATGACTAGATTCATGACGCGTAGGACGTAATCATCTTCTATTGAAGTAACGTCTGTATTGTATAAGATAAGATAAGATAAAGCTACCTAAAGGAATTGGTTACTGACAAATAAAACTGAAAAAAAAAACTGATCATGCGCATCTAGGCCTTCTTCCATAGTTGGCCTTTTGTGCACGAATTGATACAGCGGGTCTTGGAAATAGCACAATCCCTCAATCCCACAATCCTTTGGTTTGTTGCTAACGTCACGCCTTAGTTCCTCGTAGGTCTTCAGATTAGAATCCTTCAACTTTTGGAGAAAGCATTTGCTGTTCTACAATGTCACGCTGCTAGTTTTCCCTAGACCATCCAGGGCTCGGGCAGAGTTAGAGCCAGTCCTTGGCTAGTGCACAGCCACGTCATGGCTGCCTATGTTGGAGATTTTTGAGAATTTATTTGCAGCCTGTAACCGATCCGGTCGTATGTGTTTGAGCCGTATAGTGACATTCGAGTTTGTGTGAGGTGCGTTGATACACAAATATGTTATACTTTACATTATTATTATAGCTCTTATTGCCTGTGTCATAGACATTCATCACTCATTTCATAATTAGTTAATTAAATTAGTTATTAAATGTGTATATGTTAAGTGGGGTTGATCAGTTATTTGAATGTAAAAGTTAATTTACTTTGCACGTCAGAGGCGTAGCTACCATGGCGCGAAGGGCACATTGCACCTAGGCCCACGAGTCACGACCGATAGTGATCTTGTAAGAAAAATTTTTAGTGACCTAAACTTAAGAATTTAAATGTTTCAAATTATTACATAAAATTCTTAAAACTATTTTCTATTAATCTTTCTAAAAAGTAAGTTTCTTGTATATTTATCTAAAGAACAAAACAACTAATCGATGTGATTCTTATTACTGTAGTATAAAACGGAAATCATTGACAGAGGGGCAAAGCGAGTAACTGGCGCTTAATACGGTAAGCTTCGTGCAGGAGGGACTCATTAGCCTAGGGTGGCTACCTACCTAGGAGAAGGAAAGCTCTTAATTCAAACCTATGCTGCTTGCGGCTTACCCGAACATGGGAAAGGTTTTAGGAGTCAACCATAAGTAAAAAATCAGGAGCTGCACTCAGGCAGGGCCTGCTACGCCGCTTTTCCAAAACTGCATCGGCACTTGCCGTTCCTTCGGTTACATCAGCTGCGTGGAGATAGGGGAACATACATCGTTCCGACCACAATGCCCAGGCATTCATCCAATTTTAAATAGGAGCACCCATTGGCTCTTCACGTCTGAAGGGTATGAAATCTATTAAAGAAATGTAACTCTTGCATTGTTGTTACAGCGTTTCATCAAATTCTAATGAGTTATATTTTTGTATTGATAATAATAATAGTTAATATCAAGAATAATAAAATTAATATTAATAACAGTAATAACAATAAATATGTAAACATTGTAAAAGTACTCTACTAGATACAATTATGTTTGTTTTTATTTAGTTATTCTTTCTTTAATATTACGGAATGACTTCAATAGTTTAGATACAGCAATTAATGGCATGAGTCGATAATGATGTAGAGTTCATTATTGTCACCGGAAAACTGTTTAGATTGATAATAGTCACTACTAATGTCAGATAATTATACTGACAACCCATCCCTTCTAATTGGACAATCGAATTTAACAGCCCAGATATTCACGATGAGTCTTTCATTGCTCCAATGTATATTACTATCGTCCGTAGAAACTATCTCGAGATAACAGTTGTCCATCTTTTGAGTAGGATAAACAAAGATGTTAACAAAACTGCTTCAAAAACCTCGGTCTGTCATGAAATTGTAAAACATTCCGTCGGGACACTTTGAGCTGTGGGAAGTCTTCAGGACTTTGTATTTGTTGCCCCTGCGCCCTTTCAGGACAATTTCTATAGGTCCCTTTACTTTTAACGAAAAATACACATTTAGAAATTTAGAATATCGGAAGATTCAGCACGTGACTCGAAATCCTAATAAATTACATGCTTGACCAATGACATTGGGTTTTCAAATGGCCCGAAGTTTGACGACCTCGTTTTCGTTGACCCCACGAAGAACACAATTTATTTAGTGTGTTGTTTGTCTGATATGTTGTTTTCTTGGAAATATAACATGACAGTAGATACAGTTGGCTTAATGGACCTCATTCACCAATCGTAAACAAACAACATTTAGTCACGTGTTAATATTCATAAAACAACGAAAAAAAACTGTAACGTGATAGCCATTGTGTATTAAAAATTAGATCGTAATTTGTATAGAAGAGATAGAGAATCACGTGGCTAAATGTTGTTTGTTTACGATTGGTGAATGAGGTCCATTAGGGTTCAGCCTTACTTAGTCAACTTACTGGATGCGGCCATTCAATCCGTGTCCTGGTTCCATCCGGCCCACCTAAACATTTTTTTCACAAGTGCATCTCGAATCCGTCTAGTTCAGAAATGTCTCACGCCACCTCACCACGGACATTCAGCGCTTTATAAACGGTGCTCACAGTTGAAGTTGACATGGAAGGGGCTAAATGTCCTGCTGACATAATCTCACGTCGTGCCAGGTGTCAATTTCATGGACGATAGCAGCAACAAAACAGAACAACTGTAAAGTGAATAGGAACACAGTAAATAGAAATACATCAAGACAGATCAATATAGCGAGTCAAAGTAGCCTTTAAATGTAGCGAGTCAATGTAGCCTTTAAATGTAGCGAGTCAATGTAGCGAGTCAAAAACACTGTCAGTAGCACAGAAACACTGTAGCAGCACAAAAACACTGCCACAATTCTTGCTATGTTGTAATTAGTGGCCAAAACTCTTGGCTATAGTACATTACGACAATTAGACCAAATCCATCAGTGTTTGTCCTATTCAGGAAGACATTAAGAAACTTCAGGGTTGATGTTTCCTAGTCGCTGGCCGAAATAGTTTCCAGGTCAAACAAGTTGTTCTGGATGTCCCAATATGTGATTCATGCCCACGTCATTTCCGTTTTAAATCTCTGTCCCTCCCCCTTCTCTCTCCTCTCTTTCTTCCTATTTCTGTGCCTCCGCTTTCTTTTTCTCTCTTCTTTATTTCTCATCTATACTCTCTCTCTCTCTTGCTCTCTCTTTCTTTCTTATTCCTGTATATGACCTTGACATTGTTTATCCAATTTGTGTTACTCATTTTGAAAATTCAAACTTCATGGATGGAATCCTGCAGGACTCATGGGATGGAATCTATGTTTTTGGGTAGTTATGTTCCCTATAAGTGTAGTAGCTTTGGGCAACCTTTGGCTAAATATTTTGCCGAAATTTTAGAAGTTTTAAAAGTTTCAAGAGTGAAGAACACCCTAGCCTCAACCTTCTGCAGGAGGATAGAGGATTATTGCGGGCAGGGTTCGAACTGGGTAACATCATAAAAGACCGAAGCACATACCACTCGACCACCCTTATACAAATGTTTAGAAGCTATTTCCTTTATTTCTGTCCAAGGCATAAATACTTGATGAACGTCATGATGCAAAGAAAAATACTAAAAGACAAAAAGGTTAAGGGTTGGGGGTTAAAGAAACTAGATGGATTCATCCGCGCACAAGGGCACGTTCACAATGTAACCATTCGCTCTAGAAATAGTTCACCAGAGAACGCTGGGAATGAACGCCTAGTCCAACTTGTCAATCACTCACGGATCCGCTTCTTCGGAGTCTTTTATTCCTCTGTCTATCACGTGATTCGCATATCGTCCCTCGCCCCCCCCCCCCCGCTCCCTTTCCATTTCCCACATCGACTCCCTGCTTTTCTTACCCCACGTGATGGCTGAACAAAGTGGGCAGTATCGATTAAACAACGGCCATGGGTTGTAAGGTCAAAAGGTCATTCTGTTTACTTAATCAACCATGTTATTACATACATAGAGAACACTTGTTGGGATGGATGTCCGTCTCATGGCAGAGGCGTAGCAGTAGGTAGCTCTGAATCAAAGGCATAGCCCTGAAAAGGTTCATTAACTACTTCTATCAAAATGTCACTTCCGGATCGCAGGAAAACTTGCAACATAGAGCAAAGAATTGTTATTTTACATGTATCGTATGCTCCTTAAAAACTGAAGATTATTACATCATTGCTCAAATCTTCCACAGGGCGTCGGGGGAATGGCGGCAGGCAGGGTTTGAGCCCGGGACCGTTGAGACGGCAATGCACACGAGCAAGTAACCATTGATTGTGCAGACAGCGCCGTATATTTGCAATGCTTCAAATCCTTAAAAAAAGTTGTTTTCACTTTTCACGCCTGTATAGTCAACCGAAAACATATACTATAAATACAAATTTAAGGGAAAGACATTTTTATTGAAGTGACTTACATAGAAAAGGTCAACATATACACATTCGAAATAGCAATGTGGATCATGGATTTGCTATTCTAGAAATTCCTATGTCTAGCTCCCAGTTACTATGTAGATATATTGGAAACTTTGTAGTGCGATTCAGGGATATTTAATTCCTTTTATTGTAAACGTTGGAAATCTGTTTAACCGAGAGATTGTTTAGAACTGTTTGAAGATTTGAACTCATACCCTTCGTAACTCATAGCCAACGCGCGTTTCGTTGGCTGTATGAGGTGCAGCACTAGTGAAAAGAAGTTTGTCTTGTACTAGGACACACATGTTGCTGACGATCGTTGACTTGTAGCCCCAAACTGCTGGTAGACAACCAAACCGTTGTAGGCGTAATATATCTTACCTGATAAAACTTGAATGACCTGTATAACTTCTTTGTGAACAATAGTAAATATAGCCTTTTTATTATAATAGAGACAAAAATCAACTGGCGATAAAAATGAAATAAATGTAATAGAATTTTAGTAATAATATAAAATAGTATTTTTAACAAACTCCCTACTATTACACGTCTTCTCAGTCTCACGTTCTGGAGTCGACTGTCCTAAGTAAGACCAATGACGACAATGCCACCTATCTTGCATCATTCACAACCAATCGCTTATATCTTCCCACCGTCACCATAGAAACACACACACACACACACTCTATAAAAATAGATCAACGGGGTATTGCAGTGTGATTGGATAGTGTAATAGAGCACAGGACAAAGTGATATGGCAGTGTGACAGTACAATGTAATAGGACAGCGTGACATGACAATGGAAGAAATGAAAATGTTTAATAAAAGGAAACGAAACAATTTAAAATAAAAACAACTCAGAATCGATTTTTAAAAATAAGAGATCACGAAAGAATTGAAATAATGCAAAAATCCATACAACTTTAATTAAACGGAGATCTAAAGGATAAAGAGCTGAAATTTTGTTTCGAAAAAATAAGAAAATAATAAAAAAATAATAATAGTTCCATGGCAAAAAAAAAGGGGGGGGGGGGAGGATAACGTTTTTTTTCTGAAAAAAATAATTGGAAACACAGAAAACAGATACATTGACACATAGACAAATATCGTAAACAAAATTTAGCGTGATCTTTATAGTTTTGGTTTAGCGTACAACTCTATAGCTTAGCGTACATCTATATGGTTTCAACCATTATCTCAAGTAGAGCTAGAGAGATCAAGAAATTACTTTTGTATCATAGAGTCTATTCACAACACCTTAAATTTATTGACCTGTTTATTTCAGATGGTCCTTTTAAAAATAACAATTATTACTTAACTAGCCATATATTAATTCCGCTGATCTTTTATTTGCGTATCAGTTACCCCCCCCCCCCCCCAACCTCCTGCAGGTCAAGGACGAATCCGGGAAACAGTAAGAGTCCATACCAGAGCGCATACCACTGCATCACACGACTTGTCGGCAAGTTTTCTTAATAGTTTTTAAAAACTTATTTTATTCAGAAATGCTTAAAGTTAGATACGGTCTAAAGAAGTTACTTAAATATCATCGATTGTGACACCCCCCCCCCCCCCCCCAAAAAAAAATATATCCAAATATGTAATGTCATTTGTCAAAAAATAAATGACAGGTCGCATGTCGAGAGCGCTTTTGATACGGTGGTTTGTCAGACATGGTTGCGTTAGAAACTAGTTTCGGATTCTACATGCATTGAATGCTGTCCAAGTCAAAATAATATATCTGTTTACGTGACACGTCAAAGAAATACGGATCTGTCGCTGATTGAATCACGCACATTACTAAACAGTCTATAGAAAAGCACTGTTTCTTTCTTACGCTTTACAAAGATGTAGATCTAGACTGCGTTGAAGAATGAAGTGGACCGCTGGAAACCATTTGTATGTAAGCATCATGTAAATATTATTAACATTCGGTAACATATTTCCTGTGAACCCTGACCCCATACTTTCGTTATCACCAGGGATAGAGTTAATCAATCAATCAAATCAGAAGGCCTAGTATTGACCTACCAATAACTGATTAATAATGGTACAAAAATCTTCCAGGCCTCTACATTTTTATTCTGTTATCTTTTGGATTTATCAACGTGTTATATGTAAATAAAATAAGACACAAAACAAACAAACAAATAATGGTTATTGTAACAAGAATGGCACAAAGCAGGACAGTAGTGCACAGTATAAGATTTGGTTTTGCTTGAACGAAGCGCAGGGGTGAAGTTCGTATTACCGTAGACCAGTGTTCCCAAACTTTTTTTTCTTAAAGTAGCACTTTGCACATTTGGAGTATTTAGCGGAATATTTTGCTTAATTTTTAAAGAGAGATTAATTCTCGTGGTGGCCTACTAGTTAATTAGCCGAGTTGTCGTGGAACACTTATTCAGGCCTAGCGGAACAATAGGGTTCCGGGGAACACAGTTTGGGAAATATATATAGGGCCTATATAGTCTTTGGTATTACTCTCTGTTAAAAATGTCCTGGAACTGTGTGTATGTTGGAGGTTGATATAAAGTAGGAAGGGGAGACGGTGTGGGGCAAAGAGAGAGAGGGTGGGGGGTGGACGGAGAGAATAGAAAAAAGGCTCAGGAGGGGGGGTGCCTCAATTTCATTGCATTTTTTTTTTCATTTATATGTTTCTATTGACTTCCTTTGTTGACATAATAGTGATAATCTCTGTGGCATTTTACGTCTCGAGAGACGATCTTTTCCCTTTGCAACTTCTTGTGTGACTAAAGAGGCCAATCCTCGGTACACAGCTGCGGTCACAGGTTGGGCATATGCACATATGTTTACATATGCCAAATAATAATAATGATAATAATAAAACATTTTTGCTGCCTGTCAGAAGACGATACTGCTGCAGACGTGGCACATCACCACAAAATGTCTCAGTGGACACTGATAAATGTACTACAATGAATTTTGTTTCTATTAAAGAAACTCGACCCTGGCAGTGCCAAAGAATGAATACTCGTTCGTTTCTAACAACACAATAATAATGTTAACACGAGAGGGCAGACCTGCCACATCACCCGAAATTCCTCAATCGACACTGTTTAAAGGACCACAATGAATTCTCTCTAACGAACCTCGACCCTGGCAGTGCCAGTGAATGAATATTAGTTCGTTTATTTTATTCTAATAATACCTTGTTATGGTAAGTACAACAACGCACTTTGTGAATGTTGGGAACAAATTCACCTATACACAAACAAAAAGTATCAACAATTTAAACACAGTTTTACAGATATTGCATTAAACCCACAGTTTTGGCTATGTGGCCTTCATCTGTTACTAAAATACAAAACAGAAATTGGTGATGAGTTGTTTTTTTTTTTAATGTCATTTTTTTAATTGTCATTGTGCTATTGCACATTGTAACGCAAGAAAAAATTGCAAATCGGCTAAGATTGAAAAAAAAAAACATTAAAAAAAGGTCTGCTGTTCGTGACGTTTAATTTAATTGTTTTGAAAGGTCATGTTCTGACGATTTCCGCGGTTCACCATGTTGAACTTTTCTTTGTCTTTGGCTGCCACATTGGCTTTCTGTTGTCATTGTGCGATTGAAAAAATAACAGCACAGGATCGGAATCGACATTATTCCGCACAAAAGATCGATTCCCATAGGGCCATCCACACATCCCTACACCCACACATCGATACACTACACATTTAGAAGCTCGAACTCAAAAATAAAAAAAAACGTATTTTACAATAGAGAAAGTGTGTCATCATTGATCGTCTGCTAAAAGTTCCATTAGAACTAAAGCAAAGAGCGGCTTCCGGTCGTCGGCCATGTTCCCAGAGAAGAACGAGTCCATTTGAGTGTTATTAGCAGAGCGGAACATTACTCCTGCTGTCACCTGTCTTACTTAATTCTGAATTTACCTCCCTCTGTATGGGGGGGGGGGGGGGGAGATAAAACAATTGTAAAGGAGGGGGGGGGGGGGACGATCAACGCGGCCGATGAAACAACGATCCTAGGAGTTTATCAATACGAAACACGAACTAAAATGAAAAGTAAAAATAAACAGAGCCTGACGGAACAAAGAGACACTTTGTTTTTGAAGGAATGCTGTGTTCGCTCTATCGACCAGGCCTCATTACTGATGGCAACGCGGTGCACCGAAGCTTAGCAAATAGAAATTGGCGAGCAAATTTAACTACATAGCTAGGCTAATCTAGTCGATATTCAATAAAAATATACATACTTATATGTTTGTTATGTTGAAGTGGGGTGTGGGGCAGTGTTACATGAACCAATGGGAAGTATTGGTTAATATAATGACATGCAACATGCATACAGTTATAGCTAAGTGGTTCACTCAGAGAAAGATTCTGTATATGTGGGTGGTATAAAGCAGAGAGCGATTATGATTTTTGAGATATAGATATTAATTTATCTTATAGCACTGTCATTATTCATTAATAATTCTAAGTCTCACTAGGATATATTTATGAATATTAACAGTGTTATAATATAAATTAATGACTATATCTTTACATCTATAGATAGATAGATAGATAGATAGATAGATAAGATATGATAAGATAAGATAAGATTAGATTGGGTTAGATTAAATTAGATAGAGCTATAAGATAGATAAGATAGATAGATAAGATAGATAAAGTAGATACATAAGATAGATAGATAAGAAAGATAGATAGATAGACAAGATAGTTAGATATTTAGGTTGATAGGTAGGAAGCTGATAAAGCTTCTGTCCCAATAAAACTTTGTCTAAATCTCATTGTATACTGAACCTTATTTACACCATTTTATTATTATTTAATTCTTATATAACATAACCATAATATAATACCACAAAAACACACACACAAATACACAATAAGATGAAACAATACATTAAAAACAAACAAGTATAACACACAAATCGTACAACACACAAGTGCAATAACACCTAACTACTCCATGCACTTCAACAAGGTACACATGCCGAATAGATCAGTCAGTACAACAAAAAAAGTCTTTAAGATCCTCTTAACGGAAGCCAGAATTTAAAGCAGTGGAAAAAAAAAAGAGGGGGGAAAAAAAGCTTTTTGTTGTCGCAGCTAATGGAAAATCTCCCAATAGATTTTCTTTCTGCTCGTCTGCTCGGCTTCTTATCAGATAGAATCGTTGAGCTCATTCCGGCCCCGTCCACCCCCACCCGAAACTAATTACAATTTATCCGCCATGACAGTTGAAATTTGTTGGGAGTTTTATTGAAAATATTCCAAACACACCAGTAGCGGGCACACGTAGACAGATATACACATGTAAAAAGAGGAAGGGGGGGGGGAAGGCATAGGCAGGGGCGGAGACTGTAAGGAGGCTTGTGTGGGAGATGAAAGCTTGATTTATAAGATGGCCAGATTGTCGGATTATGTCAGATAAACAATCACGCTGTTGCCAGGATGTATGATAAAAAATTCGGAAAAAAAAGTGTAGCATCTATTGAAGATTGTATACCAGGATAAAACTAGAACCATCTAACGTGGAGGCTTAAAACGTAGCGCCCTCCCCTCTCCCCAGGTAACTGTAGGCGTCAGTAAGACTAGAAGACCTACGCGAAGAAGAATAATTCCTATGTGTCTCCTGTTGCAGTTCTAGAAGTGACATATGCATACAGCACTTATAGATGAGACATATTGCTACTTTGCTACAGTGCCAGATGAGACCTATCTCTACCCTACTGCAGATGCTTGACGTGACATATTGCTACCTACTGCAATGCTAGACGTGACCTATTGATCCCCTAGTGGAGTGGTAGAAGTGACCTATTGCTGCCCTAATATCTTTAAGCATTAACCAGCCAATTAAGCTCAGTAAATATGATGTCAATTAAGCTCAGTAAATATTAGGTCAATTAAGCTCAATAAATTTTAGACAAATTAACCTCATTGAATATTAAGTCAATGAAGCGTGGTACACTTGAACTTGGCTTGGCTTAGCTACCTATGAAGGGGGCTTGAGGTTCGACACCCGACTTGAGCAGAGTTGTGTTTATTGAGCTCCTAAAGACAGCTCCCAGATGAGCATGCTATAAGTATGAAAGTAAGTAAATGTAAATTTCCCCTTTCAGACCGTGTGGTCTATGAGGAAGATGATGTAAAAGTCATCTGTTTCTTTGGCCTTCGGTTAACGAGGGTGTCATGTGGCCAGCACAACAACCTACCGCCTCTACTTTTCCCTAACTAAGGTCAGGTACCCATTTAGAGCTGGGAGGACTCAGAGGCGCCCAAGGATACTGAAATTAGAAATTCCAGCCTTCACCAGGATTCGAACCCGGGACCCCCGGTTCGGAAGCCAAACGCTTTACCACTTAGACACCGCGCCTCCTAAGCATGAAAGTAGCGCTTTATAAAAGCTATAAAAAAAATAAGCTCAGTAAATATTAGGTTAATTAGCATTAGGCTCAGGGAAATTCAAATTTTACGTGTATACTTCAGCATTGAACGATCCTGCTAATGAGATTTCTTGCACTGTGTCTGGAAACAAAAGATCTGTCCACGGACGCCATAAGGTTTCGACCTTCTCTAATGAACTGAGACGAAATATACGACGGTTTTATCCCATGACTTTCAACCCAAAAACCTGTCCACAATCATACATAATCAAAAGCTGAGACCAGGAGAAGTCTAAAGAAGATTTTTCTTTCTCTCATGTTTCCGGCAAATAGAGCAAACTTTTTGTTTTGCTTGTCAGTGTAAACAAGTCAGGCTTTAGTTTTGGAACCAAACAATGTTGCAATTTCTTCGATACTTTTCTGACGGCCGCCGCAATTATGTAAGTAATTACCACGCTCGTGATGGAAAGGGAAGCCACTCTAAGCCAGTCTTAGAAGGCGATATATTTGTCTATGACAGATTGGCGAACGGTGAACATATTTATAGAAACAGACTGGCATTATTAGGCCAACGCCATCTTTAAGCGGATCAGGTGGTCAATCTATTCCTCCCCCCCCCCCTTTTCTTCCGCCTTCCATCTTTGAGTCACATGATCAGCTCAGACACGCCGCCATCTTTTAAGGTAATGATTAATTGATTGTCTCCCATTTATCCTCTTTATTTTAAGAGTTTTACACGCTCCAGATCGATTCTAGTCTCCCCTGGCCGTTAGTAGCACACAGCATATGATGACGCATTGAGACTCTTTGGTTATTTGTATACATTTACTCTAGGCCAGTGGTCACCATCGTTAGTGTCTCTTGTGGACATCAGATGTAAGTCTAGATATCTCGTTTGGAAAAAGTTATTTCAGACATTTCAACAAATCTAGTAAATAAGAGAAAGTGGGAGAATATCTGAGAGAGACAGGGAGGAAGAGAGAGAAAGAGGGGAAAGAGAGAAGAAAAGTGAGATAAAGAGAGATAGAAATAGAGCACAAGGGAGAGGAATGTAGAGAAAGGGAGAGATGTAAGAATGAGAAAACAAGAAAGAGAAATAAAGAGAAAGATAGAGGGAAAGAAAGAGAGAACAAGAGAGAAATAGAGAGAAGTGAAAGAGAGAGAAAGAGAGAGAGAGATTGAATGTGCCATCCCTTTGCCTCTGTGGTCAAACTGAGAAAACAAAAAGGTTGGACAGTTAGAATTTTTCAAAGTAAAAAAAGAGATACATTTGGCTAGACAACTGGAATATATTAATCTTCAACGGACACTACATCTTCGGGTATCGGCTATTTCCGCTTGTAACAATTATATTATTCAAAAGTTTAATAAATTAATGTTCCGGAACATTTTGATCCTCTTCTATGTCTAGATCATACTAGCTATAAAGACATATAGTTATGTTATAGAGTTTAGTTTGGCTAATTTATACATGCGCTTAACCAGGATATTTTCTCGGGAAAGGATGGAACGAGATTTTTAAAAAATCCTTTTTTTTTTATGTAACATTCATTAGTTATCAAAAGCCAAAATAATCACTCTATAACTTGTATAAAGTAGGTATTGTATTTTTTTAAATTTGTTTACTGTTTCGTGATTTTTTTGTAAAAAAGTACAAAAATTACTCTCAAACTTAATCGTCTACATATTGTGGTGTAACATGTTAATCTCCCTTTCTGTTTCTATAAATGTATATGATAAAACCGGTCACCCCAACTAAACTTACTAACGGGACTTTATTGAAATTGTATTTGTATTGGCACTGACCTAGATAGATTCGCATCTATGGATCTCGATGTAAAGGTCGATGTCTTCAATGTCAGGTGACAATTACTTCTTCTCTACGTTCAATAAGTGACCATTATGTTGTTATAAATAATTTAAAACATCTTGATCATCAAGAACTTAACTAACCAGGGACTCATGCCTCCCCATCCGCTCTACCCCCAACTCATTCTTTTGTTTTCTACTAAAGATGTGGCCTGTGGGTATCGATACATTCATAACGTATGAAGCGTCAAATAGAGGCCAACTGTAAAAAAAAAAATATTCAGAACCTATTATTGGCTTTTACTTTCTCAGTTCTCGCACTACTAGATGTTAAAAGAAACACCTATAATGTAGATTTATTTGCCGTTTTAAAAACGTTAACCATGAAAGGAATACCACAATTAAATATTTGGCAATACAATGGAACTTAAAGTAAACAATGAGAACAAGAAAGTTGGGAGAGATTTTAAAATAGGCAAACTAAACAATGTCAAGGACGTCTAATTGAAAGATCACCGTTGCCAACTAAATTAAAAAAAAAAATATTTTGTGTTACAAGCGAAAGTGCTTAAAAATTTGATTCTTCATCCCAGAAAAGTGTATAAAAAATAAAATAATACAATATAAGATTAGATAAAATGAGATTAGATAATTTAATTGGTTCAAACAAATGGAAATTCAGTTCGACTACCATTGACCATCTCAGCATTACCAGAATAATACAGTAACGATATAGATGCAAACACGAACAACTTTCACATATGTAACATACGCACACACACACACGACCAGCGCTTTATGAATTAGTCTCCTATCTACTTGTTATTGAAGACAGGTGACCTTACACCCCCCCCCCCCAACTGAAAGTGGGATAAGGGAGTTTAAAAATCTTTCTGTTCTAGCGTTAATGGAGCCGACCACTTCGTCCAGTAAATATTACACAAACAATTCACTTAACAATATTTGCGTATTCTGTACACCGGATACACCAAAACTAACTTGCTGGCTAATATTATTTATATATATATATATATATATATATATATATATATATATATATATATATATATATAAGATGATTATATGATTATAAATCACGGAAAAAAAAAATTTAGATTGAAATTTGGAAGCTTAATATTGATTTCTAGAGCGCACCTTGCCAGGTAAGTCTACTGACACTGTTTACATATTCTGAACTTGACACATCTTCTTCTGGCAGTTGGCACACCATTTCCAAAGGATTGTCATCGCTTCGTCAAAACACTTAACTCCCACCTTTCAAACCTTCTGATCTACCCAGGAAGGGAGGTCACCCAGGATCATGTGACAGGTCCACGTAAATCGTGCGCTCTTGTACCCTGGAGTTCAAATTTGTTTTAGCAGGACAAGTGTTTTGATTCAACGTACCACTGAAACGAATGGAAGGGGACAGCGCGGGTTGAATAAAATTGTTTGGAACAAGCGGGGAAAGTGCGGTGGATCAACATTGTTCAGGTGATAATGAGTGCATACGTACAGTGGGTGGTAAGAAGTGCGGCTTAAGTCTGAGACTTTGGGTTACTGGGGCACATGATGAAGGCAAAAAAAAAGGGAGGATAAACTCTTTACAAGCAAATATAATAAAATACTTAAAAAAAAGAGATTATCTAATGGGAAAACCGCAAAATCACTGTCATATCTCTCAACACTGCAAGGTTTAACTCCCTTTTTCTATATACGACAAAATTAATTTATTACCACTAATTGATAGACTAATTGGTTAATGTTTCTTTATTTATTCGTCTATTGTCATCGACTATGAATAATTGTGCAAAATTTTAACTTCATCTGAGAATTGGAAATGTGAGAAAAAAACGGCTAAAGAATATGTCCTCAACAGTTTTGTCCTCTTTCTGTTAGCTACGAGTGAAGATTTGAAGAGAATTTGCTAAATATATCAGTCGAAGAAAACGTTCGAGTAAAAGCATGAAATGTAAATGTTTACAGCCGGACAGCGGACATGACCTCAGAAAAAAGAACATGCTATCCTTTGCCGAACATGTGAGAACTCTAAAACCATGGCTTCTAAACTTACAGGTATGCTTACCGTGGGAGAGGGGTGGTAACATATCCAGAGAATACAGTATTTATTGACGAATATATAGTTACAGAGGCAAAGAATTATTTTGGTAGGTGTATATTGGGCTAGTGTTTGTATGGGCCTGGTGGTATCAGCAGTAGACGCCTTAGCTGGCATGGGATTATCGCCGAATGCCATAAGGTCGACTTCCATAAGATATTTTGTATGGTAATCTAATAGAAGGCAGAAGAGCTGCATGCCATCTACTTCTAAGATATACTGATATATGCAAGCGCGACATGAAGCTCTTCAGAATCGAGACCAACGGTTGGGAGAAAGAAGCACTGGATAGATCCACACGGAGAACGAGCATAAAAGAAGGGTTCCTAAATTGCGGATGGTTCCCACACCAGAAGTAGAACGAAGGGTGACAATGCTGCCTTGTCAGTGTTGACTGCATAATTATGCCAAACTTATGTATCAAGAATTAGCCTCTTTCGTCACAAGAGAAGTTGCAAAGGGGAAAGATCTTCCCTCGAGACGTAAAATGCCACAGATTTGGTGAGAGAAATAGTGTACTGAAAATAGAATGTCACCTCAAGAATTTATAACACGTTTGAAAACCACTGATTTCAGCTTGATGACTTTCCATGACATATAAAAAAAAAGTATGTTTAAATCAACTGAACTTTAAATTAAATAATGGTTTTAAGCAAAGCACCGATCTAAACTTATTGCGAATATAGTATTCGGCCAATTATATAGATCAGATATTATTCAAAATTATTTATTTCATTGTATATGATAAGAATGGAGGCGTTAAAAGACATTGACAATGTACTCCAGTCTTTCTTTCAGTCTCTATCGTCTCTTTCAGACACGTTATAGAAACATCTAGGCAGGCGACGGTCTCATCTTGTTAGTTCAGAGAGGAAACTGTGAAGTTGAGGCCTAAAGATAGTCTTAACCAATGAACGGAAAATAAATATATTCATTTAAAAGTACTTATAAAACTTATCAGCCTATCAAGATCCCAATGCCTATTGTAAGCTATCCAACATGACAATGTACCGGGCACAGCAGTCTGAAACAAGACTTGTTCCGGAGGCTTAAAGTGGCAAAGTTGCCTGCTACGTGTGGAGAGTCACCAGCGAATGTCGATGTTTTGTTTGTAAAATGTTTTACATGTCTCGGATGTTTCTTCAGTTTTAAACATAATTTACTTCTTAGTCCAAACCGATGCGACGGGGGATGGGAGCGGGCAGGGTTTGAACCCGGGACCATCGATAAAGCCAAACGACAGTCCAGCGCGCCATCGATCATGTCCTCCAAAAGCTGCATTTTCCATCTAGAGGTTCGAGCAAAGCATGGGACCCCCCCCCCCCCAAAACACCCCCCACCCCCATTGTAGAACTATATGAAGAGATGTCTCATCTGGAAACTACAGCGCAGATATTGGACTATAATCACCTGAAGCTTACAACATTGTTATGAGAACGAAGAAGTCGAAATTGAGTACCCCCGCTAGGTGTCGCTAGATGTTCTTGGACTGTGCAATCAGTTCTGTAGAATGGGAAATTCTCTTCATTTCATGAATGGTGGTAAACCATTCGAACTTTTATTTTTCAGTGTTATCCAGTTAAGTTTTTCTTGTCCAATGGTCGACCTTTTTTTTAGAATGTCCTTGAGTGAACCGAGCTGTACTTAAAAGTAAAGTAGCTTACCTGACTATTTCTGACGACATCAACTTTGATTGGTCGTTGTGCTGGACATATGACACCCGCGTCAACAGTGATCCACAGGAACAGATGAGCTTTATATCATCTGCCCCATGGACCTCTCAAAGTAACCTACGGAAGCTCCACGTTACCTAACACCTTATACATCATATAGAATGTACCAGGATAGACCTTCCCTGCTAGCTCTCATAGTTTTATTAGCCCTCTATATATTACAAATTCTGACATTATCTGGCGTTGAATTTGACATTACCAGGGGCATTAATTCTGACATTCTATCTCACATTTCGTCCTCGTGTTCTAACCGCGTGTAAACAGAGGCCAGGCAGACATATGTTGGTTAAATTAAAGATCTGTTCCTCCCACCTTTCCACTAAACAGCACCCACCTCACAGACCAAACACTCAGACACCCCCTTTCGCTCCCCCCTCCCCCGCTCCCCACTTGCCCTTCGCCACGATCACCTCTCACACGGAGAGTTTCGTCTTTCTGCAGAGCAGTAACAAGGTCCAGGTGGCCGAGCAAAATCACGAAAGCTCCCACCTCCCCCCCCCCCCCACCCCTTCTCCCTACATCGTCTTTTAAAAAAAAAACGAGAATGGCCGTAGGGTGAAACAGAAGGGGGGAGGGGGCGTGCAGGGCGGGTTAGTATTAAGGGCGACTGGCGTAGACTAACACCAGCAGATGTACAGGACTGCTGACCCCTTGCTGCTCCAGAAGGATAGGGTTCCACGCCAACGTTCCTCATTCAAGAAATTTAATTAGAAAATGTTTTGACGACCAGAAAAAACATAAAAAGGACAGGGGCGGGGGGGGGGGGGGGCGGGGGGGGGGAGAGATTACTTTTTTTTTTTCCTGGCCACCTATGACAACAATGAATGGGAAAACACGGGGTCAAAAGGAGACTAAGATTAGCTTGGGGGAGGGGGGGGATAAAGAAACTAGATTTATCAAGATTTGTGATGTAGCAATGTGAAAGGAAAAATGGATGATGTAATATCTGCAACAGGAAGTGATGCAAGAGTCTATTTCTTCTTCTGGGCAACATGTAAACTATCTTCTTGCTTCATGTATGCAGGGTCGGCCTTAGGGCAATAGCAAAATAAGCAACCGCCTAGAACCTCCGTTTGGTTGGGGAATCGTATAAACATTTTTTTTAGAGCAGAAATAGCGAAACTTGTGCCCAATGTTATTGTTGGAGTGCATTAGTATGACTAGGGGTTAAATAAACTGCGTATTTTATTTATTTCGCCAAATTCACTTCGCCTAGGGGCTCAAATTATCTAAAGCCGGCCCTGATGTGTGCCAGTTTAATGTGCCCTTAAAATAGTCAACATTACTTCGACTTAGTTGCGAGATGCTCGCTTCCGGTACAGAATTGAAGACTTTTGCCTTTACTCGTTTGCTGTCCAGATATCCACTGAGACTTTTAAAGACAATTTGGTTGCATTGTTATAAAAAAAAAGGCTTTTAGGAGGCCTGGCTATGCTTTGACAGAAGCAATCTATATTCCTTTCAGACAATCTACTTAAATTTTGATTCTTAAAAGCTAATAGAAAAACTGTCAAACAAAAAAGGTTCATGACTGCAACAGTGCAAGACGTTAGTAAGTGATAGAGATGACTGCAAGACGTTAGTAAGTGATAGAGATGACTGCAAGACGTTAGTAAGTGATAGAGATGACTGCAAAACGTTATTAAGGGATAGAGATGACTGCAAGAGGTTAGTAAGTGATAGAGATGCCTGCAAGAGGTTAGTAAGGGATAGAGATGACTGCAAGAGGTTAGTAAGTGATAGAGATGACTGCAAGATGTTAGTAAGGGATAGAGATGACTGCAAGATGTTAGTAAGTGATAGAGATGACTGCAAAACGTTATTAAGGGATAGAGATGACTGCAAGAGGTTAGTAAGTGATAGAGATGACTGCAAGATTTTAGTAAGGGATAGAGATGACTGCAAGATGTTAGTAAGTGATAGAGATGACTGCAAGATGTTAGTAAGTGATAGAGATGACTGCAAGATGTTAGTAAGTGATAGAGATGACTGCAAGACGTTAGTAAGTGATAGAGATGACTGCAAGACGTTAGTAAGTGATAGAGATGACTGCAAGACGTTAGTATGTGATAGAGATGACTGCAAGATGTTAGTAAGTGATAGAGATGACTGCAAGACGTTAGTAAGTGATAGAGATGACTGCAAGATGTTAGTATGTTATAGAGATGACTGCAAGATATTATTAAGGGATAGAGATGACTGTAAGATGTTAGTAAGTGATAGAGATGACTGCAAGATGTTAGTAAGTGATAGAGATGACTGCAAGACGTTAGTAAGTGATAGAGATGACTGCAAGACGTTAGTATGTGATAGAGATGACTGCAAGATGCTAGTAAGTGATAGAGATGACTGCAAGACGTTAGTAAGTGATAGAGATGGCTGCAAGATGTTAGTATGTGATAGAGATGACTGCAAGATGTTAGTAAGTGATAGAGATGACTGCAAGATGTTAGTAAGTGATAGAGATGACTGCAAGACGTTAGTAAGTGATACAAACGACTGCAAGAATCGGGAGGATTTCAGAATGTGAGAAAACATAGACATATGGCCGCCTTCAGTCGTGAAGTGACTATGGATTCATCTCATGGCATTGACTGTGGTCGGAACTATGTCGCCCACACATCACCCTCCCCCCTCCACACAACTGATGTATCCAAAGGAACGACAAGTACCGACTTTTCCGTGACACGTTCAGATCTTTGGAGGCGCGGTGGCTGAGGGGTAAAGCGCTTGGCTTCTGAACCGGGTTTGAATCCTGGTGAAGACTGGGATTTTAAATTCCGGGATATTTGGGCACCTCTGAGTCCACTCAGCTCTAATGGGTACCTGACATTAGTCGGGGAAAAGTAAAGAGGGTTGGTCGTTGTGCTCGCCACATGACATCCTCGTTAACCGTGGGCCACCAAATCACATGACCTTTACAGCATCTGCCCCATAGATCTCAAGGCCTGAGACGGGGAACTTAGAAAATAACTTTTTCTCGGATCTCTCGGAACAGAGTTTGGGAACCGCGGGTCTGGTCGAAACAAAGACCCACTAAATATGAGTTTCCTCCAAATTATTACAAGAACTTATATTACAATGCTAAAAAGGGTTACTCAAATTAGCAGACTTACATGATCATGCATCAAAGGTTACTAACCAGAGAGCTCTTCATCTTATGGAGATGCTAGAGACGGCACCAAAAAGCTTGCCAGAAGATTCAAGGATATTTATTTGTTACAATATAAATTTATAATCATTATTTTACACAACTCGTAATAGTTTTGTATCACTGCTACCTATCATATTAATTATTTTCATGCTGCGTCTTCAAACATATTCATCTTTGTACTTTAAAAAAAAAACAGTGCACAGGAAATAAAGGGTTAAAAGGCTTTCTTCAAGCAGATGAAAGAAAGATTTCCTTATTTTTATAAAAACACGCTCTAACAGCGAGTTCCTGATCAACCATTGAACCGTGAAGAAATGGATTAATCTGTTAGCACGGAACACATTTTCTTGGGGCTTCGAGGAGAAAGGAGGACAGGCACCAATAATATAGTAATAATAATAATAATGTATTTTGTATGCTATTCATTATATTGCTTAAACCAGCTCATTCTTAAAGACTAAACTTGTTACTTCCCTTTGTTGCTACGCATTCTTATTGAAAAAGTATCAATAAATAAATAAAGCATAACCAGGAAGCTACAAAAGTGCCATGCAGATTTAATATACCTCCCCGTCCTAGAAATAAACAAATATGTAAAGAAGAGAGAACACAAGTATTCAGGCTACTGTTGGGGCGGAGATTGGGTAGAGAATATTGGTATTAGAATAGTATGCTCTGTTACACTCTATAGTCTATACTGTGTGTGATTGGAAAAGTGAACAATTACTCCCCTTTGCAATGAATTAACATGCAGATCAATCTACGAAAAAGAGACACAATAGTTCTCACATTAGGATACGTGGTGGCTGAGTGGTCAAGTGCTTGGCTTCTGAACCGAGGGATCCGATTCGAATCTCGATGAAGACTGGGATTTCTAGCTTTCAGTTTTTAGGACGCCACTGACTCCACCCGACTCTAAAAGGGTACTTAACATTAGTTGGAAAAGTAAATGCGGATGGTCGTCGTGCTGGCCACACGACACCTTTGTACACCGTAGGCCATAGAGCAAATAAGCTTTACATCATCTTCCCTATAGATCACAAGATCTGAAAGGGCAGTTAGAAACAGACAATGTTTGTAGGAGCCCAACTAACCCATAGGACTGTAAAACTGACAAAGACTGAAAGACGAAACAAAGGTGTATTGATGATGTGAGCTAGTAAAAGCTATGGTTGGAAAAAGTTTCTATTGAAGCGGCGGTAATCTATATTTATTTTTATCGGCACCCACTTGCATACAAAAAAAAAATACGCTCCTAAAAATGTTTGCAAGCTGCTTCTATTTTAAAGAGTTACGGCCACGGAGGTTTAAAAAGGCAACAAGAAAGTGACGGTTATTTAGAGTAGTTATAAAACGAACGCAAATAAAATCTACATATTTATAGACAACTGAAAAAAGTAACTCAATTTATTACAAGGCAGAAAAACTATAGATTCTGTTTGGTGCATCTGGTGAACAAAATCAAAGAAGTGTTTATACGCTATGTGTTTTAAAATGGATATGATAATTTCTGTAAATATTTTCAGCGCTGTAAGATCAAAACTTTCTAAGATCTTTCGTTAATAGCATCAAATATGTTCCATCTGAAGAAAGCACTAGACTTTCAGATCCTTGAACTGATTGAAGAACAAATGGGCAACTAACTGGCGGTAATAAAGGAAAGCTGATACGAAGAGGAACTGACACGCATTAATATATTGTTCAGAATAAAGCTCGTTTTCCTTTTTTTTTTTTTTTGATTTAGTTGGCAACTGTGATTTTCAATTAAAGCGTCCTTGGCATTGTCTAGTTGACTGTGAAAAATCTCTAATAGCTGACTCCACATAAAACGCGAAACATTCAGATCTCCATGTTATGATAAATGAAAAGTGCGAAGTGTGAAAAATACGAATGGAATAATTTCTTTATATCTCACTTTTGTTTTTGTTCCTGTTGTTCCTATATTCTTTGTTTACTTCTGCCCTACTTAATAAGAGAACTCTACTTGCATTCTCTGGTAAACAAAGTGTTCCATTCCACTCGACCTACTGTGTCGCTAATATAATATATTTATAATATATATAATAATATTTTATTCCCCTCTATCTCACGCTGATGCTAAGACCTAATTGTCGTTAAAGACGCCGCCATAGAGACAACCGAACACGAGGATTATAAACTTTCCCTTCAACACTAAAGAAAGAAAAGGGGATGATGATTTCGCCTTGGGTTCCGCCCAGGACCACGGGGGATGTTCATTAACTTGAGTGTCACCGTGGAGGTAATACACGCCGCTGACATACAGTACAAATCACCACCCGACAATTTCCTCCTCTGGTCCCGGGAGGCGAGATGTTGACCATTACCGCCGGATAGTGTTACAGTAATTGGATGTTGGTAACTTTTTGTTCATCTTTTTCTGTTCAACTCTGCCCCATCCTGTCCGCTACGTGACCTTTCGAAGTAGAATTTTTTTTGAACAAACATTTACTTTACTCTCTCTCTCTCTCTCTTTAAGTATATCTATACGATGCTCATCTCTATTTCTCTTTGTTTTTTGCTCCCTCTCTCTCCCTCTCTCTCTCTGCCTATTTATATGAAGCTTCGCTCTCTCACTCTCTCTCCCCTCCCCATCCCCCCTCTCTCTCTCTCTCTCGCGTCCATTCTCTTCATCCCATTGTTTTCCTTCTGATACTGTCTTCTAGTTTCTCTTTCCATAGTTCTCTTTCTTTCTCTCTCCTTTCCTTGTTGCACTGGACTATATAATACTGAAGATGGAAGGACTGAATACCCCTGCTGCCTATACCCAAAACATGAGAAAGGCTTCGGGAGTCAACCCTGAGGAAAAAGCAGGAGCCGGTGACCCTTAGGAAGTTTGCAGCACCCAGTGCTACACCTTGTCAGAGCCTGCGACGCCCCTGAGCCCAAACTGCCAATTTATTGTAGGCGTTCCACACAAAGATAGAGACACCTCTTAAGCCCCGCAGTTCCCAAACTTTGTTCCGAGAGATCCAATGGGTGTTACGGAAAAATTGGTACAGATAAATAAAGTCTAAATAAAGGTTGAAATAAAAATAGTATTATGTTATTAACTTTCCCGATCTTTTAACATTTTTAAGTTAAGAAAAGGGATACGTTGTAATTGATAAGTTTTTTTATTTTCAGTTATTATATGCACCATATCGTAGACCTAATTTTTTGTTTAATTTAGACGTTTTAGAGAAAGTTTTATTTAGGGATATGCATCATTTCATTATGTGCCAATGATCAAATAATTCTATTCTTATTACTGTAATAATTTTTCAGTCCTGGGTATGACTTTAAAGTGACCCATCCTGGACAAGAAATTAACTGTCTAGTCCTGGGCACGACGTTAAACTGCCCACTCCTGGACAACAAGTTAACTGTCTAGTCCTGGGCACAACTGCCCCATTTTTAACACATAATGAAAGAAATGTTCTAACTTAAAAAATATAAATAAATGCTAAGTGTTCCGCTATATTTTTGGAATATGCGAAGAGTTCCGCTGAATCAAAATGGTTTGAGACACTCTAGTTTATATTAAGAACTTATCATTTGCATTGAAGAGTGATTCATTCTGTCTAACGTCTGAGGGATTCAGAACTCTTTAGTGAGGATTATTTTTTCTTTAAGCACGAATCCCCATATTCAAAGTTAGACACCCACGCCAAAGTGTATTCTAAACGACCATTCGGAGCAGGTGATAAATAGATTTGTTGTGTCAATCAGGCAGCCCTCGGGGGCAAGCGCTATTGACATTCACCACTACCTGTAAATAGAAGGTCACTCGAGCGGAAAATAGATGTAAGCCCGCAGTCTATTCTTTGCCCTCACCTGCTGCAGAAGCGACACACACACACACAAACACAATGTCTTGACAAGACGATTATTCTGTCCGGTGTCTGTTCTCCAAAGCCAATAGACTTCCAGTCGATCAGCACACATTCAGGCGAGACTCCAGCTCCAGAC
The DNA here is from genome assembly GCA_030265305.1 of Biomphalaria pfeifferi. Classification (NCBI taxonomy): domain Eukaryota; kingdom Metazoa; phylum Mollusca; class Gastropoda; family Planorbidae; genus Biomphalaria; species Biomphalaria pfeifferi. The sequence goes on from JASAOG010000221.1 coordinate 203,792, forward strand.
AGCATAAAAAAGAGTTTTGTACCCGAACTGTCAAGAGGACCTCGCTGTAACACATGTGAAACACAATTTCTTGGAGTGTGTGTGTGTCTCGGAGTGAGTGTGTTAGTGTTGCTTGAGTGTGTGTAATATCGCGAGGTTTCAACGAGATGCAAAATATTTTGTCGTTCTGTTCATTTTGCCCATCCTTTTTTCTTTGCTATGTCAAGTCTGTGATGTCACTGGATGTCATTTTTTTGTATACCGCGTGTATTCTGATCTTAAGTATTTAGAGCCGAAACCATTGCGATTTAACAAAATATTTTTTCGTCCATCCCTCCAATATAAATAAGCTGTTGAAATAATAATTATTGAAATTTACAGATAATTAATAATAATTTAATATATGTGTTGGCCTCCTTCAGTCGGAGAATGACTAGGCTTCATCGCATAGGGCAGAGGTTCACAAACTTTTATTGACTCGGGAACCCCTTTATATAGTCAAAACGAACCCACTGACAACATTATACAACCCTAATTGAAAAATATTGTCAAATGCCTAATTATATAAGTAGCGATTTCTTTTATTAGTGATGAGATTAATTACGGCAATGAATCCACGTTGTATCAAAAAAATAGACGAGAAAGTAGACAGAAACCTCTTTACAATGATCCATAGTGGAGGAATATGAATTGGAATATTTGTTTGTAATCAGAAATTGGTCCCAAGCTCGGCTGAGAAAGGAGGAGGGTTGGGCGTAGGGCTAGCTACCCTACCCTGTAGAAAAACTAATAGGTACAGAAACTGCAAATCAACAGAAGTCACGGACCTGGGAGAGGATGGACCTCCAGCTGGAAGGTTTACATGACGGTGAAAGCCAGAGTCATCTGGAAGCCGACAGGTCGAAGACCATCATCTCTACCAGGACAACCACCACCATCGGTATGCCAAGCAGATGGGCATGACGTGAAGACAGTTGGAGAGACCCGCCCAGAACCGAGATGCCTGGAGGAAGCTTGTTGGTGGCCAATGCCCAAGAAGGGACCACAGGCAGAGATGATATGAATCAGAGTTTGTGGTCTTCTTGTTGAAACATTGGTTAAATTGCTCGTTTGTAGACCTTTCAATAAGCTGCTCTTGCACTAGTTTGGATTCATTTGTGATTGGGATCTGAGTTTGTCCAAGCGAAAAAGGGTTCAATATAAAGTCGGGAATATCCAAGTGAAGAATGTTTTCAAATCTTTGGTTTAGGTCGTCATAAAATAGAATGTAATAGATATTAAATAGTAGTGAGGGGCGAATTAATTATTATTCAAATTTTCCGATCGGATAAACTGGCTTTTAGCAAAGAAGTTAATTGAATACAATTTTTATCTTTCTTCGGATCCCCTTCAGTCATCTCGAGGACTCCTGAGGTCCGCGGACCACATTTGAGAAACATTGGCGTTTAGCATTTTATCTTGTAAATGTGGAGCCCTTCTCTAAAAAGACGTTCCGGTCCACATACACAAGAGGTAAAGGTGGCATTGCTTTGGTGGTAGAGGAACCAGACATTTTTCGCTTGGCATCTTTCTTTCTTCCAGAGCAGTGGCCAATGCTTTTTTTTTACTGCCCATAGCTTTCTTTGTCACCGCCTGTCTCCAAATAGTGCGGTATATGGCTATGTCTTCCCAGTAGTCAACATCGAGGTCCACTTCTATGAAGTCATGTTTGATTACATCCTCATATTTGAGGTGGGGGTGACCAGGTTTTTTTTTGTGCCCATCGCGGGAAGTCCATTGAGGAGGAATTTTGAGATACGGTTCATCGTCCATCCGGCGGACTTGACCAAACATAATGTAGGCTCAAGTCTCTTTGAGAACATAACAGACAAGAGTTATAAAGACAAACTAAATTAAAATAAGTTTTGAGCAAGTCTTGATGTCCATCCTTAATATAGCGGACCATGTGGCTGAACTGCGGTTAATAGGGAACGAGTTTCAAAACTTTTAAAGGTCGTTTATTGTGGCGGAAAAGTCTGGGACATCGCTATCTAGAAAAGTTCATGGAGCGCAGGAATCTCGGAAGGATACACTGGGTAGTCAGTCGTAGCTTACGTCACAAACCAGTTCGTCAAGCCACAGAGACATTTCATCGTCATCAATGCACTGGTGACAAAGGGGCGGTCACCTTGTCATCAATATAGTTTATTTTTTTCTCTCCTTTAAATAATTTGCACGTAAAAGCAAAGGATCAAGCATTTTTAGTTAAAGACCAGAAATAGACTTTAGAAATAGTAATTGCTCAGAGACTGAAATCGCTTGGCTATCTAAAAAAGGGGTTCGAATCCCGATATGAGATTTGTGTTTGTTGAGCAACCAAAGTCAGAACTTAAAATTTCTTCCAGATACCCCATTTAGGTGCATAGCTATGGAGGGGAAGAGAGGGGAGAGTTTGAAAATCCCCCTGGCCCCCATTTGAGGGGGGCCCCAAATGAGTGGGGTTTTTTTTACATTAAATATTACGCAAAATGCAGGGCCCCAAAGAGGTTAAGTCCTCAGGCCCCCAAATGATGGCAAATTTTTAGCTACGCCACTGACCCTATTCCAGACATGTTCACACAAGAGAATGTACCAGAGCGCCAGCTATAGGAGCTTTAAAGACGCGCAATATAATAGCAATAAAAAAATAATAACAATAATAATAATAAAAGATAAAATGGCGAACGTCGCCTCACTTTTCTGACATCGCATAAAGTTTAGCTCATTTAGCTTAATTTAAATTCTTCGGCATACACTTTTTAAAGGTGGCCCTCGTTGCTTTATGTTTTTCTTCCATCTACAAACACAAAAAAACAATTTGACAAAAATATGGTTTAAAAGAGTCAGTGTGAAAAGAAAAGGTAGGTTTTATTTAAACTTTTACACGGAACTCTTCTACTGGCGTGCTTGTACATACGACTAGACAATTTTACTGAAGTTTTGAATGGCCTCCTAGAGTCTCGTGAAACTCGAGTCTAGAACCCTATTGCCCTACTGATTACTTAATGGACCGATGGAAAATATTTTTTAGGGGGAACTGATTCGATTCTCGTCACGTTGTTGAGCGGCTTTGATGAAAGTAATCTACCCTTAGTGTCGCCATATTGAATGGTTAAGCAAAGGGAACTAATAAGAAAACGAATCTCAGAAGTTAACGCCCTTTTATTTTTAGTATTTCTCGGAAGTAGATTTGCTTTTTGAAAATATAATTGTTAAAAGTAGATCTCGCCCGATGTGTGAGGGAGTTTTGATGGATTAAAGGGGCGTTGAGGGAGGCGCCAGTATAGGTCTATTGGGGATTGGGCCAATGCAATTGATATGTGGCTCCCTGAGTAAGATTGACGATATAGAACAAACGATGAAAAGGAAAAAGGTCTCAGCGTTTACAGGAGACATGGACTTGAACAAAGATGGGCTGGTGAATTAATACCGCCGGTATCGTCTCTTGTTCCCTCCCATGGCTGCTGGTCCCCGGGGCACGATTCGCCGACACAAGAGAAGATGATTATTTTTTTGGGGGGGATATGTGTGTATGTGTTTCTATCTCTCAGTGTGTGTGCAGTACTTGACAACCTTCTAAGCGACACTGGAGCCGGTGATCTTCCATGTGCGCTGACGTGGCATATCGCGTGTCACTCGGCCGTCACATTGGGCAAGGGGGGGTACTATTCACTTGAGCATGCCTGAATGCATGTTAGTCTGTTTGTGACATCGACAGAATGAATGATCTTGAAAGGCTGACCAAAACTGCATGTTTTTCTACCTTCTAATTGAGGCCTTAATATTTTATGGAAAAACCCAATTACACACTGGACCTTGACAGTACTTGATATTATTATTATAATTATTATTATAATTATTACTATATTATAAACGAACGAGTATTCATTTTCTGCCACTGCCATGGTCGAGTTTCGCTAAAGAAAAACAAAATTCATTGCAGACCCTTTATCAGTGTCCACTTAGAAATTTTCTGGTGATGTGGCCGGTCTGCAGAAGTACCGCCCTCTGACAGGCAACGAGAATCTACTTAGGAATGTAAAGGGCGTTGAAGGTGTCTGTGAGGTCAATTGTCATTATCCCCTCGGTTGATATAACTAAGGGGTATATTGTTATTTTAGATAACTGCCGTAAACGCTTAATTTCCAAGCATAGGTTCCCATATTTTCTTTGTTTTTCTATTTCAGATTTTCTTAAATTATGAGACAGTGGTACGACAATGTCAATGAAGTGTTTTTTTCCTTTTTATCGATGAGCAGCAGATCAGGGCGATTAAAATCTATTGTTTTGTCGGTCAAAATAGGCCTATCCCAATACAGGAGATTATCAGTAGACTCGAGAACCTCTTATGGCGAGTATTTGTAATAAGGAGGACCAGTCACTTTCCCATGGGAGATTTTTTATTATTGAAGTCTTCGGTGTATCCGGTTAATAAAAAAAAAAAGGAACTACTAAAAAGTTATATTTTAAAAAAGCATGGAATAATTTCGTCCACTTGACGCACAGCAGAATCAAAGTTCAAAGCTTCGTCGTTGGAGCAGCAAGTCATTGTTGTATGATCTACTTGACAAACGTGATCTTTTACTATGGCGTCCTTAACATTTAGTTCATTGTTTCTTTTAAAATCTCTCCCAATCTTCCTCTTTTCATATTCAAAGATTTTCTTCAGGTTCCATTGGCTGTTCTTTACATTTCTCCACATTTTTGTTTTTTTTTTTGCTCTAAGAGCTTAGACTATGTCGAGTCTGATGGAACTGAGACTCTGCGACATCATTATGCACAGTTGGCTGAAATTTCGAGCACCTCCGACATGGGATGGAAACGGCCCACGGACCAGAAGTTGTGCATCACCCTTTTCAATATTATAGAAGAGAAAAATCTTTAAAGTTAAGCGGTGCCATGGCAACGTAAATAAACAATGCGCTAGTCATTATCTTTAGTGAAGTCGCAGTCACGTGACTTAAGGGATCTCTATTATTCTACTTTGCGTAAACTTCCTTTTTCTACTTAATCTTCTTGTAACAAAGTCGACTTTGTAAGGAAGTTAAAGCCCTCTAGTCATCAAGCCCATGTTTGTTCACTCTTTCATCTTTGCCATTGTTTCTGTCCAATCTCTTTTCTGACTGCTACACCTTAGAAATAATAAAACATGTAAAATTTTGATGACGCCTGCGTCGAAGCATTCAAAGCCCATGGTGTTAAAACACCCTACCTATAGAGGCACCACACGTAGGGCCTAAAGTTCACTTTACGTCCTTGGCCAGTCTCAGGTCACGATCGTCCATCACCCAATACAGCGCCTTGAAAGAGATACGAGAACCCTAACACCTAGAGATTTTTTTTTTCAATGAAAAATATCCACAACAGAAGAGAGAGAGAGAGAGAGAGAGTCGGGAAATAATGGCAAAGTTGGTCAGGTTCGGTTTCCGGTAAGGGTTATGTATCACGATAGAGGGACGCTCACATATCCTTAAGAACACGCGTGGAAATTGAGATGTCTTCTTTAATTTATGGTGGGCATTATTCGCGGAAATTTTAGATTCCCGACCTTTGACCTCATTTTACCTTCTGCTAATTTTTCTCGCGTTTCAGACTTTGTTTTTCGTGCCTGAAAATTTTGTATTTTAGTTCAGAAACAATGAATGAAAAAGAAAACAAAAAGAAAAGAAAAAAAAATGCTTTCTAGACCCTCTAATTAGTAGTTTAGCATTTGTTTGAAAACAGGAGTATCTGTGACACTAATTAGATGTATGCTTTGAAAGCTTAAGTCTGATCTTGGCTCCACTTTGCTTCATTAGGTGCAGGAACAAGCCATGAAACACTAGGCTCTGACAGACTAAGTGGGACATGTCAGAAAATTTAGGATTCTGCTTTTCCTTCTTTCTTTTTCTTTTTGTAAAATGAATTTTTGTGAGTTCCGACAATGAAAGGGTTTCTGATGATTGAGAAACGGACCCGCGAAGTCCATCGAAATTCTTTCAAAGGCACATCCCTTGTTCTATATGCTAGGACAAAACTTATACAAATACTCCTTCTTCCCTAGTGCTATTAGTGAATGGAATGGGTTGCCTGAATCGGCCAACAAAACCAATAACTTGGCAGAGTTTATGTCATTAACATGTATGACTAGATTGATCTAGGAACCGGCGAAGGACACTCACTTTTTTTTTCTTTTTTTTTTTTTAAAGTATCGCCTGTCAAAGATAAGATAAGATATGCTCATGTCTAGAGGTTGACAATCAAGCTCTTTTATAAATCTTTTATTTTTGAGTGTTTCAGAATACTTAGGGACAATATGAAGGATTGTAAGTGAAATTTTGTTAGAGAGATGGAGCTGGAACACCCCTGATCAAGAACCGCTGTTACCCAAAAGTACAGATACATTTTTCATCCAATGAATAATAAAGTCTCGTGATGAATCACTGTACCTCCAAGTATTTTAGATTCGCAGTTCATTTCTAAGTTTTCTTAAGGCCTTTATTGAGAAGGTCTTCATTTTACTTGTGTTTCATGCAGTGGTTCCCTCTGGGATTGGGCTTAACCGCTGCTTTGCAAGAAAGTGACCACCCTGCTGCAAGACGTTCCTAAAACAATGCTTAAGTCAATGGCCTGGTATGAGAAGAATTAATTCTATTTGATACCCGCGAGTTCGCACAAAAGTTAAGATCTTAATATGGCGGATATTTTTTTCAGGTGGATATAACCGTGTAGGCTATTGTCGGCAGCATTAGGGCCCTTTTATCGACAGCATTGTTATGCTCCTGCAGTAGACAGCAGTTTTAAAAGCCTGTTATGGTGACAACAATGTTATATCTCTGTTATAGATATGTTATTAGTTGCATGTGCGTGTTCTTTAGTATTGGTTAATATGTTCACTTACACGTGTATGAAGTTGTTGAAAGTCTTTGAGTTGGTTATGGCCAGCTACTTTCCTCTAATCCATTGAGGGCAACATGGCGCCTGATTTGATCCTTAAACTTATACTACAATATAGAAACATTTAAAGTCAATTCATTTGTGACATGTATAGATGTGTTTCATGACTCTTCCCCATATTAAGATGAAAGTTTCTCTTTAACTCATTCGTGAATCTCGTTAATGGTTTTCGTTTTTTTCTTACTTTCTTCGTTTTACTCTTCGTTCACTCTAGTTCTGTATCATGTAGTCTGTCTCTCTCTCCCCCTCTCTTTCTCTGTATTCCTTTCACTGTCTTTCTGTCTCTTTTCTCTTTCACTGTCTCTTTTATGTGCACAATGCCCGTGCATTTCTCCAGCAAATTCATTTTCCCCTTCTCTCCATCTTATTCAATTTTAATCAGGTGTTTGGGCCTAGCCAAACAAGGGCCAATAACTCGTCACAAGGGAGATTAATCAGACGACTTTGGAACATATTAATGTTTCCTCAGTGGCTTACGGGCCCTTTTTTTTTCTTAAAAAAAAAAAAAAAAAAAAAAGGCAATAACAAAGGGAGGGAACCGAGATTTTTTTGAACATATATGAGCGTAAGAAAATAAAAGGGAGGGAATTAGACAATTTTCTTGTATAGAGTTTGAGTCCATCCAGAACGAGGTCTATGTGAGATGAGAAAAGAAGAACCAGAATTGAGGTCACTTGGAAAGGGAGGTAAGGACTTGTGACTCCTTGAAATGACAGATACAAATTGACTTCCAAGAGCGTTACATTTGACCATCGGGATAGATCTCCTTCCTCCCTAGGCGTACCCTTACCTCCAGCTTACAAGCCAATTTTTTATCTGTTTCCAATCTTGTTCTGGCTAAATAAGGCTCATTTCTTACTGTCGCAATCTTGTCTGATGTCGGACATTGATTCTGTCAGGATAGGAAAAGGGGGGGGGGGGGGGAGCTACATTGTAGATCAAGTATCGATCTACTAAAAGTCGTTTATTAAAATTTTTCATAGCATCTATACACATTAACATGAGAGTCCAATAACGGAAGAGATGAACAAGGGCAAGGGAGGTAAGTACGCCCCGAATCCATTACTTGTAACATGCACCAGCTTGAACAGTTGGATTGTCTTTCTTCTAATCAAACACAATAGTATAACGAGTTGATATTAAGTGTTTTTTACCGGCCCCCGAAAGGGAAAAGATGCTATTGTTTTGTGTGAACTGTCTGTCCTCCGTCCGTCCCGTTTAGATCTCAGAAACTAGAAGAGAAAATGAAAATCGGACATCGTGATATTTTAGATCATTCAAAGTTCTGATGCAACGACTACTTTTTTCTTTTCCGAAAGTGAACCATCTAATTTTTAAAATTATCTTTGCAAGCAGATTTTTCAAAAAAATTCACCACTATTAAATGAAAAACTTCAGGGGAGGTAAGTATTTCGAAAGGATCTCAGACTTCTTTATTGATAAATCAAGCTTCATTCATAGATTCGCGCATTGGTACAAAAATCTGCATCTAAGGTCACAATAGAAAAAGTATCAATGGATCATTAAAAAATAGTTTTCCATTTATTAACTAACTCATTAAATAGAAAACTTATTCTTATGTTGTTTTTAAAAAGAATTTTAATACGAACTTCGTTTCAATTGTAAGTTAAAAAAAAAATAAAAAATAAAAAAAAAAACTAGTCTTATAGCGCGCAGTTTTCACATATCCTCAATAGGCTATACACTTGACAACAATCTAAATTACAATAAATAGATGCCAGACATAGATCTAGATTTAATTGTATTAAACAATTTGAACAAAAATTAAATTTATAATCCATTAAGAAAATAGTTCTTCTAATAGCTTAGGGGTGCAGATTTATTTATTATGTAAGCAGTAGTTTCACATCAAGAAGTGAACAGCATAAGTGCACTATAACCCAGTAGTAGGACTACTAATCCTGATCATAATATTGACCTAGATCTAGCTCTAGTAGATCTAGATTCTATTTCTAGATTTAGCCTAGATTCTAGTCTAGATTAGGCTATAGATTTAGTTCTGGATCTTTATCTAGAGTCTATTTAGTCTAGACCTAAACCTAGTCTGGATGTAGCTTCTAGACCTAGTCTAGATTCGAGATCGAGATTCTAGATCGAGATCTAGATAGATCTAAATATAGATTTAGATCTAGTTTATATCAAGAGTCTAGATCCAGATCTAAACTAGATCTAGAACGAGTCTAGAAATCTAGTTCTAGCGTAGATTATAATTCTAGCTCTAGTCTGAATTCTAGTTCTAGATTTTAGTTCTAGTTTCTAGTTCTATCTAGACCAAGTCTAGATCAAGAACTAGTCTAAAGATCTAGTCTAGATGTAGATCTAGACTATATCATATCTAGAACTAGTCAAGAAATCTATATCTTGTCTAGATCTAGATTCTATATATGTTCTATATTCTGGATCTAGTCTAGACCTACTAAGTAAATAGAGCGTTTAGGATCAAATCAAAAGGAAGAGAAATAAATGACTTAACAGAACAATGAACTCTGCTGAGTGAGAAGGATGTAACTGATGCTGTCATAATAAAATTCCATATTGATCTTTGATTTCGGTTACGTTTAATCTCGTTTAGTGATGTACAGTTTGTTTCTTTTTTTAAAATTATTATTAGAAGATGGGCAATTGAGGTGAAACTACTAGATATGAAGATGAAAAAGCAATCACTAACTTTATGGTGTATTCTATATCTTAAAGCAGTCCCAGGTGACCAGGTTTATTTTTTTTTTCAGCCAGAAAGCTGATATCCTTTCTAAAATTGTACTTTAAGCTTTCCTTTCGTTACGTATTCCTAGTAGTTCCTCTTGTAATGTTACAAGTGAAGCCATCAACGCTGTAGACCTTTCAATCTATTGGGCAGATGAGTTAAATTCTACTGTCCACATTTCTTTTTACATTCTACCCCATTTAATATTAGTTACCAGTAGGCAAATGTATGCTCTTAAAAAAAGGTATCAAAATTAATATCGAATTTTCATTGGAATAATAAGATTACCTAATGTACAAATCATATTCTTGTGTGTATGAGGTAATTCCATTAATAGAAAATCGAAATTAAAGCCACGACTTGCTTAAATGAAATCCACTACTGTAGACCCCCATTTTATCTCATAGACCCCCCAATTCAATTTCACTTTCGTAGACCCCTGGAAGTTGTCGTAGACCCCTGGGGGTCTATATAGACCAGTTTGGGAATCACTGGTCTACTAGAAACTACAGGGGGAAAGAATGACTCGGAGACCAAACATGGATCAGATCGTTGGACCGTGACCTCCGTGACCCTATGTCGAAGGTGCCGGTTGGACCAAGAAGCAACGACTGCAGGGTGGACATGGACCCAACTGAGAACAGAGTCCGAGGGCGAAGTGCTGTTGATGCCCTGCCCCCCAAAGGGAGTCAAAAAGATTGAGACAAGGTCTAGTGATGGAGTGTTTCGTTGATAAAAGAAGGTCATGAGATCAAAACTGTGAAAGCTCAAACCAAAAAAGGTCAAACAAATTCATTATGTTACAGGGTGTTCCTTACAAAGGCTATCCATTGCTTTCTGAGTGCTGGTCTGGCCTCATCAGACAACAATATGAGAACTGTTCTAATAGGCAATATTATTTTTAAATTATTGCCAAGACACCGACAGAACCTTCAGTTTTTGTGTGTACTGTACATAGACTCTCTACCAAAACACTAAACCACAAGACTTTTTTTTCAAAAAAAAATTATTATTTGATGCGTCTAGAGTCACGTAACAGACCATAAACAATCACTCAAAGTGTTTTATACCAGTGGGATTTTGTTGACCGGTAATCTATAAAGCCATCGCTGTACACTTTCCACAAACTAAAGACCCATACATCTAGCCTTCTTTCCCTTGGTATAGACATCGAACTGTCTATTTGATTCAAATACACTTCAACTCACCCAGCCCCACCCTTTTATTTCTACATCTTTCCATTATCTCCCTTTTTTTTAAACATACGGCTATCTCCCTTTGGTAATCACAAGTTATCCCCCTTCTAAACGGAAACGCCACGCGGCTATAGTTTATTTCCGCTTCGCCATCGGGCAACATCACGTGATGGAAGATTGTTCTCCTGAACTACCGCACACACTAATTGTGTGCCCGCATACAATAAAACAATAGTCGTGAAATATAGATAGTATTTGAGCATTTTAAACTGATCGATAAACTTATCAGGCAATAGAATCTAATAGCAAGACTACCACAGTTATTAAAGTGTGGCTACAGAATGAATATAAATTCAATAAGTTCTCAAACATTGCACTAGCTGTGTTATTGACACGACTTTTGTCTTCCTCAAACATTGCACTGATTGTGTTATTGGCACGACTTTTGTATGTGTTACTTTCGCTTCAAAACAAAAAGTTTTATTAAATTAAAAAGGTTAAAAGGTAACCCTTACAGAATATGGGGGCAGATTATGTAAAGATTATCTGTTTCTTATGCACAACGACCAACCGTCCTTACTGCCAATACGTATGCCTACCTTTAGAGTAGGTGATGTTGTATGCTTACCTTTAGAGTAGGTGATGTTGTATGCCTACCTTTAGAGTAGGTGATGTTGTATGCCTACCTTTAGAGTAGGTGATGTTGTATGCTTACCTTTAGAGTAGGTGATGTTGTATGCCTACCTTTAGAGTAGGTGATGTTGTATGCCTACCTTTAGAGTAGGTGATGTTGTATGCTTACCTTTAGAGTAGGTGATGTTGTATGCCTACCTTTAGAGTAGGTGATGTTGTATGCTTACCTTTAGAGTAGGTGATGTTGTATGCCTACCTTTAGAGTAGGTGATGTTGTATGCTTACCTTTAGAGTAGGTGATGTTGTATGCCTACCTTTAGAGTAGGTGATGTTGTATGCCCACCTTTAGAGTAGGTGATGTTGTATGCCTACCTTTAGAGTAGGTGATGTTGTCTGTCGTTGACTTATGGCACCAGACTGCTGGTAGACAACTAAACCGCTATAGGCGTATTATATTTTAAGTTTTTTAAATTAATAAAACCTGAAATTACTTGAATAACTTCTTTGGTGAACATGACTAAATAGAACTTTTATTACAATATAGACAAATCAACTTAAATTAAATAAACTAATATTTGAAAACTCCAAAACTCACAATAAAAAACAACAGGTCCTTACATTCTGGCATCCTGGAGTCGTCTGACGTACTTAACACAGCTTACGACAATGTCGCTTATCTTGCATCATTCTACTAGACTAACATTACATTTATGCTCTCTCTCTCTCTCTCTACAACTAACAATAAGTACTCCCTTTTCATATCACACAGGAAACACACACACACACACTCCATAACAATGGGTGGCCCTTAAAATAAGAATCATTGTCTTCACTTGGATTCGAACTCGAGTACGGAAGCCAAGCGCTTTACCACTCGACCACCATGCCTCTATATTCAAATTATGGTAGCACACATTGTATTGCTGACCCTACCCCCCCCCCCCTCTTCAGAACACACAGAAGTAAGAAAATAAGTGAATAGAATGTCCAGTTGGCAAAGATCTTTTTAGTACGTATTAAAAGTCTCTTATGAGAAATCAACGGAGAGTGCATTTTTTTTCCATGAAAAAAAAAAGGGCGGGTGGGGGGGGAGTCTGTTTTTTTTTTGGGGGGGGAGTGAGAGCGGTAGAGGATGTAGTTACTTTCCGAAAACAGGTTTTATAAGACATAATTGAAAATTAAAAATCTTTGTAAACATTAAATTCTAATTTAAAATTTAAAGTTATACCAGAACACTTTTTTTTTTGGTTTCAAACATGGACTTTTATTTTATGTGACATTTAAGTCACCAAAAAACTTTTTCTACAGAGTTGATTAGTTATCTGTTATTCCAAGTAGGAAAATAATGACGAGTCTCTTAAATACAAAATATCTATAGCTGCTCTTAGTGTTGTATTCAAATTTGTTATTATTGTGGTCGGTTCATAGTTAGACGAAAGCTTTTACATTATTGATTTTCATGATTACACATTAAGCACATTAGACTTTTCCTGCTGTCACAGTAATTCATCTAGACTAGAGATACATCTTCATTGTCTTTTTGGAGAGAGAAAACATTTCTACAATCTCTGCCGTTGGACCACTTCCCAAAAAAAAACCCTCAACTCCGAGCATAGGAACTGATGCCCTGGCACTTGATTTGGTAGGCTCTACTCTTGTAATGTCTGGCACTGCTATGACCCAGTTGTCTCGTGTCTGAAGCGAACATATGAATCAACAATAATGGAGGTAAGTAATGTCTGACCTATTCTCTTCTGTCACTTCGCCGGTGGTGCCAACTCCTTTGTTAGAAGCCTGGGAAAGAAGGTACCAGTCTGTGGTGACTGGCAGAGTGGAGATATCTAATGTAATTGTTTTCAAGGCCAGACAGATCTAGATGGTAGCTGGTGTACGTAGCTGGGGCAAGATTGGAACAAGCTGTGCAGTTGGCACATTATTTTGCTTAGCACAGAACCAGGCTCTGTCCATAAAACAATAGTGAATACATCCAAAAAGCTGTTACAATAATGAGACAATCTAGAAAGCCAACTAGCTGGTATTATAATGAGAGAAGAAAGCCAAGTAGCTGGTACAATAATGAGACAGTAAAGAAAGCTAACTAGCTGGCACAATAATGACACAGGGAATAAAGTCAACTAACTGGTACTATAATGACACAGGGAATAAAGTCAACTAACTGGTACTATAATGACACAGGGAATAAAGTCAACTAACTGGTACTATAATGACACAGGGAATAAAGTCAACTAACTGCTACTATAATTAGACAGTAAATAAAGCCGAAAGTAAAGTTTTTCCCCTTTCGGACGATCTATGGGGCAGATCATGTTAAGGTCATCTGTTTAGGAGGTGCGGTGGCTGAGCGGTAAAGCGGTTGATTTCTGAACCGGGGGTCCCGGCTTCGAATCCTGGTGAAGATTAGAATTTTTATTTCGGGATCCTTGGGCGCCTCTAAGTTCACCCAGCTCTAATGGGTACCTGACATTAGTTGGGGAAAAGTAAAGGCGGTTGGTCGTTGTGCTGGCCACATGACACCCTCGTTAACCGTAGGCCACAGAATCAGATGACCTTTACATCATCTGCCCTACAGACCACAAGGTCTGAAAGGGGACTTAACTTAAATAAAGCCGAATAGCTGGTACAATAATGAGACAGTAAAAAAAAGTCAACTAGCTGGTACAACATTGAGGCAACTTTAGAAGATGGCGAAGGCCTAATTGTTGGCTTAAAAACAAAACAAAGCCAGGAATGTCCAACATTGCTGTGTAGTTGAGCTGTTTGAGAAGCTGTGAATGTCGACATAAGAAATGAGATGTTCTCGGGTTATCGAGCTTCGCCTCTCACCCCACCACAGAAATAACCAAAGAGATCATTCATTAAATAAGAAAATCTACACAAATTACAATAACTCACGAAACTGTAGGACTACATTTGATTCACTAAATGATAGGGACACCATGGAGCTAGATATGCAGTGTCAAGAGCGACAACTAACTTGACAATACTACGTAATATGTTTCTTATAAGTAAGGATTTGTAAGGTGTCAGTCCAAACAAGCGATACGTCTCTCCTAAGAATGAATATGATCCTTGATATGTAAATAATAGTTGACGCATATAGGATACATAGAAACAACACACAAAGGATATTTTTTTTTTAAGTTTGGTTCCTTGCTGTTTGTCTTTCTGACGTTACCACGTCATTTTGGCCGATTGCACGCCTTTATGTCTGGCCCCATTGTGGTAGATATGCCAGTTTGAAATTTCAAGTGTAACAAGAGGAGGCTTGCCTATGGTCTGTGTGATAAAAGAGCGGCTGTCTAGATTTCCCACCATGACGCAAACCAACTTGGCAAAAAAAGATAAATGCCGCCTTAGTGGCCAGATACTTGTTAAGTTTGGCTGCTTCACTGATTAAAGTAGGGCTTCTTCAACTCTTGTTGCGTTTTATCAAGCACGGTAAACAACCAAGGAACGACTTGAGGGGGCGGGGGGGGGGGGGGGGGGGGACAACAACACAATAGGATAGATCTGCACATTTAGTTAGGGAGTTATTTCACCCACCGGTTAGGTCCATTATTTCGATCCTGATTAATGACACTGTTCTCTTGTTTGAAATTCAAATGCTTACCTAATCTCATATACCAAAATTTCATACTGGGGATAAAATAAACAATGACATGGATGCTAAATTTGTATTTACATGTTGCTTGGTTAAACTGATTCTGCAGTGCTAAACGGTGTACACAACTTATCGTAGAGCTTCCTTTATTCTGCACACCGGATACACAAAAAAAAGCTAACTATTAATAATATTTCCGACAAAGATAATTTCAAAATACGCCCCATTTTAATTTTTTTATCAACATATGCCAACATAGGTTATTAGTTTTCCTGACTAAAATAGTATTTTTTTTTAAAGTAATTTAATACACAGGTCCTGACATTGTAGTGGACTGCCATTGTTGTGGGATCTCTGACATAACCACGTGATATCAAAATTAGCTCATTGTTGGTACATACAAGATGGCGGAATTAATGTATTTTTTTTTATTATGTCTAGAAAAAACAACTTGTCATAACGACAGTGGCGTAGCTAGGTTTGGCGGAGAATTTTAAAATCCCCTTGGGCCCCCACTTAAGGGGGGGGCCCAAATGAGTATTCTTTTACATTAAAAACTAAATATTACGCAAAATGCAGTGGCCTCAAAAAGGTCAAACCTCTCCCGGGCCCCAAAAGATTAAAAACAAAATTCTAGCTACGCTCCTGCATAGCGAACTTTATCAGTGAATACATTGATATGAGTTGACACCCATAAGACAGGGCCGGCTTTAGGCTGATTTGACCGATTGATCCAATTGGGCCCCGCGCCTGGCAGGGACTCCGCAATTTACATTAAGCATATCACTATCAGTCACGGCTCTAGTCACAGGCTTTTAAAGATGTATGACTTAAAGAGTTAACATATTTAGTGTAGGCCTATCTTATATTAACGTTACTTTATTTAACCCATTGACACCTATTGCGTTTGAGTTGCTTCCTTTGTATGTTGTATAACAAATATCTGTATAATGATCTAATTAACAGTAATAGTTGCTATTGTAAAAAAAAATAGGGCCTCGCAAGCACTCATAAAATGGGCCCCGCAATTCGTAAGGCCGGCCCTGTCCTAAGATGCAGGAATTCAAATTCACTGGATCTAAAAACGGTTGCGTGATAGATGAGTGGTGAAGGGCTTGAGTTCCGTACCTGGGGATTTCGGCATCGAAGCTCAATGAAGACTGGGTCTCTGAGCTATGGGATATTCAGGACCTCCTTTAGTTCAGCCAAATTTAATGTGCACCTGAGATTGATTGTGGAAAGTAAAGGCGGACGGAAGTTGTGCTGGCCAGAGGATACCTAGTTAACCGTCGGCCATAGAAACAGGGAATCATCTGCCCTATAGATAGCAAGGTCTGAAAGGAGTATTTAAAAAAAAACAACTATACATAATGTTAAAAGTAATAATTTATAGACAGCGTTTATTTTTACAAGATTTAATATATACAAAATGGCAGAACGTCGCATCATTTGTCATGGAACCCATTGGCCAACATTATTTTGTGTCTCTTGAAACAGATTGTCTTTCCTTGGCTGGGGGAAAGATGGACGCTCCAGCAACCTTTCACACAAAAACAAAAAATATTACGTTTTAAGATGTCTACTGAAGATTGCGTTTAGCAATTAACTTAAAGATTCTCTTTCAGTTGTTGCGTTTCAGTTTGATTCCTATCATCGGGTCCTGGCTACGGGTAATGTGTGAGAACCACAAATCTTCATTAGAAGAAAAAAAAAAAAAAACATGTCCAGATAATAAACTATTAGAGACATGGGCGTCACTCAGACTTGCCGTCTGGACCACGACTACAACATGTGGTCGACCGATAGCGCCGGTCTTCAGGGACTCCACATTTCTGACTTGCCCGATCTCCGGTCCAATCAAATGTGATACGCACGTGGAACGTTTTTTTTATCTTCTTCTCCTCCCAAGTCTTCTCTTCGCCCGACCGACAACTTGGAGAAAAACTGATGTTTCGGCTCCATCCAGGGGTCTAAGTGTTAGTCTCCAGGGAACATACCCGCAAGACAATTATGAATTACTGCCGGCAACTCCCAGCAAGTGTCAGGGGCGTAGAACTGTGTGTTTGTGTGTAGGTTATGCGTGTTAGTTCTCTCCCATGACAGCATTAAGATCTCATAAGTTTTTGATCAAGTGTAAGGTATGGAACCAGCAAGTCTCTGATGGGAAAAGGCTGCGTATTTTAAGGACTCCTATTAATCACAAATTCACCATTGACCTGTGTTGACCATAAGATGTTTTATTTGTATTAATATTTTTTTTACTGATGCCAGATGCTACCATCTTTTCTTGTGAATGGCATATACAATGCGCCCTGTCAGTGACTCTCACGTTTTTAGATTAGCAGACATTTTGAAACTTATATTTATATATATATATGTTGTTACCTGTATTACATTAAAAAGCTAACATTACCCGTGTAGTGGCTTTTTACTAATTAGAAAGTGTTGATATTTTTTGTAATTATTGATCTTGTACTTTAGCGTAGATTATAGATCTTGTACTTTAGCGTAGATTATAGATCTTGTACTTTAGCGTAGATTATAGATCTTGTACTTAAGCGTAGATTATAGATCTTGTACTTTAGCGTAGATTATAGATCTTGTACTTTAGCGTAGATTATAGATCTTGTACTTTAGCGTAGATTATAGATCTTGTACTTTAGCGTAGTTTATGGGTCTTGTACTTTAGATTATAGCTCTTTTATTTTAGTAAAGTCTCTATAAATCGTATACTTTACATTTTATAGATCGTGTAATTTTACGTAATTTAAAGATCAAGAACATTTCCTAATAAGGTTCTTTGCTATAATATAAAAAGACTATTGGGAAACAAATATCTGCTTATTATCTAGCGTTATTGTGTCGTTATTGTTATTACTACACAATCCCCTGTTAACCTACATTTCTAAAATAGTTTTTACGAAT
This sequence comes from Biomphalaria pfeifferi, assembly GCA_030265305.1. NCBI lineage: Eukaryota > Metazoa > Mollusca > Gastropoda > Planorbidae > Biomphalaria > Biomphalaria pfeifferi. The sequence continues at coordinate 221,826 of JASAOG010000221.1, forward strand.
GAAATATTACAATGAACACATATGCTTCAAATGTTATTGAACGCTGATTATATGTTGAATTTTGTTTGTGTGTTTTTTGTTTGTTTTGGTCTGTTTGTTACCGTATAAAAACAGCTTCTTCCGGTTGCTCTTTAGCAATAATCTCTTTGATGTTGTACCGGTGTCCTGTTCTTTTTTTTTTTGTTCCCCGTCAAGTTTCAATGTCAGGTGAAGTACACAAGAATGGATGTGGATGTAGGGCTATGTGGATGTGTGGCTATGTGGATATAGGGCTATGTGGGGCTAATCAGTATCACTCGAGTCTCCTACACTGGCTCCATCTCCTAAATGGACAGACTGAAGTGCTTCAAAATGTCTAATAATAAGAGGGGCAGGGAAAGAGGTGGAGATGGTTAAGTTCAACGTGGCATGATGGACAGCCTTTTCTTGTCTTAGTGAGAGGAGGGGGGGGGGGTCTAGTCAAGGAAACATCTATATTTTATTATCATACCAAGGCAGAGGGAGGGGGGTGTCCTTACTGAAGGAGATGTCACTATCATGACCCTACAGATTTCAGCTCTTGGGTTGACCTTTTCGAATTTCAATGGGGTGAGCCGAGACGGGCTGACACTGAAGGGCAACATTTGTGATTCTTTCTGTCTATCCTTTAGTTGTTCTGTTTTGTTTTTGTTTTTTTTTCGATGTTTTCCTTAAAAAAAAAAAAAACGCGAATACCAGGAAGAGATTTCTCAGCTCAAGTTTTTCATTAGCTAAGTGGAGCGATTATTAGAATGTCTTCATCCAGCCGTACCGGTTCGTCTTGGTAAGCCCAGCATCAATTTTCCAAAAACAGCCTCGGCAAGGCCTCGTTAGCTACTTCATCCCCACTTGAGATGTCAGTGCCTTCAAAGACGGGAACGCTCAGAGCGGAAACAAAAAAATGGAAAGTTTAACTGGCAGGTTCACAGACCGAAATCAATGTTGCCAGGAAATGAATTGAAGCCGAAACAACCCAAAAAAAAAAAATGACACAAAAATACTTACACGTACTTCTGTAATGAGCAAGTGAAATAAGGCATCAATATTGTTGCCACGAGTTGCAACCTACACAGTCAGAATGTAACATCCGGACTCCACTTAGTATAATAATGTAGGGGATTTTCATAATTAAGTCAATCAGAGTAATCTGCTCTTTGCTTATATTTTCATTTGTAAGATCCGATTTAGCTTAAAAACAACATGTATTTAAGCAAAAAAAGGCATAAAGAGAAAGCAATAATAATACATATCGGGGATATATATAATGGAACATACAGAAACAAATATAAGAATGGTTGGGTTGAGATGATAAAAGAAACGGACAAAAGAAATATAAATAAATATATATATATATATAATATATAAAGGCACGTTCCTTATCCCATATGCTAGGACAAATTTGTACAAATACTCCTTCTTCTCTAGTTCTATTAGAGCATGGAATGGGTTGCCTGAGCTAGCCAGGAAAACCAGTGACTTGGCAGAATTTAAGTCATTGGTTAATATGCATGACTAAATGCATGACGCGTAGGACGTAATCATCTTCTTTTTTGAAGTAACGTCTGTATTATATAAGATAAGATAAAGAAACAATGCCGATGATGATAGTTTAAAACAGCGTTCCCCAAACTGTGTTCCGTGGAATCCTAGTGGTCCGCGATGCCTGAATAGGTGTTCCAAGAATTACTGGAATAGTTAACTAGTAGACCACCATGCGAATTATTTCCCTCTGAAAAATAATCAAAGTGTTCCACTAAATACTCAAAATGTGCGAAGTGTTCCTTCAAGAAGAAAAATGTTGTAAACATCGGTTTATAAGATTGCTATCTGTTAGAAATGCAAGAGCTTAGAAAATTGATTTAAGTTGCTAAAAAGTGCATTGAAATCCCAAACTTTGAGATGACAAATGTTGTTATGTATGTTTCAAAGTAATGTTGCTCGAAAAAACAACAACTAGTACAAGTTAGATAACCACAAACATTGTCCATTTTTAAGTGTATTACCATAAAGGTAGAGTTACCTTCTCCTAGGATGACCTAGATCGAAACCAATCATTATAGAAGGCCTGAACACTGGCCTGCAACTTCACAACCTGTGGGCGGTTTAGACCAACAGCTAGTGCCACGTTGTACAGACCTTTGACGAATGGTCTCGCCTAGATCATCTCCAGCAGACTTCCAACTTGCATAGCTGCTCAGGACAGGGCGCCTGTCCCGTATCTTGGATAACTCCTTGCCACGGCAATCCGTTTGAGCGAGCTGAAAGGAGGAGGGCATAACAAAAATTGTCCCCGCTTTCCCCTCCCCATTAATCTCAATTCAATTCACTTTCACTGGCAAAGAGATAAGCGGCTGACGTAGATGGCTAGAGAAAGAGACACTTGGTGAATGCTTACAAAGGTTGCGGCTCTAGTTTGCGTCTGCTCAAGTTTCCAAATTTGTGTTATCCACATTCAGACCTATAAAACTGTTTCAAGGACAGTAAATTCGTTTCGTTACTAATTGCACAGAACTAGTTGATACATCGTTCAGTTGCAATCAATAGAGGTAAAATAATTAATGCTGACTCAGCTTACTTTTCTTACCCTCTGTGCGGGCAACGGGCGGTGTCACCTCCATACTAATATTTACTTATATAGAAATTTTCATCGTCTAAAAGTTGGTTTTAAAAATGACCACAAATGTTGGATAAACGCTACTAGTCAAAGGCGATGGTGAATAAAGTCGCTATATAGTTTTTATCTAACCGACAAATAATATTATCAATCATATTCATTTTCATTCTAGTAAAAATATTTATTTATTTTTACAAATATTTATCTTTATATTTTTTTGTTTAAATCAGTAATTTGAAAAACATATGTTTTATCTATTCGTCCACCAACCTAAAAGAACGCTAGGATATAAAACGATCTATTTTATCAAAATGGTGAACTCAGATTGAAGCTCCATGTTGGATTAGAAATGAGATCATTTGATGAACTAACTCCGTATTCGTCCCAAGCCACACACAAACGTAAAATGAAAATCGCGAGCTGGGACATACAAAATTCAGGTCACTTTTGGTGTCCAGAAGGCTAGAGTGGCGGCCCTTTAATTGCCGTTCACACCAGAGGAAGATGAAATTTTCAGGAAAGCGTTTCGTTCTTCTGTTAAAATACAAACAATGGCGTGGACTGACCTCTAGATTTACACTCCAGAAATTAAGCTTTATGGCTATAGCTGATACAGTACTATAACCCTAATGTCTTTGTCTATTTCAATAAAAGCTTCTAGATCTAGATTTCTTTTTCTTTTCTAGTTTTTACACTTTTAGCACTTTTTTTTAAAGGAAAATATAATGCATATTTTTTTTAAAAGTAACAATAGACTCTGCTTCTTTTGAAGTGAATTTTTTTTTTTACATGCTTGCGTTTTTTAAATACAATTATTCCCAACATCGGATATTTAGCTAAAGTCAATTCTGTATTGTGTTATTGAAATGAGCGGAAACTAGGTTCTCCTTTCCCTTCTGTCAGAAGCCATTCTCATTCGGTTATCAAAAGACTGTCTTGTTTACTCTTCTGCTTTGTCTTTTGTAGAATGTCCAACAAAGATTTTGGCCAAATTCACTTTTAAGTCTTTAATGACCTCAAGAATCCAGAAGGCCAAGTCTGTACGGAGATGCGAAAAAGTTAATAACAACAGCAGGAAACAGCTGAGAAGAATAGCAAAAAAAAAAAAAGTTAAATTAAAAATCAACGAGCGTTATCTACATAAAAATATACCTAAAAATATATTTAAAAAACCTATTGGTTGGTCCTGGTATCGAAGCAAAATCGGTATTGAGACTTTGACGCAATATAAAGAGGTGGACGCAATATAAAGAGTGGATGCAATATAAAGAGATTCTGTTTTTTTAGGCTATGCTCTCGTAGTACCAGATGGACTGCCGCTGCATGACCGCTGTTTGGTCTCTCTTATGACTGCTATCTGGAAGCATACCCGCCTCCCCCTGTGGCCACAGATTTACAGGCCGATTTCAGACGTCACGAATTTTGATCATCAGTTATACGGAAATTCTGATTTAAAATAGACGCTAAACTTTCTTTTCAGCTCTTTATTCTCGACTTTCGATTTGATCCTGTTTAGAAAAGTTTCCTAACTACCAATGGTACGGCTGAACGAGGGAGCTAAAGGTCACGGGTGAAAGGTTGACTGAATCTAGATATTATCTCCGTTGGAATCTGTCACGTGACATTAGATACTAGACCATCACGCTGGGAAATGTGGGTGTGGGAAGGGGGGGGGGCGGCAGTTGTTGACAAGACGCCCACTTATCCTGTCCAAGTAAATTATCATTTTTGTGGTGCGGTTAAATACTAGCCATTGTCCAGACCGAAAGTCTGCGTCCTGGGGACTGGGTGAAAGGGTTCAATTAGATTCAGCTGTTTCTCACTCCCCCCAGACACACACACACACTGAAAAAATCTTTCAGTCGCATCTACTAGAAGCACTAAAGGAATGTACTAACTAGTCTGTCTTCTACGTTCAGATCACAGACCTAGATCTAAATCTGACCAGATTAAAACGTATGATCATAAAAATGGGGAAGAAACAAAGCGAAGAACTTTAATGACATTTCTTGCATCAGCAATAACTTTGAAGCCAATGATGTATCGAACAAGAAAAATATTGAAAATAATTTCAAAAACAAAGCTTACATTAAGCGTACTTATTTATCAATTAGGGGACTACTTCAGCTTATACCACCACATCAGTCAAGTACTTTTTCATTCCTTGGTTTGAGATACCAAACAAAATAATTTATTACCAATGTCTGTTAAGTAATTGGTTAATTAAAAAAAAAAATTCTTGTTGTCAGGTGCGAAAAAATTTTAGCTTGATCCGAGATTGGGTGTCGGAGAAATAGCGTGTACAAACTTTTGGCCAGAGTTGAAATAACTTGAATATCCTCTTTGTGGACTGTACTATATATTACTTTAATTACAATATAGACAGATTTAACTTGAGACGGCATTAATTAAATGTTTTAGACTTTGCACAACAAAGTTAAGAAGTGTGTGTGTTTGTGTTTCTATGGTGACGGTGTGAAGAGATTAGCGATTGGTTATGAATTATGCAACATAGGTGGCACTGTCGTCACTTGGTTTTAGTTAGGGGAGACGACTCCAGAAAGTGAAACTGAACGTTTGTGTTATTGTATTGAGTTAGATTTTGTTCCGAAATATTATTCCTTAAGTCTACTACATTTATTTGAGTTCATAGTAACTTGATCTCGTCTGTATTATAAATAAAGCGTTACTAAGTTTGTTCACAAAAGTAAGGTATTTGAAGTTTTTTTTTTACTTAAGATACATTATACCTTCAACGGTTTAGTTGTCTACCAGCAGTTTGGTGCTACAAGTCATCGACCGGTAACAACACAATTCTGTCCTGTAACTATCATGCGACAATCTAACCACTGCCAGGAACCAAATCCCTTCATTCTTGCTGGTCATCATCTGTCCTTAGCAGAATATCAACAGGGAGGTCGGCCCACTCTTTCACATTATTCTAGCCAGCTTTTTTTTTTTTTTTTTTTTTTTTGGAATATCATTATGTTATTAATTTAAGCCCTGAAGCCAAGAGTACACCGCACGTTTGGTTAATTATGTAGGACATTTAAAACAAAACAATTTCATGTTTTTATGTCGATTTCAAGGAACAAAATGGAGATATTTTAAAATTATTTAAAAAAAAATAAACGTCCCACATTGTTCAACATATTATTTTCAACGGTCACAAAACTGAGTCATTCTTTCAATCATTCCCAAAATCCATTGCAGCACGCGAGCAGGATGTTCTGAGATGATAATCGATACACTGTCGTAGATGTACTTTGGTTATCGATATCTCAGTTTGTGTATCCGATTACGTGCAGGGAATGCAGGAGGATGGTTGAGGTGCGTAGTCGATACACTGGCATATACTTATGTGATCAATAACCCAAACAGTATTTCTGATCGTGGACTATTTACAAAGCTTGATGTAGAAGCTTGGGAAGACAAAGAAAGAAATTAGAAGAGAAATTAAGTTGAAAAGTAATTAAGTGAAAGAGAAAGAAAGTGGAAGAGAAAGGAACTGAAAGGAAGTGGAAGAGAAAGGAAGTGGAAGAGAAAGGAAGTGGAAGAGAAAGGAAGTGGAAGAGAAAGGAAGTGGAAGAGAAAGGAAGTGGAAGAGAAAGGAAGTGGAAGAGAAAGGAAGTGGAAGAGAAAGGAAGTCAAAGAGAAAGGAAGTCGAAGAGAAAGGAAGTCGAAGAGAAAGGAAGTGGAAGAGAAAGGAAGTGGAAGAGAAAGGAAGTGGAAGAGAAAGGAAGTGGAAGAGAAAGGAAGTCGAAGAGAAAGGAAGTCGAAGAGAAAGGAAGTGGAAGAGAAAGGAAGTGGAAGAGAAAGGAAGTGGAAGAGAAAGGAAGTCGAAGAGAAAGGAAGTCGAAGAGAAAGAAGTGGAAGAGAAAGGAAGTGGAAGAGAAAGGAAGTGGAAGAGAAAGGAAGTGGAAGAGAAAGGAAGTGGAAGAGAAAGGAAGTCAAAGAGAAAGGAAGTGGAAGAGAAAGGAAGTGGAAGAGAAAGGAAGTGGAAGAGAAAGGAAGTGGAAGAGAAAGGAAGTGGAAGAGAAAGGAAGTGGAAGAGAAAGGAAGTCGAAGAGAAAGGAAGTCGAAGAGAAAGAAGTGGAAGAGAAAGGAAGTGGAAGAGAAAGAAAGTGGAAGAGAAAGGAAGTGGAACAGAAAGGAAGTCGAAGAGAAAGGAAGTGGAACAGAAAGGAAGTGGAAGAGAAAGGAAGTGGAAGAGAAAGGAAGTGGAAGAGAAAGGAAGTGGAAGAGAAAGGAAGTGGAAGAGAAAGGAAGTGGAAGAGAATGGAAGTGGAAGAGAAAGGAAGTGGAAGAGAAAGGAAGTCGAAGAGAAAGGAAGTGGAAGAGAAAGGAAGTTGAAGAGAAAGGAAGTGGAAGAGAAAGGAAGTGGAAGAGAAAGGAAGTTGAAGAGAAAGGAAGTCGAAGAGAAAGGAAGTCGAAGAGAAAGTAAGTGGAAGAGAAATGGAGTTGAAGAGAAAGGAAGTGGAAGAGAAAGAATACGGAATGAAAGAAAGTGAATATAGAAAAAAAATGTGATAAAGAAGCAAGGCTGTGTATTTGTGTAGCTGATACTGTGACGAGTGTTTCTGGGGGTTTGAACTGCACGCTGATGCTATTCAAACCTGACAAATTTTGTGTTTTAAGAAATGGAAAGAGCCAATAGTTTTATTTACTAACTACTTCAGCGACTAAAACTACGCCCTGGCTGGGATGTCACAGTGCTTTGTAGTGAGTGACTAGACAACACACACTCACACAAACCTATACACACTCCCGTGCGTAGCCATCATCACACACACACACACACAAGCCTTGCGAGTATCGATCTTGACGTTACCATTTTGTTAAGCCGATTACCTGACGTCCTACAAACCCCTGTAATTGTCACTGGCGAGTGACAACAGCACTGAATCAATCTGTGACAACGTTTGGCACAGAAAGTCCCCGGGTTTCAACTGTAAAGGAATCCTCTTTTCTAACACTTCATTACATTTGTAAGAGGCTCATCAGGTCATCAAAATAGAGAGTGACCAATGAAATCAGTTTAGCTGGACCCTGCCTCCCTCCACCCCATCTTTTTTATTTTTGTTTCACTGTGTCCTTCTCAACACGAACAGATCTCTCATTGTTTCCGAGCGTTGTCTGTATGTGTCAATAGCAAACTTTTTTTTTCTCTCTCTCTTTTTCATTATCTTTTCGCTCTCTATCTATCTTTTCTCTATCCCTCATCATCTTTTTCTATTTCTTTCTACACCTCTCACTCTCTTTCTCATATTTCTCTCTCCAATCTCGATCTTATTCTCTTTTTTCCCTAATCGTTATAGTTTTTACTCTGTCTGTCTGTCTGTCTGTCTGTCTCCCCGTCTCTCTCCATTTCGCCGTCTCTTTCTCCCATACTCAAGATCAAACCGTAACGCAGGTTTGAAAGAGAAATCTAATACACAAATTGTAAATATTTTGCCACTAAAATGAGTATATTTGTTTTTATCCATCAATGTATGGTTTATTTTAATGGAAGAACTGATAGCATAAATAGCGGTTTATATTAAACAAAAACAGAACCTTCTTTACTTAAATATGTTAAAAAAAATAGAAAAACCTAAAAAAAAAAAAAGTTGTATTCAACGATTAAGTCTTTTAATACACTGTGGATGGCGTCTTACCCATGGGAGTGGAGAGCAGGGGCGAACTGGCTAAATGGGCATTCGGTCAAATGGCCATTTGCCGGCACCCCACAGCCGCCGCCTAATAGTCACTTAAACGATAGTAAGGTCCATACAACATTTTATATTGTCTTATCAAAGGGGCCCAAGGACTGTCGCCATTGACACTTAACTTTGTATTTAGGATCTTCCTATAGATTGTATAGAATACTATTGGCCTAACACATTGTTCGTAATACTAGCGTGTTAGGAAGTGTAGTTCAGGTGAAGAGCTAAGTATTGAATAGTAATGAATTGCATTGTACAATTACATATGCATGTTTTTGTCATAGATTCGAGTGCTCAGTTTTTAATGCACTATCCAACTTTACAGGTGTACCTGTACGAATCGATGCTTATCATAAGACACACAATTTATGAACAGGTTTGCATGTAAATGCCAGGGACGATTTTGACACCCAGTCCGCCGGTGGTGGGGAGCTTTTGTTGCGTGCAACATCACACCTCCGTGACAAGGCAAGAGAAGGGTTTAAATAGGATGACATAGCATCCATAAATAATAGCCTTGACGTGTTTTGGGTTTTATCTAGAGAAGTGGAGAACTTTTGTTGCTCGTAACATCCCAGCTCACTCTCAGCATGAGGGAAGGATCCAACCAACAGAACGTGGCCTCAATTCACGATGACCTTGACCTCATGGCTTATGCCGTAATTCATACGTCTAACGTGTACATTGGTTCTCAAACTGTGGTCTGCGGATCCCTAGGGGTCTGAAAGACGAACACAAAGGTATGCAGAAGGATGAATATTTTATATTATTATAGAAACTTATTCGCTAAACGTCAGTTTAGCCAATCTGATAATTTTATTAATAATCAACTCGACATTCACAACTGTTTAATATCTATTACGTACATCTCCATGACGGCCTATAACATTCTTCACTTGGATATTCCCGACTGGCTAGTGATCATTTTAGTACGTGAACAAACTCAGATCCCAATCACAGATGAATCCCTAATACATAGGCAGCTTTTTGAAATATCCACAGACGACAAAGTCTGTTCACAAAAACAGATTCCAATGTTATAATCTGCATTCTAGGTCAGTGTACAGAAGTTGTTGATTGTTTTACCGCGTTCTTATTTGCTACATCTTGATTTCTTGTGTCGTAATGAACTGCATCTATGGTCTCCTTCAGTCGCGAAATATTAGCATTAGCTGTGGTCGGAACGATGTCGACCACACATAAGTTCCCCCCCCCCCCTTCTCCACGCAGCTGATGTATCCAAAGAAACGGCAGTGCCGATACAGTGGTCAGCGGCGTCGCAGGTTCTGCCAGAGTGTAGCACTGGGGGCTGCAAACTGCCTTAGGGTCGCCAGCTCCTGATTTTTCCTCAGGGTATAGCAACAAGGCAACAGAGGTTTGAATTCAGAGTTTTCCTTCTCCTAGGTGGGTAGCCAGCCATGGCTAACGAGCCCCTACTGTCCGAAGCTTACTGATTAAGGCACCAGTCACTCGCCTTTGCCCCTTCTCCTGTTAGTGACAACAGTTCCACCGGACTCAATATCTGAGCCACACTTGAAGGCCAGGAGTTGGACTGGTTGTCAGAGGCTAGGGTTGAGACGCATGATCCATTACCACTTCCGGCAATGACAACCTTGCGGAACCTGAACTGCATCACAAATACAAGAAACTGACTAGAAATATTTGCTCATTGAAATGTGTGGTTGCTACTTACAAACATTGAGTCTGACATTAATACACTCCTAAAATCTGAGTAACCTTATACAAAATTTAAAAAAAAAATGTATTTTAAACAAAAGTTATAATCTCACTAAACACTGCCTCAACAAAAGTTGTTGCTATTTACATTTCTAACTTATATACTATTCATTTTTGTAGCTTTTTCACTTGAAGTCCGTGGGCAAGTTGTGACTATTTAAGGGGGTGTCCCCGTGTCAAAAAACATTTGAGAACCTCTGAACTAGTAGGTTTCTAGCAAGTCCACTCTGAAAGGAAGAGCGGGCCAAAGGTGGGGGAAAGAGAAGGGGGAGGAAATATGAAGTAAATGTAAAGGTAAAGGTTCCCCTTTCAGACCTTGCAATCTATGGGGGCAGAGGATGTAAAGGTCACCTGTTTCTGTGGCCGAAGGTTAACGAGGGTGTCATGCTGCCAGCAAAACGAACAACAGGCTTTGCTTCCCCAGCGTCAGTTAGATCCACATTGGGGTTGAGTAAACGCAGGGGTGTCCTAAAATCCCGAAATTCAATACCCTAGTTTTTTTTACCCGAATTCGAACTCGAGGCTCCTGGGTACGGAACCCAAGTACTTTATCATTCAGCCACCGCGCTGCCACGCCCCTTCTTGAGAGTAGTATAAGCCTCATTTTCATTCTTGATTTCTTGTCATTCATGTTTTATGTTTACACGTCCAAAATATTTTTTTTTCTCTTCTTCCCTCAACTGAATCTACAACCTTACAATCTTTCGTTTCTTTCCAAATCCTATATTTACACTAGCCTGTAATCCATGTATGCATTCCCTATTTCATTTACAGCCCTATACATTTAAGTCATTTCTTTCTTTACCATTCGTTCCCCCCCCCCTCCCCAACGTAAACCCGTCAGTGACATTATCTACCAGTTTGTCTCTCTCAGACACACAGGCTCGACACGCTAACCTTGCACGTGGGCCCTGACGTTTAATGTCGGGTCGTAAAACGGGGTCCACGGATCAGCAGACGACGTTAATGAAGTAAAGTAATCCTTTAATACTAATTTTTATTTGCAGCGAGCATGAAATTTCATATTTTTTTTTTTCAGGGGGGGGGGGGGGAAGTCACCAAAACCAATTTATGCTTCAGTGATAAATGCTATAGCTTGTGTCACTGTGCTGCTGATAACATAAGTTGTGGGAACTTACTTACTGAGGCGTAATCACAAAACTAAGTTGTGTGCTTCAAGGGACGGAAAACGTATTTTAAATAGGACTAATATGAAAGAATGAGATCCATTATTACATTGCTGTTGACACTCACTCATATATATATAATAATTATACACATGAATGTATATCGTATTTGGCCCCATACTAAACTTCAGACCACTGTTAAAAAACGAGATCTTCAGGATTCGCAAAGACTTTTCTGCAGGGAACAGTTCCAGGGAAAAGAAGGATGAAACTATTTCTAAGATTAAAATTTTTTTTAAATATTTGACTCAGCGTTTATATACACCAGTGGCGTAGCTAGGGATTTGGGGTCGGGGGGGGGCTTGATCTCTTTAGGGGCCACTGCATTTTGACTTTTGACATCAAGACATGATATAATGACGTAATATTTAATGTAAAATGTAGTAAAAAAAATTTCGGACATTTATTCGAGGACCCCCCCCCCCCTCCCTCCTCAAGTGGGGGCCCTGGGGGGATTTTCAAATTTGAGCCCCTTACCCCCACCTTAGCTACGCCACTGATATACATTGTCTGATATGTGGAATTCGGAATATGCTAGTCTGAAGCCTTCCTTGATGGTCCGACACTGTTTTCGTGAACACTGATACATGTTAAATTTGGTTAGACTGTGTCAACGATTATCAAAACATTTTTTTTTCTTCCTTCAAGTTTTGTTGCATTGGTCCTTGTTTTTATTATTACGTAGCAAATTAGTGTGTGTGTGTGTGTGCTAAGTATGTGTCGGTGCGTGCGTGCGTGCTGGTGTGACTGGCTCAATTGTGTGACACGTTGTTCACACTGGCACGAGATAATCAAGGGTGTTCCCACCGAGGCAGTTAGCACAGGAAGGCGATCATAAAAGTTTTGCCTGATGTCAGGGTGCTAATAATGCTACTAGTTTGATACCACACGCCATGTTACCTTTCGATACGGAGACCTCCCCACCACCCTTTTGTTTTCCAGATCACCCTTTCTGCCCCCCTTTTTTTTTCCTTTTGAATTGGAAAGCATCAAGTTACTATGCACTTATAGGTTCTGTTTCTAATACTATAATGAGCCTAATTCATGCTATTAGTGCATAAAATAGTAGCACAGAGCTTTGTACAGAAAACATACTTTTGAGAAGGAGTTTGTCTCTAATCCTTACAGCCCCCATGTTGATACCAGAATGGGAAGAGGGAGACATACGTGTACAAGATTTTGACCAGACAGACAGACGGGGTACTAAAAACAGAATAACATTCGATGATAGCATTCTAACACATACAGTACAAGGGTTTCCCTTCGACCAAATTTTCGTTAGTTTATTAAGCTGTCCCCAGCTCCTTCACTGCCTCGTAACGTAGGAGGTGAAATCAAGTCTACTTCTACAACAGGCCACTCGCCTGACACTCAACCACCCCGCCCCATATGCTCACCAACACTAAAATTTTAATTCTTTTAAAGTTACCTAGGTCTTCATCTACATTCGTTCAAACTAATTATTATTTACAATGCTTCAGGATTATGTTTTACTATAAAAGAATCTTTTTATTCATGTAAACTAACATCGAGTAAGTTTCGAAAACTCGAGTTGATAAACATTTTCTTTCATTCTGTACTACACTGCCCGCGGGTACAATCTCTCAGTCATTGCGATCTATGGAGCAGATGATGTCAAGGTCATCTGTTTCTTTGGCCAACGGTTAACGAGCAGGGTGTTATGTGGCCAGCACAACGACCAACCGCCTTTACGTTCTCCAACTAAAAGGTACCCATTAGAGTTGGGTGGACTTTCACATAGAGATAGATGGAAAAAGACGGTTGACAAATCTTGTGTGGTGCCCCAATGGTCCAACAGACTCTGGGATAAAGTGGTGCGAAATGAGGGTGAGGGGAGACTAATATTCAAAAGTAAATAATTCATAAATAATATAAATTTAAAAATATATAAATATAAATATATATAAATATAAATATATAAAAATAATAAAAAATAATATAATATTACAAATAATTAGAAAAATAAACAACAATATTCTTAATAAATAAAAAGCTTATAAATAAAAAAATTTTTAAAAAAAATCCCGACAAGTTCTCTCCTCTTGCTGTTTACGTTTGTGTTGTGCTGAAAATGATATTGGTGCCTTTCATACCATTCTTTAGTATTTTACATTATTTTGAACAGACCCGAAACATTCTCATTTATACACGATTAATATGGAACACAATTTTACTTAATAAGAACAATGACTGTATCACCATCTTGTCATTATATGTAATTTATCTCAATCCAAAAATTGTTGCATATCTTTCATACACACCTACATACTTATGTACTTACTCATATACCCGTCACACAGCATATCTTTAAGGTAGTCACGTCTTGCGTACATAAGCATACCTTAGTTACCGGTATGTTAACACATACAAGGACATATTCATTCATACACAATTCTCCCACAGACATACCTCACACACCAACAAACCACTTCAATCTGCATTCCGGGTCTAATACCCCGCTTCTACCGCCCCTTGCCCCCCTCCCTTCCTCTTAGCTTATATTTGTAGATTGATGCCCTACAGATCCACGGTGTGTCTCCGGTGAAACTCAATCCTTAAATCTGTACTCTGGATAGAGAACCGCAACGCTTTCTTGGGCGACCGGGCACCTCTCACTACGCCAGTGGGGGAATCGTTTCGACAGCCCGCAGGGTGGAAGGCAGCCTGATCCGTGTGTTATACCGACCTGTCTCGCTCCCTGTCAGAGCTGGCCGGGTGTGGGTGCCGGATACTTGCAGCGGGGAATGATGGGACACCCCGGGTGGACAGCACTTCGCGTTCCCAGACGGAAAAAGCTTTGTAGTCATTAAATTGAATGTCGTCGTTTGATTCCTTCTGTCACGTCAAGAAACTGGCACTTATAGCTCTAGTCAAGCCCAGTGTTTTTTTTTATTTCTATTAATTTAGAACAGTTATAAACACATATGGTAAATGTGAAATAGATTGCGTGTATTAGTTTGAAAAGGTGTACAGTAAAGATAGTTTGTTTTTTTTTATTATTTGCTGGTACGTCGATAAGACAAAATAAGATGGCCAAATTCTTATTTTGGCAGTAGATCGTGGCCAAGTGGTTAAACGATTGGCTTCCGAAAATGGGTTCTGGTTTCGAACCTCGGTGAAGACTGGGATCTTAAATTTCGAGATTTTTAGGGCGCCCCTGAGTCCACACAACTCTAATGGGTACCTGACTTTAGTTAGGGAAAGTAAAGGCGGTTGGTCGTTGTCCTGGCCACATGTCACCCTGCTCGTTAACCGTTGACCAAAGAAACAAATGACCTAAACATCATCTGCCCTATACATCGCAAGGTCTGAAAGGCAAACTTTTAACTTAGATGGCAAGCAGATAGAAATGACAATGTAAACAACGTCTGGGTGGTCTAATATCTGTGTCCCTGTGTTTTTATTCACGATTTATTGGGATATCTTGTAGATCTGTTCCGGTAATTATATGATCCCAAGATTCTGTTCCGGAGATAATCTGTATCTGTTCTAGAGATTCTCTGTTCCTGAGATTATTTGTTCTGAAGATTATCTGTGCCTGAGATTACCTGTTCGCAGAGATTACCTGTTCGCAGAGATTACCTGTTCGCAGAGATTCTCTGTTCCTGAGATTATATGTTCCTGAGATTATCTGTATCTGTTCCTGAGATTATGACAGTGGAATATCGCGATGAAATATTAAATATTCTTCCGCCATGGTTATCCAATTACTTCCCCTTTCCCCTTAATAAACTTTTTATTTGAATAATAGTTTCCAGTTTCCAGTGTCAAGATTCAAGACTGAATGTCAGTATTAACCTAATGCTGAAAGCAGCATTTTGGCAATACTTCTATGAATTTAAGATCTCAATTTTAGACAGCACCGATTCCTTTTTTTAATGTCCAATGTGTATAGTCCCTAGTTGACAGAAATCACTCGAAAGTCTGACAACATTTATAAAGGAGATTCTGAAATTTCAGGGGAAAAAAAAAAGGAATTTAACGTCTCTCTACAAGTGGGTGACAGGAAATGGACCTTTCTTTTTGACTTCCTTGACATTTAGAAATCTTTTGAAATTTTAAGCTTTACATAATTGACGTTCTCTGCGTCAGGCTCGAGAATCCCCAATCGTGACATCCCACAGAGTTGGCATTAAAAAGAAAAGAATTGATATTGAAGGTATAATCTTATAAATAAGCAGATTACACCGTTCATCTAGCCAATAATTATTACCACATACACACACATATGACCATAGAACACACAGTAGACATTCAGACTTGAAATGTTCAAACGTTGCACATTTCCATCTCTTCAAAACATTGTCTCTTCCCCGGGGGTGAATTTTGTTGTGGCTGGAATGCCAATGTCAACTTCCGCCAAGTAAAGCCTTTAAACAATGCACTAATGCTCAACTCAATTACGTTGGTGGAAACTACACGAACTCGCAAGGGTCAGTATGAATGTGGCAGTTATTCCCCTTAATGTCCCGATGGCGATCTGGGATATCAACACACTCTTTTGTTGCTGAAACCAATTAGATTTTGAGATTTTTGGATGTTAGTTGTGAACGGCAGTTGGCAAATCTTTCACACTACAGCCCTCTACTCAACTGGAGGTCGCCACGTACAGTGCGAGGGATTTGGTAGCCCACGGACTAATTGGAAGATAAACTGGGAACTTCGTATGTGGTCCTTAACGGGGTGTCAGAAAGTTTTAACAGAAAAAATTCCAACAAGTTTTATGCATATTTCGACATATACATTTTTTTTTTTTTTACTGGTCACAAAATGTCGGATCTGGAGATAACTTTTGATGGTTCTCTGGGAAGGGTGTGAGCTGAAAGGTGGATAACAGGGTAGTCGAGTCACGTGACAAGGGTGAGTAACTCTCACTCCTTCCCACCGGTGTCATGGGTCGTTAGCAGACGGTTGAAATGTGTGACATTTACTTTCTCCGTTTGGTGTCTAGCACGTAGGAGAGCAGAGCGAGGGTGTACCTAGGGGCGAGGGGTGGGAGCCCGGAGGACATTCGCGAAGCGAGACTTTAAACTCACACGTCTGCTCGTTCCAGCCCTCCTCCCAACTCACCAATCTCCATTTCTTCTATTTTTAGATTTAACTCATGTAGACATAGATAAGCCATCTCGTCTGCTAATGGAGCCCACTGAGCTAAAAATGTTTTGATTTGTACGCTGTACAGGCTTGATGAGTTGCTCCTGATTAAGGAGACTCGTACAGGAATAGCTGACGACAGACTGTTGAACATTTATTGTGCCATCATTCGTTGAAAACTACCCAGAGAACACCCATGTTGCCTTCAGCCGTCTGTTGACAGCATTCCAAATACTGGTAAACCTTTATTTTTGTTTGTCAAGCCGTACATTTAGGTTTGTTAAAGTCGCGAACTGAGTCAAATTTACATATTTACCTTCCCGTATAGCTCTAAGTGCTTGATCGGTTGATAAGATAAAGCTAAACACAAAAACCAGCTGCAAGTGAGTCACCCCAGATTGGGCTCTCACTCCCTCGTTGCAAGAAAACAAAGTTTACTTTTAAAATAATATAGACAGAGGCGCTGCAAGAAAACAAAGTTTACTTTTAAAATAATATAGACAGAGGCGCTGCAAGAAAACAAAGTTTACTTTTTCATAAGGGCAGGGGTGTCTCTGAAATACTGCCAACCCTAGGAAGACAAAGAGTTGAAAGAGATTGAGTCTCTTGGTGTCTGTTTTCTCTTGCACGGTGGATATCAACTTGTGATCAGAACGACTCAAATCAGTCCTCGTGCTCATATAATGTTGCATTATGGGACTTTGTCCGTGTGTCTCTATGACAACGCCATTTTTTAAACATGCTGACACCAAGTAATGACGGCTATGCTCGTACACGTGACCATCGCAAAGAACTAAAGCAGAGGCACATATTTCTTCGACCAAGTCCACCGCCATTTTCAAAGAGTAAATTACCTTTCAATCTATAAGGCAAAAGTTATAAGATTATCTTATTCTAAAACCGACTGTTAACGAGTGTGTCATGTAGCCAGCACAACGACCAACCGCCTTTACTTTTTCCAACTTTGACGAATTTACGGGCCTCCTAAAAATCCCCGAAATTCAACATCCCAATCTTCGATGAGATTCGAATCTGAGGCGTCTCAATTTGGAAACCAAGCGCTTTAACACTCAGCCACCACACCACGTTTTTACAAGGAAAATGTGTGGATAGTGACTGGATAGTGACTGGATAGTGATTGGATAGTGACTGGATAGTGACAAATTCATGTTTGTTGCGGCCTTCTTCCATCCCCGCCAGTGCAATGGATCCATAGTCTGGGTCAGCACTAGACATTTCTATGATGGTGCCCTAAGTCCATAGTTTGAGTGATATTTGGTACATTGACTTCTTTGACTATCGCATTTCTAGCTGCCCCGGAAAAGGAAAAGCCACTAGACGGATCCCTGTGAACTCCCAACGAATAATACAGTCACCAAACTCAGTTCTGAGCAGCTTTCTTCATCCGCCCTCATGTCATTCCACAGCTTCACTGATGACCTCTTCCAGGTTTGTTTGGCGCACTTTCCACTTTCTTTGCAGATTCTAATCAAGTGCCTGCCTTGCAACATTGGTACTTGGTTTTCACGGGCTGTGTCTTATCCAGCTCCAATGTCGCTTTATAATGTCTTGGGCTATGTTTTTTTTTCCATAACAAAGTCACAGTTTGATGGCGAAAGTCAGTGACGTTGATCTTTGATGATCTCAAATTTAGACTCTTGAAGATCCCGCCCCACTAATACAGCTCTATAGGTTTTTGTTGACATTGAATTCATCAAAGGATCATACATATATATAAATATTATTTTTTTTGTGAAACGAGAATACATGTGTATTGGATGAGGAAATTTGAGTGTCTCCAAAAGAATAGATAAATGCACAGTCCTCGGTCCGTATGCTAGGAAAAATTTGTACAAATGCTCCTTCTTCTTCCCTAGTGCTATTAGAGCCAGCCAGGAAAACCAATGAATTGGCATAATCTAAGTCATTGGTTAACATTATTACTAGATGCATGACACTTAGGACGTAATCATCTTCTTTTTTGAAGTAACGTCTGCATTTTATAAGATAAGATAAGAATGTAGATGTGGACTCGACATGCGGACAATGGACATTTGGGCACATCAATCAGGTTTACGCTTTAAAAATTAATTATTTTTTTTTGTGGAAAATCCCAAACGAGATTTTTCTTTGTCGAAAAATCCCGTGTTCTTCCTCCAAGCAGATTAGTCACTAGGGAGTATATTTGTCCATGCTAATGGAAATGTGGAGGTCTTGATTGTAAAACATGAAATGAATTTGTGAAGTTCTACATCATTTTCAGTTAAAACAACGTTAGATCTTGTCTCGATTCAAACATGGATTTCAAGTAATCTTATCATTTCTGTCCGAAATCTCAAGGGAAATAATCTAAGCCTAACATACGATCGTATTCCTAGGTTTTAATTAATGATCCTGTTATATAAGTCGCCCTGGGAACATTTGTACGTTGCCGTGTTTATATCTTATTTCAAGATGGCTATCAAACGTCTCGCGGAGCACGTCACGTGGTTGATACATTCCGTCCAATGGGGGAAAACGATACATAGATTTTCTTTTGGCGCGCACACCCAATGTCAAGCCTCTGTCACAAAGGGAAATAATCGTAGGGGCAAAATAGTCTGACGCTCAGACGACGACCGCCGTGATGTGAGAAAGACAAGATATGAAATTTTAGGAACTTGCCCAACGAGTCTGGGTTGAAGGCCTTAGAAGTGTACATGTCATTTGTATGTGTGTTGGCCTACATCAGAGTGGAGAGAGAGAGGAGTGTCATGCGTAGCGTCAATTGGCAGAATAATATGATTTTCAGTGACATCGCATGAGGGGAAAAACACATTTTAGGAGTGCCATGAGCTGGGTAAACAACAGTAATGTAGGTATACGAGCAAACAGTAACTTTAAAACAGAATCGTTTAAACTTGATTACCGTCCATAAAAGCCTTTACGACATTATAATCTTATTTTTTATTACATATTTCAAATGTCTCTACAAAATCCTAGCACAAGCATTCAGATGGACGGCGGGGGGCAGGATTCGAAACCGAAATTATTGAGGCCATAATACATTCGTCCGGTACCACACGACCAGGCAACCATTCATTTAAAAGTCCATAAAATGCATTTTTTGAAAGGTTTTGTTTTGTTTGCATGCGTGTGTATGCAAAAAAAAAAAAATTACTTTCTGTCTAGCCGCTCTAGCGCATCTTTCGTGTTTTTAAAATTCTCAATTAACTATGGTCCAATCTCATTTGTGGACCTGTGGGGTGAGAGAATACCTTTGAGAACTTTTCCGTTCTGCCTTCAGGCGTTCAGCAAACGTAACTCAGTTTGAATCAAGTTTGAAACTCATGGCCCCCTTTCCCTTTTAAAAAAAATATGTAATCAAGTTGTTTTATGTCACTAAACCAGACTTCTCACAAAAGTAATTATTTTATTTAAACATTGGGAAAACTTTTCATTTTCAAAGGGTACTGACGTGACAAACAGACAACACAAGCACAATAGCGGCTCACCCTGCTAAAAAATAGGATCCTATTTTATCAACGAGTGATGGTAAGTAAACACATTTATTTAAGTTACCAGCTTTGACGAGGTTTAATTACAGTCAACGTATAGAGAGCTTGATTGATCCACGTAGTTCGTCCCATTACGAGCTAGCTACCCGTCTTCATAGAGGGTGGAAACGGCTGTACGAGGAAACAGTTAGCCAAAAGGAAGCAAAACAAAACTCCCGTAGAGGTGTGTAAGAGCATCTTTAGTGCAGGAGTCGTAATGGCAAAAAGAGCCCCTACAACCAGGTCAGCAATTCACACGCCCGTTCCTCAAGGAGCCGTTTAATAAAATGGCGAGTCCCTCACGGTGGGAAGAGTGGTCGAGAGGCCAAGTGCGCTTGAACTACCTAGAAGGTTCGACACCCGACTCGGGCACAGTTGTGTTAACTGAGCGCCTAAAGGCAGCACGGAAAACTAACTCCTAGATACCCCCTCCCCCCTCACTGGTCCACAAATGAGATTGGACCAAAAGCGCTCAATAAGCATGGAAGTAGCGCTATATAAAAGCTATAATAATAATGGTTAGCGTAGTATAAACAAAACGTAAAGTTACTCTTTCTGACCTAATGATCTACAGAGCAGATGTTTCTGTGGCCTACGGTTAACGAGGGTGTCATGTGACCAGCAAAACGAACAACCGCCTTTACTTTTCCCCAACTAATGTCAGGTACCCATTTCGAGCTGGGTACAGTCGAAATTAAAAATCCCAGTCTTTACCAGGATTCGAACCCGTGACCCCCGTTTCGGAAGCCAAGCGTAATGTAGATAAAGAAAATTGTGGACGTCCCCTATGTACTCGACCTTCGGCGACGTCTTAGTACCTCGCGTCCGGAGTTTTTGAGACACAGGAGCTAGTGGTGTACTTGGATCTCTCCCAAACAGATCTCTGTGGCTCAGGCAGGCCGGCAGAAAGGATCTTTTGCTTTGCGGGCCTTCAAAAGCCTTCAGCTCAACTTTCTAGACAAAAAGTTCAACACATTACTGCAATTAATTCCTTGAAGACGTCTACAAACTGTGTCATGTATTAATTTTCAGTGAATCATTTCACCTTTAAACAAAGTTGACGAAATGAAAACTTAAACTGAGCCTGGAGGACAATGATTTTGTCTGCGCTATGTGTGGAAAAATATGTAGATCACAGCAATGTCAGCTTAATGCATTCCCCCGTTAATCTTCGGACTTGAAGACAACCATCAATACTTGTACAATAGTAGTTATTACCCATCCTTTTTATTTTATTTGTTCCTTCATTTTAAATTTATTATTGCACCCCCGGGCAGCTTTTCTCCTTCATCCATTCTGGTTCTGCCTATGCCACGCAGACGTGAAATCATCCGGCTAGACTTAATGCTTGTAAGAAAAACCCAATGTTGGGATAATTAAACACTATGGTCATAATTACGTCCTGATAATAATTATGTCATGTGACTCACTTTGCAACATCTCATTTGTGTGTGAGAGAGAGCGGTTTATAGGTGTCAATTTGTGTCAATATTAGGGTTGTATGTGTATCCACATGTGAAGAATTATTTAATTCTATGAAAGTTGTTAAACTTCTATAAAGCACACAATGAGAGACTTAGTGGCGTTATTGATGGGGAAAGAGTAATCACATTGTTTCCACTACAATTATGAATTCTCTCACGCAGAAATAAATTCAAGGCTCGACCGCCATTCTATCTGGAGATTCTAATAGCAGTTATTAGGGGGATTGACAGCGATATTTTGAGCCTTTCAATTGCCGTGTTGAATGGGAATTTCCGATTTTACCGAAACATCTTTTAATTACAGTGGTTAGAGCAAATGTTGAAGGATTAACAAAATATTTGGATGCCTGTGAGTTCAGTCTAAACTGGTTTAGTCACTTGATGACTGCCTGATAGGCGCTTTGGTCTGTCGTCATGAGGGCTCCGAGTTAGGGCCCTGCCGTCTGTGCTTGGACGTAATAACCTTCATTTCTGAAAAAAATGTCATAAAAGTATAATAAATTATTATCTTATTATCTGCTGTGCTTTGACAATGATATTCTCTTCAAGTGTTGATGTAGAATTACGATAGACTCTATTTGATTATCTCTGATCTTTAGCAGTCAAATGTCAGCTTATTTAAGCTATATATATTCAACAGTAGAATTGAGAGGAGAGAGAGGGGGGGGGGGGGAGAGAGAGACACGTAGAAAGTAAGAAGGAATGTGAGGTAGAGAAAGAGAGAAAGGGAGAGTTAGAAAGGAAGACAGAGAAGTACAAAGAAAACAAAGAAATAGATAAAAAGAACGAGAAAGGCACAAAGATAGAAAAAGAGAGACAGAGACAGACAAACAGTCAGACAGATAACTAAAATTTTGTTTCAAAAATTGGAATATGTTTCGCTACTTTCTACGTGCATATCACAAGTTTCACGTTACGACATTGACAAATGATCTCATTTCAAATCGCGACACAATACCTAATTTCGACATTTCATTTTTATCACTTCGTTTTTTACTTCCTGTCACATTTCTGAATTTTGTCATTTCGAATCCTCGACTTCATCACGAGCCCCGAGGTCACGCTCCCCGACACTCATCTACCAAGAGCGTACCCCGATGTGAGGGAAATGAACACAAAATTGTTTCACTAATTACCCCTAGTGAATTTTAACTCACTCCTACAAAGTGAGTTAGTGAGAACGTGTGAGCTCTCGTTGCGCGCGCATCTGTCTCATTCCAGCTCACGGCCTCAGCTTTCCTCTCTCCTCCCTTCTGGCTCAATATTTGCTTAGAAACTAAGAAACCCTCTTAGCCGCACCCTCCCTCTGCGCCCAGAGCACTCATCCCCCCCCCCCCGACTTGCCACAGCTCCCCCCTTCACACGCCCCTGTGTCCACTCCTTTCCCGGCAGGGCCGAATGATCCGAGAAAGTCGTCAGGAAATGAGCGCGATGTATGCTCACCATGGCCCCTGAACACATTTCTGAAGGGAGGGGGGCAGGGGGCACGTGCTTAGACATGTTGTCACGTAGGGAGGATGGTGGGGCGCTGGCCCCTCGGTTTTATATTCTCTCTCACTCTCTCTCTCCCTCTTTCTCTCTCTCCCTCTTTCTCTCCCTCTTTCTCCTCCCCCCCTCTCTCTCTCTCTCTCTCACTCGTTCGTTCTATCCACATCATCTGACTGTAATGAACTTTTGTCATCTTCTTCCATTTAGAGCTGAACGGGGAGAAGACTTGAATTCAAACCAGGAGATTTGACTTAAATCCCTATAAATAGCATAGAGGGCATCTTCTTCTCGGGGGATAATACGTTTCCGGGCAGATGCTCAGTGACATATTGTTTAACATGTGCCGCTTTTCATGTGACAAATAATACCCTGTTCATGCGGCTTACTGGTAGGGAAAAATAAAGTAATCCTCTTCACTCGACACACTACCTCCCACGTGGCTCCCTTCTTGCCTTCAGTTCAACATTTTACTGTTCCTACGAAATTCTGATCTTCAAACATCATCACTAAATCACAAGAACTAACCTGTAAATGTGTATCATCATCTGTACCTTGACTTTCGTCGACGTGGTATTGCTCTACATTACGCAATGAATTCCGAAAGTACAAACGGGAATTTCCAAAAAAGAATAGGTAGCAGAGAATACAAATATTTTCGGATTGAATAGCAGTTATTGGAGATGTTCATACATGGCGGAAAACGTATACTTAGCAACCTTTTTGGTGTATCCGGTGTACAAAATATAAAACAAAAATGTGGATAAGCTGTTTCTATTTAAGTTTCACTTCTATGTGTATCCTAATTGTCGCTTAGCAGAATCTAGTGTTTGAAGCACTTCTGTTTGTCACTTGTATTTAGTTGGTCATTTTGAAAGTCCCTATATCGTCTTTGACATTGTTTTGTTTGTCGTGAAAATGTTCAATAGTCAACTTAGCACTCGGCTATTTTATACATTTTATGCCCAAACTTCAACTGTATGGCCATATCACGAGGTCCTCAGGGATTAGTATCAGGGGAAAAGAATAAAAAGGCAGACATAGAAAGACGGTCGATAGGTCATGTATGGTGTCCCAAATGTCCAACTAAGTAATGTAGAAATAAGACGTATTTTAGTTTTGAGTTAGAATTTGTAGAGATCAGTCTTGTATTTGTATTAAATCTAGTAGTGAATTTGAATAATTTGTTATTGAAACAAAGTTATTATTTGATACAGTTCTATTTCTGTACATAGTGATTCCAAGTTTTGAATTTAAGTTCTGTTTTTGATTTGAAAAGGATCTTCATTTATTGACCCTCTAAGATAAGTATTTAGATCTATCGATATACATCATATAGAATCCCCGGCATCACAGTTACAAGATATCAGCGCCCCTGACTATTCGGCAAAGATCAACAACGAATTCAACTAACAAGAAAGAAACTTACAAACAGTGACAGTCAAGCTCTTTAACTGTGATCTCTTTGACTGTGATACTTACAAATGATGCGGGGCCACGCATGTTAGACTAGAAGAAAACTTTATGCAGAGGATAGATGATGACGTCACAATATAAATGGACCCCCGGCAGACAACGACTTTATCTGCAGTGGATGTGGCGAAATTTGAAGGTCACAGCTATGTCTGGGGAGGCGCGGTGGCTGAGCGGTAAAGCGCTTGGGTGCCCGAGTTCTAATCTTGGGATTTTTAATTGGGATCCTTGGGCGCCTCTGAGTCCACTCAGCTTAAATGGGGAAAAGTAAAGGCGGTTGGTTGTTGTGCTGGCCACATGACACCCTCGTTAACCGTGGGCAACAGAAACAGATGACCTTTACATCATTTGCCCTATAGATCGCAAGTTCTGAAAGAGGAACTTTACTTTACACCTATGTCTGCAAAATCAAGTGACATACTGCACTCTTCATTAATCTTCGCATTCGAAGACATCTTTATGTTCGCGCGGTAACTGTAAGGCCTGTATTAGTGTAGCACGTGTAGGTTATGATATACACCACGTGACCGAAATTTGGTAAAAAATGTTGAACCGCGTGATGATGTGGAGATCCCCTCGAAACAAAACTTTGAGAACCTCTATTTTAATAACCACGCCCTTTCTACTTTCTTTCTTTCTTTTCTTTTTTTTTTTTTCGGCAACATGGCTGCCAAGATGGCGGAAACTAATTTTGCTAATTTTGTAAGCACCAGACGATGTGCTCGGGTAAAGTCCAGTGGTGTTTGTTTTGGGAAACTCAAAGCAACTGTGGAAAGTTGGAAAGTTTTTGAGTGCGTCTGTGTGTATCTACGTGTGTGTGGGTGTATGTGTGCGTGTGTGTGTTTGATAATCTGAAAAAATAACAGCGATCAAGTGCAACACATTTTTGTAGTTTACAGAAAGCTGGAAAATATTTAAACCATTTTGAAACATTTGCGTCTGTTTGTTGTTTTTTTTATTTTATATTTGAATTTATTGATAGAATGTATATCGAAAGATAGTTTTTTAATAATGATAGATAGATAGATAGATGGATAGATAGATAGATAGATAGATAGATAGATAGATAGATAAATAGATAGATAAATAGATAGATAAATAGATAGATAGATAGAAAGATAGATAGATATAGATAGACAGACAGACAGACAGACTAATGGATAGATAGAGAGGGAGGGACGGGTATGGAGAAATTCTGTAAGAGAAAGTCTGTAGGAAAAGTCTGTAAAAGAAAGTCTGTAAGAGAAACTCTGTAAGAGAAAGTCTGTAAGAGAAAGTTTATAGGAGAAAGTATGTAAGACAAAGTCTGTAAGAGAAAGACTGTAGGAAAAAGTATGTAAGAGAACGTCTGTAAGAGAAAGACAGTAGGAGAAAGTCTGTAAGAGAAAGTCTGTAGGGGAAAGTCTGTAGGAAAAGTCTGTAAGAGAAAGTCTGTAAGAGAAAGTCTGTAGGAAAAAGTCTGTAAGAGAAAGTCTGTAAGAGAAAGTCTGTAGGGGAAAGTCTGTAGGAAAAAGTCTGTAAGAGAAAGTCTGTAAGAGAAAGTCTGTAAGAGAAAGTCTGTAGGGGAAAGTCTGTAGGAGAAAGTCTGTAAGAGAAAGTCTGTAAGGGAAAGTCTGTAGGGAAAAGTCTGTAAGAGAAAGTCTGTAAGAGAAAGTCTGTAGGGGAAAGTCTGTAGGAGAAAGTCTGTAAGAGAAAGTCTGTAAGGGAAAGTCTGTAGGGGAAAGTCTGTAAGAGAAAGTCTGTAGGGGAAAGTCTGTAAGAGAAAGTCTGTAAGAGAAAGTCTGTAGGGAAAGTCTGTAAGAGAAAGTCTGTAAGAGAAAGTCTGTAAGAGAAAGTCTGTAGGAGAAAGTCTGTAGGAAAAAGTCTGTAAGAGAAAGTCTGTAGGGGAAAGAAATTAAGTGTGTGTGTCAGAGAGGGATAGAGAGAAACAGAGGGATGAAGAAAGAAAGAGAGAAAAAGAAAGAAAATAAAAAAAGAAAGAAAAAGTAACTGGAAGAAAGAGAGAAACAAGATAGAGAGAGAGAGAAAACGAAACAATATAGCTCTTTCAACTAAAAGAAAAGTACGTACAAAAAAAAAGTGTTCGACGCAGACAAAACTAACAGACAAAACCAACAAGTCTTGCAAGACAGGAAAACAAACAACTCCTAAGAGCATAGATCTCTCAAGCACACACCCCATGCACCCATGCTCGTCTCGAAACAATGACAGAATAATATTAGCGGTAGAGGGTAAACCTTGAAAGACATCGTAGGGTCCCGCTACCAGCTCATTCTTCTGCACTACTTCAGTGACTAGTACTTCAAATGATTATAGACTAAGCTTTGATGTTCCATCAAATCCCGAGATCTGGAACGAGAGCGCAAATAGTTTACGTACAGTTACTCAGACAGATGTTAGCCAAGTCCACGCTCGCTTGAGCAAACTGCAATCTTAGCTCCTAGATTCCATACGATACAAATCTGATCAAAGGCCATTCCAATTGTCTTTATCAAGGGCGAGAAAAAAAGAAATGGAATAGAAGAACACAAAAAGACCCAGGCCCAACGGTATGGGTTAAACTCCCTGCCTTTATCATTGGGCACATGCCCCCTTCTCCTCGGCATTATAAAATGTTATAAATAATTAATGGTAAAGCGGAAGTGGCTGCTACACCATGATGACGTCAGAGTTTCAAGCCTGTTCGTCAGAATATGGCCGCTTAGATTTAAATATTTGATAAGGTTCAACGGAAGATGATTTTCTTTTTATTTTCTCTCTCTCTCTCTCACTCTCTCTCTCTCTCTCTCTCTCTCTCTCTCTGAGTGTGTGTGTGTTTATGTGCGCCAGTGTGAGTAGAGGACAAAACTTGAATGTAAAATTGATTTGGTTGTGAGACACACACACACAATAGTGTTTTGACCCAATTTTACCGAACCGACTAATGTTTTGAATTCATAGCGAATAATGAATGTATAAAAATATTGAATTTGACCAGCGCATGTCTGAATGCATTAAACTGATTAAAGTTAGGTGTACAGGCGGCTTTTAATATCTCTAACACTGAAAAATTATTTCAATGATTAATAGAATCAAGTTTTGCCAAAGAATGTATCGCATACAATGTATAGATATTCATAAGATCACAGTCAGAATTTAGAATTTAAGGGAAATTACTATGTTTTTAGCGACCCCCTAGAGAGGTATAACCACTTATAGATTTGTGTTGTCTGTCTGTCTGTGCGTCCTATTTATATCATAGAAACTAGAAAAGATAGTGAACATTCGACATCCTTATATTTTAGACCTTTCAAAGTTCTGGTGGAAAAGCAACTTTTTATAAAAGCGAATAGTTTAATTTTTAAAATAAAATATGTGAGCAGTTTTTTCATGGAAAAATACTTCATTTTTTTGCATCTATTAGGGCATAAAAAACATGAGAGACAATATTACAAAGTGAGGTCAATTTCGTGTATATTGTGAAGATATTTATTCTTTTCTAAATAAACTTATTTAAAAATATTTGTATTACTAAATTAAATGAGTTCTGTTATACAAGCTACTTATATTTTAAATGAAATGTTTAATTTTTTTTTAATTGAAAAAAAAATGTGTTTAGTATGTATATACGTCGAATATAATTTAAAATAACATTTAATAAGCACCATTTCACATATTGCACCTGCAATACCGTATCACATTGTGAACTTAATGAAATCGAACCAAAAGGAAAAGTTTTTTTCTTGAGGCCTTGAAGTCTTGAATGAAAGATTGAAAACGATCAATTAGATAATTCAATCATTCCATAACATCAAAATAGCCAGTTTCACATTGAACCATATCTTCTCAAGAATCAGTTGATTGAACACGTGAATATTAATAATATAATAATAATAAAGATTAATATACGCTTGTATCTCCGTATTCTGTGGTGTCATGTCGTCAGTCGGCCTTCCAATAGAATATTGGCACAACTTTGGAAACAAACATGTCTTCTTTTTGTATTGGCGGAGATCCGGTCCAGGTTGTTGATAGTTTTTTTTATTCATTCCTATTTCTAATATTCTTGCTGAAAATATTTAAGGCTGTCTTTTTACCTGACTAACTGGACCACTTTATGGGCCGATTGTGAGTTTGTGTTTTCACACGAACTATCTTTGTAGCATTGTTTTAATTTGAAATTGAGCAATATACGCAAATACTAACATAGTAAACTGTACTGGATTATATAGCGCCCTATGTTTGGTAATATATTGACTAAAATATTTCAAATTCTTAACGACCAAATCAAAATCAATTATTTTAATATATAAATAAAAATAAAGAAGTTAATGCTGTTTTTTATAAATAGTACTAGAATTTGATATTCAATGATATATATAATAAATATACATACAACGCAATACTAATATATATTTCTCTTGCCCTTTAATTATAGTTGACAAGAACCGACGCAGAGAAGAAGTCTTAGCCTATAAGCATTTATTGTAGACAAGAGTTACCCTTCATTGCGATGTATTGGGCCAGATGATGTAAAGTTTATTTGTTTCTACAGCTGACGGTTTATGAGGGTGCCAGCACTGTCAGCACAACGACAGGTTGTGTGGATTCAGTGGCGTTCTAAAAATCTCGAGGTCCAAAGTACCAGTTTTCACCAGTATTTGAACTCTGACTCCTTCGGTTCAAAAGCCAAAGCATTTAACCGCCATGCCTTTGTCGTAGTATTACTAAATTACCAAATCTGTAAAGCATTGGTGATGGAAATTTTTTTAAACAGAGGGCCACGCTGACTATTAGATCTATGTTTCCATTCTCATATATATTTTTTCATGAGGAATAGAAAACTAGATATGGGTGACTAAGATAAATATTGATACTAGATACTAGACTATGTTAGATACAGGATTCACTATCTACAAATTCTTAGCATTCATCGCTAGATACTGTTCACATATTTATGTAACAGTTATGTATCACTGAATGTCCTAATTGGCCTAGTTTTATAAACCAAGCTTATGAGATAGTCTAGGTCAGTGCTGCCCAAACTACGACTCACTGGTGATCTCCGGCCTATGATGGTGTACTATAGAAACTTTCTAGTCACAACATACAATAAAGCCCCTTGAGGCTCGGGTCCCATTAGACTCGATCCCCCCCCTTTTTTTAGGGGATTCCTCCAGTGACACGCGTGTTAGAAATACACAAGCTCCTCCCCCTCCTCGTCTTCAAAGTTTGGGAATCCCTGGTCCTTGCGACAGTTGGTCTCGACAAAAGTCAGTCATACAAATTAAGGGTGGGTATTGTGAGGTTAATTATAAAAATTCAAGTGTTAACGACAAGATACACAAATTGGGCCATAGTCCAGGGCTCCTTGGTTAAACAGTTTTAACACTTGTGCTGGGAGAATTTCTGTTTACTACAAAAAATAAAACTTCAAATAGTTATCTTTTTTTAAAACGAATTTCTGGAAAATAAATTCCACTTTAAGCAGATTTTGGAGGCTCTCTGGTTGAGAGGTAAAGGGCTTGGCTTCAAACCGACGTGTCCGTGGTTCACATCCTTGTGAAGGCTGAGACTATTAATTTCGGGAATTTTAGGGCGCCTTTTGAGTCCACCCAGCTCTAATGGGTACTTGACTTTGGTTGAAAAAAAGTAAAGGCGGTTGGTCGTTGTATTGGCCACCCTCGTTAACCATGGGTCACAGAAATTGAGGACCTATCCATTATTTGCTCAATAGATCACAAGATCTGAAAGGGGAACTTTACTTCAGGCAGATTTTACCATAATCTTTTTTTTTTCTTTCTTCCTTTTCAAAGATTGGATAAATAGGCTTTAAATGAACTCAGGTAGTCTCATCATCTGAAGTTTCTTTCATATTAATTAGACAATCCCGTAACCCTATACCACAGAAAGTAAAATGACAATTTTTCACAAGTTTGAACTCATCGTAAGTCTTGGTTCATCGTAAATCAGTTGTCATCGTAAGTCTGGGGTCATCGTAAGTCTTGGGATATCGTATGTCTGGGGGGTCATCGTAAAATGGGGTCATTGTAAGTCTGGGGTCATCTTAAGCCTGGGGTAATCGTAAGTCTTGGGATGTTGTAAGTCTGGGGGTCATCGTTAGTCTTTGGTCATCAAATGATTTTCTTTCTTTCATCTTTCATAATTATTGATGCGATTGTTAGTTTGATATTGGGCTAGAAAATCTGGAAATAATTCATAATTTCAATATATCGCTAATCTAATTGAAATGTATTTTTTGAAATATTCTTTTTCTGTAGACCATCACAAACTTGAAATCACACCATACTGCGGACTAAGCAACCCTTCTGGACCAAAACAATTATGTGGGAATAAAAAGAGATAAGGGCTCTATCAGCTTTATTCAACATTCAACAGAATACAATATGAAACTGGCTACACATTGACACATTAATCATTATTTCTCAAACTTTGAAATGTGAATCCATTCTCATGGCGTCACGCACTTTTCATCCTGGTAAAGAATTTAAAAAAAAACTCATGAACTCAAATAAAGACTGAAATATGAGAGATACTCGAGGTACCTATAGCTTAAGTACATCTGTGATGGTCAATATCGTCATTAGAACATCTTTGTGTAAAAAAAGACTTCCAACACTGTAACACAGAGTGTACTTTTTTTGATCGCTAGGAAGTCGTAACAGAACTCCGTACTACAACCAGTAGAAATTTGAATCTAACTTGGTTGAGCAGTAAAGCGCTCGGCTTCCGAAACGAGGTCCGGGGTTTGAATCCTGGTGAAGACTGAGATTAGTAATTTCGGGATAGTTGGGAGCCTCTGAGTCCACCCAGCTCTAATGGGTACTTGACATTAGTTGGGGAAAAGTAAATGCGGTTGACTGTTTTGCTGGCCTCATGACACCCTCGTTAACCGTGGGCCACAGAAACAGATGACCTTTATATCATCTGCCTTATAGATCGCAAGGTCTGAAAGGGGAATTTACTTTACTTACTAGACCTTTCCTCCATAAGAAATTGGAGTAGGATCTCGCTAGCATTGGGAATAATACCGTTTTACTTATGGATTTATAGGGACCTCAGTATTATTCCTCGTAAGCAAGTCGCGCTCCACTGTTTGAGAACACTTCTATATGTGTTCTAACACCATTCTGTTTCACAAAACCAGTTTGAGACCCATTGAGTCTATCAAACGTTAAGTGCTCGACTTTCACAACGTTATTTGGACTTTTGTTTGTTGTTCATTTGTGTAATCACCTTTTGTTTTCTGGTGGAGGCCCCTACTTGTGTACATCTCGTGTACGCTGGCCTGGAAAGTATCGTGGTCAAACCGCCAAGGTAAAAAACACTTGAAGAGTCGAGAGGCTTCCAAGTCAAGTGCCGCGTTATCGTTGGGCCTTTTATCTGGCATTCACACACACACATACACATAAGCACGCACTCACGCAAACCCAGTGTGGGTCAAGTGGGCTGTTCATTGTTGTTGTGGGGTTTTGTTTCCCATGGGCAACACCGGGTTGCAGTAAGACGGAAACGGCACGGTGTGGAATAGTTACAACAAACTAATCAAGGAGCTGTACATCTTTACGCCCAATGATAACGTCTAGTGCTCCCATCGCTGGGTATTTTGTACAATATCCTGGTTTTTCTTATTCAGCTTTCCATAGGTAGAGTTTTAATCTTTTGAATTCTTCTTAAAATTTAAAAAAAAAAAAAATTTCAGCACTAGTTTGGGGTTTTCATAAATTTGTAAAATCTGGTCTTCTATCAACAAAAGTACGAAACTCACATTGTAAAAAAAAATTACATACAATATTTTTTTTCGTAAAGACCAACTGAAGAGGTTTTTATCGAAATTGAGATAACTATTGATTATGATAGTAGATGGTATCAAATATAGTTCCTAAAAATTTGAGTTAAAAGAAATACATATTTATACTAGAAAAAGTAATCTAAGGGAGTAAAAAAATTAACGAAATTTGAAATGGCTATGTCATGGCCGAAAGCGGAAGTGACGTTTTAGTATGGAAATAGGGGGAAAATGTCGACCTCAAGACACTAGATCTAGCTAGACCGCCTAGAGGATTCTAGATCTTGTTTTTTGTTATTAAGACCAACTTAACGTAGACAATTTAATCTTATTACTAGATTGTAACTAGATATGGTTTTAGATATCTAATAATAGATTTTTAGCTACATATATTTTTTTAATAGTCTTAGTTTAGATATAGAGTCTAGTCGTATATCTAATTTTAAAGTATAAATTACTAGATCTATAAAAAATAAATATAAAAAAACAATAATATAGGAATATAAAAATATAGTCTTATGACTTGTATAGTGACTAGCTTAGGCTATAGGGCTAGGTCACTTCACTAGTGGTCTGTAATATTAATATATGTCCTGGGGAAGGTTCTGTCTCAATCTTTAGTTGGTCTATTCTTGTTTTGTAGTACTAGTATGGATGGCTGCCTGGTCGTGCGGTTTGCACGCTGGGCTGTCGTTCAGATTTATCGATGGTCCCGGGTTCAAACCCTGCCCGCTCCCATCCCCCGTCGTCCTGCGGGAGGTTTGGACTTGGAAGTAATTATCTTCAACTCTGAAGGAACATCCGAAACATGTAAAACATTTTTAGTAGGGCCATCTCAGCCTGCTTCTGTACTACAAGATTTAGAATTTAGACTAGTGTCTATAGTAACAATAGTTTTTAGAAAGCATATAATTTTTACATATCATTCTTAAGGAAGGTATCGATCTAGATTTATAAAATCTAGACTTACTTTAAAAAACTCTTTCATCATTAGACTCCAAGAACTATAAGAATAAAGATCTACTAGATACATAACTATAGAGTCAGTATAGACCTATATAGTATATAATCTAGTTATATTCTAGTAAAGTAGCACTAGATTCCTCTAGGCTGATATTAATGTTCATATTCATTTAATATTGCTTAATTTTTCATTTGTGTATCTATTATGGATCTATTACTAAATAGATAAATATATTTTTTATTATTTTTTTGTAGAAACCTGACATTGGCTAAAAGATGGTCTGACGCGTCCGACAGTGGATGGCTGTCTGATTGTGTGTTATGCCAGCTGGACTGTTATTTTATAAGACTGTTGAGTATCTTTTACTTCTAATCTAAAAGCTGATGCTATGACACTCAATGGCTTAGAAGAAATCCTGTCAGTTTTATATGGTCATGACAATAATCTTTAATAAATAAGTCTTATACAAGGACAATAAAGATTATTATTGTTATCATATTTTCAGTTGGTTTGTTTTAAGCTAACGTTGTCTTAAATTTTTAGAATTAACAAATTTGTTAATTTTTCTTTATAAATACTCAAAAGTGAAAAAATATTCTTTTGCATAAATTTCAACTTTGTAGAGCATGTCCTTTATATTTAATGCAAACATAAAGTTATAAGGCATTATCTTCCATTCCGAAGATTAAGGATGAATGCAACATTTCTCTTGACCACACTAACCCAGTTGCAACTTGTATATTTTGTCATATCTAATTCATTATGCAGACAAACCAGTGGTTTCTTTGGCATATAGGAAAGCAGATTGCCTTTGAAAGAAACAACTGAAAAGCTCTCACGAGCCTGCTAAAGACAGACGCAGACGACGAAAATTTTTTTTATTATAAATGCGGAATGCATAGTTTGTTTATATTTATAAATTAGTTAATGAAATGTAAATATTTCCAGTAAGCCACTATTTACAAAGATATTTTAAAGAAAATTTAGCACCCAAAAGTTCTTTAGCTAGATAAATAATTTAATATTAGAACTTGAAATATTTAATAGCTTGAACATAACTGATCAAATATATTACCTCAGCTGTTTAAATTAAAGTATTCTAATAATATTCTAATATTACTTTGAAAATATGTTAATATAAGAAAAAGTAAAAGTTAACTATTAGTTAGCAATTCTGTTTTGAAAGTGCATTACGAAAGACAAATTGAGCTCTTCATTGATATCAGCTTTTCATTGATCTAACTGCTTCCAATATGGGGATTACTCTTAAATTTTTAAATCATATAAGTTAGGAAGCTGAATTTGTACTTAGTGTGCAAGTAACTATCTAGCGTTGACTTGTTTCTCCCCACCCCATCTTTACACACAATTACACATTATCATTCCAAGGGCATTTGAATAAGTGAATTCCATTAGTCAAGGAGCTGTTTCTGCAACCATAGTTTCTAGCATATAGATCTATTTTACTATCATCGTTATCAGGACGAAAAATACCGGTAATTAAAAGAATTGGTGATAAAAAAAATTGCAGGTGTACTGCTCGATATGGTGGACAGAAACATTGTGTTGCATGAATGGATCTAAGTTAAACCGGCTTGCTAATTGTGATTAGCTTACACTCATAGTCATAAAAAAAACACACGTGGACTGTAACAAGAGGTATAGCAGACTGATCCAAGTTGTACGGTGGACTAAAACTCGATACTAGCACGATTGACTAGATCTAGGCTAATCCGGCGATTCCGCTTACCTCTAAATTTAGTAGCGTGACTAAATGTCCATACTATGACGTCACGGACCCGTGCAGTGAGGGAGAAAGACATCTCGAATGGCTACGAGACTAAGACTTTTGAGTGTCCCTAAAACCCACATTAAAATGCTAATTTCTCATTAACGGCTGAAAAGTTATAGAAAATATTTTGCATACACGTTTTTTAAAGCATTATATTACAGAAAACAAGTATTAAAACGGTTTCTGTGATTGACCCCAAAACCTCTTCAGTTGGTCTTTAATTAAAAACCTAACTTTTGAGTATTATTTATTTTAAAAAAAGTTTTTATATTTGGTGCTATGATTTTACCAAGTTATCTTGTGTCAGTGTTTATTTATGAAGGCATTGCCTCGTTCTAGCAAGATGTATGTTTAAATGTATATGCTTGAACACATTTGTACAAATACTCCTTCTTCTATAGTGCTATTAGAGCATGGAATGGGTTGCCTGAGATAGCCAGGAAAACTAGTGACTTGGCAGAATTTAAGTCATTGGTTAACATGCATGACTAGATGCATGACGCGTAGGACGTAATCATCTTCTTTTTTGAAGTAATGTCTGTATTATATAAGATAAGAAGATAAGATATAGAAGATAAGATATAGATCTACCTATAAACTAGGGACGCATATTCTTGGTGGGACTAGTCGAGGTTTTTTTCTTAATATGAATCAAGTCCTTACTTTTGATAATGTAAATGCTGTTTAAAGACCAAGCCACATACATAGTTTTACAAAATATCGCAAGTCTGTTGACATGACACATGCCATCTTTAGGTAACTGGCATTCGTGACATGACATGTCACGCTACGTGCCTCACACTTCTAGAAGATATGCACTATAGTTAGTGTGTCTGGACACACACACACACGTCATTGTGACATATATGTGAAATGGATAGCAATCAAAACTTAGACCGCCCAGATAGTGTCATAGTATTGTGTGAGTGTACGCTTGTTATGTTCACTTCCACACATACAGTGTGTGAGAGAGAAAGAGAGAGGTCAAGTGCCAAATATTAGAGTTGTTCAAGGCTCATATCTGATCCTTACTTCATGTTGACATTTTCGTCCATATAAACTTAATATAAGTTGTATGTATAGACAGTGTAGATAACAAACGAATATTCACATTTGACTAGTGTAACACCTTTAGTAAAATCACTAAATTCAGAAAGCCTTTAGGTGAGAAGACTTAAAAGTAAAGTAGCAATTATACATAAAACACTGAACCATAATCTTCAAATACAAAAACAAAATCTAATAAAATACTCAGAAAGACACAAAGATAAAGGCACATTCCTCGTTCCATATGCTAGGACAAATTTGTACAAATACTCCTTCTTCTATAGTGCTTTAGAGCATGGAATAGGTTGCCTGAGCTAGCCAGGAAAACCAGTGACTTGGCAGAATTTAAGTCATTGGTTAACATGCTTGACTAGATGCATGACGCGTTGGACATAATCATCTTTTTTGAAGTAACGTCTGTATTATATAAGATAAGAAAATAAGATCGGAACCGTGGTGGCTAAGTGCTAAATCGCTTGTTCTTCTGAATCTGGTAGTCTTTAGTTCGAGTCTCTGTTAAGACTTCGATATTTTAATTTCAGGATTTTATGACGCCCTGAAGTCCACCCAACTCTAATGATTTGGTGAAAGTAAAGGTGGATGGTCAATGTGCTGGCCACATGTCCCTCTCGTTAACCGTCAGTCATAGAAGTAGATGAATTTACATTTTCTGCAAGGTTGAAAGTGTTACTTTCCTTGTTTATGCATAGATCACTAAAAAAATTTGTTTTTGAGTCCGTGCGATATAGTTGTTTTTTTTGTTTTTTTTGTTTTTTTTTGTTTTTTTTTGTTTTTTTTGTTGTTTTTTTGTCATTAAACGGTTTTCAAAATGATGCAGTTTTCTTGTGCCCCAGGAGTCCCTATTCAAGAAGCTATTGATGAACTCCACGACAACACGAAATAACGGTGGGAGAACCGCTGAGGCAGGAAAGCCCTTCGAGGAGACACAAGAAACTTGTGGTCCAGGTTGACCTTGTAAAGCCAATCCAGTTTGTCCAGCAGAATGACATGTCAACGATGCTTGTTAGGCCAGGGCTACTGCACACTGCTGACATTTGATACATGACAGGTGATGTCTCGGAGATAAGACAAGGGGAAGATCACTCCATTAACCTGGGGGAAAATGCATTCCGTATTTCTCTTTCCTTGTCGTTAACAGACACATAGACTGATGACGTACTTACCTAGCAACCAATTAGAACATTCTTACACTCTAGATATACGTAAAAAAAAAAAAAAAGATAAGGGGGAAAAAAAAGGAACAACAGAATTTGTAAACAAGACAAGAAAAAAAACTGTTTTTAAATCGAAATTGAAAATGGCCAATTATCGGATATCTTAGAATCCAGGAGCGTTGATGCGGTGGGGGTGCTACATAAAACAATGTGCTTGTCAACAAGTTGACGGACAGAAGTGTCAAGCAGTTAAAAAAAAAAAACAGAGAGGAAACAGCTAATTACTGTAATAGTCAAATGTTTGGTATGTTCAAACTATGTAGGCCAGTACACATTGGTCAAACACATTAAAACTTTTCGTGTTTAAAAAAAAACAACAGAGGAAGTAGATTGAGTAGTCGATTGTTTCAGTCTATAGATTCATAGGTGTTTATCTAAGAGATGATTCTTTCATATATATATATATCTAGTAGTCGACAGTTTCGGCATGTAGATCTAAATCTAGTAGTCGACAGTTTCGGCATGTAGATCTAAATCTAGTAGTCGACAGTTTCGGCATGTAGATCTAAATCTAGTAGTCGACTGTTTCAGCATGTAGATCTAAATCTAGTAGTCGACAGTTTCGGCATGTAGATCTAAATCTAGTAGTCGACTGTTTCAGCATGTAGATCTAAATCTAGTAGTCGACTGTTTCAGCATGTAGATCTAAATCTAGTAGTCGACAGTTTCAGCATGTAGATCTAAATCTAGTAGTCGACTGTTTCAGCATGTAGATCTAAATCTAGTAGTCGACTGTTTCAGCATGTAGATCTAAATCTAGTAGTCGACTGTTTCAGCATGTAGATCTAAATCTAGTAGTCGACAGTTTCGGCATGTAGATCTAAATCTAGTAGTCGACTGTTTCAGCATGTAGATCTAAATCTAGTAGTCGACAGTTTCAGCATGTAGATCTAAATCTAGTAGTCGACTGTTTCAGCATGTAGATCTAAATCTAGTAGTCGACAGTTTCGGCATGTAGATCTAAATCTAGTAGTCGACTGTTTCAGCATGTAGATCTAAATCTAGTAGTCGACAGTTTCAGCATGTAGATCTAAATCTAGTAGTCGACAGTTTCAGCATGTAGATCTAAATCTAGTAGTCGACTGTTTCAGCATGTAGATCTAAATCTAGTAGTCGACTGTTTCAGCATGTAGATCTAAATCTAGTAGTCGACTGTTTCAGCATGTAGATCTAAATCTAGTAGTCGACTGTTTCAGCATGTAGATCTAAATCTAGTAGTCGACAGTTTCAGCATGTAGATCTAAATCTAGTAGTCGACTGTTTCAGCATGTAGATCTAAATCTAGTAGTCGACAGTTTCGGCATGTAGATCTAAATCTAGTAGTCGACTGTTTCAGCATGTAGATCTAAATCTAGTAGTCGACTGTTTCAGCATGTAGATCTAAATCTAGTAGTCGACTGTTTCGGCATGTAGATCTAAATCTAGTAGTCGACTGTTTCAGCATGTAGATCTAAATCTAGTAGTCGACTGTTTCAGCATGTTGATGTAAATCTAGTGATCGATGGCACAATTTGCAGAAAAGAAATAATCAAACAAATGCATTTAACAACTGGAATGTAATATATAAGTTTTGGTTTTGTTCAATATCGTTCTCTTACCAAAACAGAAGTGGGCTGAATGATGCTGAATCAACACAGGAATAAAGAGAGCGCGTTAAAATACGCAAGCAATATTTGCACTAATTTAACATTTTTAATGTACTCATTTTTTATGTGACCCACTTTTAATAAACTCATTTTAATGGGACTGATCTTTTTGAATTCATTTTTTTTTAAATCTAATTTCAATGTACATATTATATGTGAACTACTTTTATTGTACTCGTTTGAAGTGGCCTACTTTAAACGTACCCATTTTGTGACCTACATTGTATGCACTACTTTTATATGACCTACATTGTATGCACTACTAAAGCAAGAAGAGTGGCCAGGGCGAAAGAGCGCCAAACCAACAAAAAGCTGAGAGAAGAAGCAGGTCTATCTGCAACTGACCAAACCCACCCATGCCACGTATGCGGCCGGCTTTTTTAAAGCGAGGATTGGACTTTACAATTATCTTCGAGTCCATAGGAAATGAGAAATGTGCTCATCTTCGCCCAAGAAGGAGGAGATAAATAAAACTATTAGATAAAACTATTTCTTTTATTCATTACTCATTTTCTTCTGTGCCATAAGTTGATAC
The DNA here is from genome assembly GCA_030265305.1 of Biomphalaria pfeifferi. Classification (NCBI taxonomy): domain Eukaryota; kingdom Metazoa; phylum Mollusca; class Gastropoda; family Planorbidae; genus Biomphalaria; species Biomphalaria pfeifferi. The sequence continues at coordinate 261,188 of JASAOG010000221.1, forward strand.
ATTAAATAATTCTTTTTTTTTTCTCCGCCCCCCTTCCCCGTTTCCTATTGAAAAAAAAAATGAACTCGTCCCCTTCTGCCAAATTGGCTGCAGATGGCCAAAAGAAGACTTTTGGGTGAAATTTGTTTACACAAGACTGCTAAAAAATAAATCCCAAATGGTTAATAGAAGCGAGAAACATACTGCAAGTACTGTAACAGACTTGGAGCAGCTGTCGATTGGCCCGAACCCGCCAAATTTCCCTCAAATTAATTTGACACAGAATTAGAATTTGGCTTGTACCTACAATTTTTTTTTCTACTTCGTGGCCCAAAGCGTTTGTTTGTTTGAGAGACAGTGCAGAGAAATGTCGGGGGGCGCCCGACACCCATGTGACATTAGTCCAACACTTCAAATGTCTGTTAGGTTTATTTTTCCTCCTAGACTTACTATCTTACCCACAATCCTCAGCGAGCTAGAAAAAAAGTGTTCGCTTTTTTTAAAAACAGTGAATTAGTTTTACCTTTCCTGTACGGAACAAAATAAAAAAAAAAAAACTAAAATAAAAGTTGCTACTTAACTAACACGGTGATTTGGAATCGAGACAAGAAGATGAGGAGGAAAGAGAGAGAGGGAGGCGACGAGAATGTTGGTTAAGTGTGGTGGAGGTGGAGGAGGGCAGATATAAAAAGAAAAAAAAAAAGTTTATTTATTCCCTGTAGAACAATTTTCCCTCTAGCTGAAAGTATTGAGAAAAGTAAATATTGCTCATTAATCTGAACTCAACAGTTTAAATAAATGTAGGTCTCGGGTCAACGGGTTCGAAGTAGGAAGAACAGGGAGGGGAGAAATGTGCCATGTCCATACTATTTATCCGACTTAGCACTGGACTGGTAGCCCGTTAAACTATGACACACCCAGCGCTGATTGCTTCACTACTAGAACTGTAGAGATTGTTTTTTTTTAAGGACTGCTAAAGTGGCACATCAGTTAGGTTTAAGCATAATTATTTCATGTTGGGGTCAGAAGTGAGACCACCATTTGAACAGCTCAAAACATTTTAACAATTTCTCTAGAGAAATTTATTTTAAGCAGGATCGAGTATTTATTTATTCTATTTTTATATCTAGTTGTTTTATTTTTGTTTATTTCCATATATGTCCCAGTGGCACTATAGCCCATGCAGGGGCCTGGCCTGCTTTGAAGTGCTTTAGCACATCTATCCATTCTGATTTATCCTGGGTTTAAAGTCTCCATTCACGGACTTTTAGCTGCTGTAGATCTGCCTTTGGGGCGCCCGCCTTTAGATTCTTTGATTGTTTTGTTCAGACCTTAACATTATTCTAAAGCCTTGTTTTGCTTTTGCTGGAAGACCTTGCTATATGCAATTTTAAAGCTTAAATTAAAAAAAAAAAGATTAGTTGAGAAATAATATGAAGAAAAAAAATTGAGATTGCAATTTTTAGCGGCTCCCGAAAGGTGAAAAGATGCTATTTGTTTTGTGCGGAATGTCTGTCCGTCTGTCCTTCTGCATCTGTCTTTCCGTCCGTCCGTCCCGTTTAGATAGTGAAAATCCGACATCATTATATTTTAGACCTTTCAAAGTTCTGATGCAACGGCTACTTTTTTCTTTTCTGAAAGCGAAAAATCTAATTTTTTAAATCACTTATGCAAGCAGTTTTTTCATAAAAATACACCACTTTTACAACTATTTACTATTAATAGTAACAAACACGGGAGGCGAACTAGTAGGGGAGATAGTTACTTGCCATATTTTAACACACTTATGCAAACGGTTTTAGATTTTTTGTAAAAAAAAAATATTCTTTAAAATTTGTATTGCTAATTTAAGTAAGTTCTGTTATACTAACTACTAAATTTACAAACCAAGAGAAAAAATCTATTTGGTATGTATATAATTTGGACATAATTTAAAACAACAATTAATAAGTAGTTTTTCATATTATATCGTGAACTGTAGTGGCATACAGATACCACCCGTACGAACTAAACGATTTTTTTTTTCTTGAGGAATAAGAGATAGTCCCTTTACAATACAATGAGATCAATTAGATATTCATTATAAGACGTTAAGCCAGGTTCAAATCTAACTTCACATTCACTTTCACCTATCCTTTGGTCTGTGGACCGCTGGGGCACAGCACAAGATCCGTCAACCTTCTTTCTCCATTCTTCTCTGTCATTTGTCTTTGATAGAATTTCATTCTGATGTTCTTTCTGAAAATATTGCCTTTTTACCTGCCTGGGTGGACCACTTCGGGGGCCGATTTCGAGTTTATGTCTCCACACAAACTGTCTTTGTAACCTTGTTTAAACATTACTCTTCAGACAAGCTGCCACGGCTTTAATAATATACCAGTATGTGGCAGTATGTGGATCATAGGCTGACCATAGGCTGACATAGGTGGTTGGGCATTGACCTTCATTCTTCACCTCGACGTCTCTCAAACTCTTGTACAGAAAAAAAAAAGGGGCGGGGGGCGGCAAGTGGTATTTGACAGGTTGGTCGGTGTGCTCGGTAAATGTACTTAAACCTGTTAGATGGTCAACGATAATGACTTGAAAGAAAACAAATGAACTTTAAACCTCTAAGTGTGTACTAAGTACGACCTCTTTCAGTCGTGAAGCGACTATGGATCATCTCATAGAAATGAGATGAATGCCTGGGCATTAGCTATGGTCGGAATGATGTCGCCCTCACGAAGGTTTCCCCCTCTCCAGGCAGCGGATGTATCCAAAGGAGCGGCAAGTGCCGATAGAGTTTGGGATCAGTGCTATTACTTAGTACGTATGTAGTACATCAATAATGTTTGGGGGGGGGGGGGGGGGAAGAGGAAAATGTAAAACCGAATAGTCTCGCACTGGATGAGTTTTGATTGAAGTAGCCTCATTCCAAACTGAGGCTAGTTCTATGGTCCGGGTCAATGCATTACAATTCGAAAAAAAAAAGGGGGGGGGGGGGGGGTAACCATTAAATAGTTAGTCGTCTTATATGATGTGCTATTGGGAGAAAAGGGGGGTGGATTATTCTAAAACCCAGATAATCACACATGAAGAGGGGGGTGGGATACTAGCACTTCCATTGACTTGCTGCTAAACTCTCGTCACAAATACGTTAAGAAAACAAAAATAGCTCGCTCTGGATGTGCTTGGGTTACTAGATGTTTGTGTGGTCCGTCAAATGATAGTGATTTTCACGATAAATTAAACTTTAACTTTACTGTAGCCAACTCAAAAAAAAAAGAATTAAGCTTCAATTTGAACACAATATATTAGGGTGTACTAGTTCAGCTTCATATTAAATCTTCTTTATAATCACTAGTTAGTTCCCCATTTATCTTTAAATAAGTTTTAAGTCATAGAGTAAAAGTCTAGTGTCTCAGTAATGGAAATATGTTATGCTATAAACGAAAGAGCTTAAAAGATTTCATTCTGCAGTGTTAAAAAGGGCGCAAAAATTATTATATTATCGACAGTTCCTTTATTTTGTACACCGGATACACCAAAAACAAAAGCTAGCTATTTATAGTTGTTTTTCCCGCCATGAATGAAAATCTGCAATACATTCAATAGCTAATATCACTTTGATGAACTAGTCTTAAGGATTGAAGAAGAAATTTGTTCAAAAATATTTTTTTATAAATGATTTGGTTGTAATCTCGTTAATAACTCGAGATGGGGACACAACATGCGCTCTATATATATGTTTTGGAAACTGATAGATCGAACATTAATTCAACCGTTACTTTTCTAGTTTCTAGCCAATCGATCACTAGAGACACTTTTCTTGACCATCAAAAAAAAAAGAGTAACTCGTTAACGAACTAAATCAATATGAAAATTATTCTAAGTTTATCTAAGTTCTTTTTTTCCCTCAAGTGTTTGAAAACTAAATAGTGTAAAATAACGTTGAGTACTCCTCTCCCATCTCTCCCCCCTCCCGCCCATCCTGTTATAGAAATGTTCCATGTGAGTTGTACCCCTCCTCTCTCTTAGCCAAGTATCATGCCCCGCCTCCTAACTACAGGTGAGTGCACCACACCTGGTCTTTAATGAAAGGAAAATAAATTCTGAGAATTTTCTTTTCCCGCCCGCCGAATGTAGCAAGTTATCTGCCCCTGACGTCTGCGTGGACAAATATTAGTCTTGTTTTGTTTCTCTTTTTGTTTCATTTTAAATGTGTGTGTGTGTGTGTGTGTGTGTGTGTGTGTACAAGACAACTTACCTGCACTCGCCTGTCAGTAGCATTGAATGGATTAGGACTCATAAAAGATCCAATGGATGGCTTCTTGGTCGAGTGGTATGCGCTCTGGACTGTCGTCTCGATGGTCCTGGGCTAGAACCCTAGGAAATAATAATCTTCAGCTCTGAATGAACTTTTAAAACAAAAACAAAACAATAGATTCTGTAACCATTTCAGGAGGGGCTGAGGTTCGATACCCACGTATACCCAGAGGAAGAAGTATTGCTTCAAGTCTTTAAATAGAAATGATCTTATGCGGAATAGGGATTGTGACTTCAAGTCATTTAGAAAACTTAAATAAACTCATTCTGTCTTTCTGCCTGGTCAAACTCTTGTACATGTTATTTCTCCCACTTTCAAATCTTAAATCAAGTTGAAATTTTGAACAATTATTTCTTGTACTTGACAAAACAAGAATCAATAAAAAAAACAATTATTAAATTTACTCTTGGTATTAATTAATTTGTTTGGAATCGAATAAGGGACTGATGAGGTGGTATAAGTTGAATTAGTCCCCTTGAGAAGGCTTGAGCCCTGAGTCTGAATTCAAGTCTACTTTTTTTTATTAAGCGATCACGGTAACATTCACACAGATACCCCCTTTTTTTCCCACGCCCCCGTTCCCAACTGGTCCAGACAAGTGATAGGATCATAGTCCATTGAGAAAGCTAAAAGAATGAAATTGCGCTAAACAAAAACAATTGGTAAAAATATTTCTAATTCCCCAGATAACGAGGGTGACACGTGCCCAACCGCTTTTACTTTTCCCCAACTAATGTCAGGTACCCTGTAGAGCTGGGCGGACTCAGAGGCGCCCAATGATCCCGAAATTAAAAATCACAGTCGTCACCAGGATTCGAGCCCCGGACCTCCGGTTTGGAAGCCAAGAGATTTACCGCTCAGCTACCGCGCCTCCTACACTGTTGTCATAGTAACAAAAAAGAGGAATAATTTATTTTGACAAAATTTTCATTATCCAATAGCTGCATAGCAATAAATCATACTGCGTGAGTTTTGATGAAAATTTCAGAAGGATCACTTCATTAATTACCAAATCGATGGTTTATTTTTTTATTTAACATTAAAACTTAATTTTCTTCTTCGGGTCTCAAGGGAGCTAAGCATTTATATTGTATTTCTCTTATTACTGTGTATCAGAAATATCCGTTTTGCATGTGGTCGCCACCACCAATACCACCACCCCCCCCCCCAACCGCCACATGCATAGATAAGACACACCTTTTTTTTACATGTATATAAAGCAATTAATAGTTTAATACATTATTTGATCTTAAATTAGCGATTGATTTTGTAACAAATTGTTTTTCTTATTTTTAAACTGGCTATGACATGACCTAAAGTGACCTACACCCTGGCAGAGCACGCGACGTGGCTGACCCCAAACTGTATCGGCACTTGCCAATGTGTGAGCGGCATCGTTCCGACCACAGTAAATCCCAGGCATTCATCCCATTTCATGAGATGACCCATAGTCGCTTCATTTTCGGCTGAAGGATGCCATACACGCCCAATGACTATACAATAAATCAATGCAATTATACCACCAGTTAATACAACTATCTTTTTATTCACTGTTGGGCAAAGAGAATCTGACAATTTTTATGGTTTTTGATAAAAATAGGGACTAGGCCAAAAATGACTGTTATATTCAATTACCTATGCAGGTGTGTTTATGTATGTAATATGTTTACAAAACTATCGCTTCATTAACACAGTCCTGACACATTAATCTTAAAATAAACTGACCAGGAATTTAAATGAAGGACGTTTCAAGACGTTATATCAAGACAGGAGAAGACGTTACTGATGACATCGAAGAGCTCCAGTTAAAGGGAAAGACAACTCGTTAACCGTTTCCAAATAAATTCTATAGTTTGTTTTTAACTTGAACAGCTCTGTATTTGGCCTACTATCTTCAAAGGAACTCCCCCCCCCCCCCTTTTTTTCTCTCCCCCGCCAACCCTTTTTCCCTTCTCCTGACCTCGTATTTGTTAACACCAAAACATTGTAACATTCTTTGCATGTCAACATGTAGTTGTCTTCGCTTGATGAAGGGAGATAATGGCGTAATCTGAAAGACGTCATATTAGCAGCCGCCATTTTGACGCCGACCCTACTCTAGATTACATGCGACACTAGAGACTCACAAAGAGGGAAACACGAGAGATGGGTGGCGCCCCACTTCAGCGGCGCCCCACTGGATAGCTTCAACAAGTAGATGCTGTTTAAAAGACAGGTCAGAGAATCTCATTTAAAAAAAAAAAAATTTTTTTTCTTAAATATTTGTCTTTTTTAAAAATAACTTGTGCGTGTGCGTTTGTTTTATGAAATATTTGAACATTCACTGCGACATATCATTTTGTTAAATGTCATATCGTTTTCCTTTTCTTTTTATTTCAGAAGATCTAGATCTAAGTTTTTTAATATCTATAAGGCCACGTCTGCTTGCTGCATTTTCCCGCTCCTTGTGGAACCGTTGAAGCAACACACGATGTGACTTTATTCTTCTTTGTCTTTTGCCTTGACTAAAATCTCTTTCTTTGAACTTGTCTTCTCAACGCTTTCTCTGTCTGCCTCTTCTTCTTTTTTTTCTGGTACAGTACCATGAAGGAAAGTCTTTGCCAGTCATGAAGACCTTTTGATATGGCATAAATTGTGTTTCGACAGTCACCAGCAGGTTATCCCAATGGCGACTGAAATCCTTTTTTTTTTTTCGAATCTCCTAATTTGTGAAGCAGGCTTTGTAATCTAAAAATAGCTCTACGCTACACATCTTAAACTAGATTGAATATGATTGTCCTTTTTTTATTTATTTGTATAGAAAATTGCATTTTCAAACTAATTTACCCAGTGACAAGGTGTTTCCTTTTGGTGGGTAATGGGTACCGGTCATACATTTGGTAGCAGACGTCAACAGATTTGTCTTGACATTACACGTATTTGCATTTCTTCTCTTCTGTGTGCAAACTAATCATTAGAAACGACCTATATGGGGGGGGGGGGGGGAGGGGGGCTTCACGATTCATGCTAATGGAAATAATCTTCTATTCTCGTTTACATATTGATTTTAAGATCCCAATTACATCTTCACTAAGCAGCAAAATAGAGTAACAGGTAAAAAGAAGACAAAGGGTTGTGGAGACATGTGGGGGTTAGAGAACATTGCAAAGAAATAAAAGAAAAAAGATTAAGATAGGTACATATTAAGAAACAAATAAACATAGTAAAAGGTATTTTATTTTTTTGTAATGTATACGTCCTTTAATATTTCTTGTAATACGCCAATACTGCAAGTAGTCTTTCCATGGGCGTAGCCAGGATTTTTTCGGGGGGGGGGGGGGGGGTTTAGGGGGAGTTCCCCCCCCCCCCCCGCGAAAAAAAATTATTTGTATTTATGCGTGTGTGTACATAATCTTTATTACATTCTGACCCTTCATTCTTTCGAAAGACGTTTATTGTGCCCTAGAATAGGTTCTTCCATGAGTTAGTGGAAAAATTGTAGATTCCCCGCCATTACTAGCAAGGAGGTCTGGGGGAGCGCTCGGAGCTTCCCCAGCACGGGGCGAAGCCCCGCAACCCAAGCACTATTTCTGATATTGAAAGCCAACAAAATGCATATTCTAAGGTACCTACACTGCATTTTCCTGCTATTAAAAAGTTTTATTTCAAAAACGTAATGTGCTATTCTTACTGACTTAGACCATCCCACGCCGTTCGGAGCATTTGCCGTCAAGCTGTTTCCATAAAAATCTGTCACTGGTAATGTCTGAAGCCTTTTACCACCTGCCATGAGGACCTCCATGAGTGTGTGTCATGTTGTACAAGGATATCATCGCAACTCTTCTTATGCGTAATTCTTTTTGTCGGAGAACATGTCCCGCAAACCTCATGCGACGCTCTGTCACAATCTTACTAAGGGGTCGACTCCCAGTTCGGCATAGGATTTCCTTGATTTGGACCCGATTTCTATAACTGACTCCTAAAATCTGTCTTAGCCATCTTTATTGAGCCACATTTAGTGTTTTTCAATTTCGGGCAGATGACTATTCACTGCACTTTATTAATGGAGCCCCGCCACTGGTAAAAATGTTTAGTCTCTCTTGTATACGCTCTTGGAATTAAGTGACTGTAGTTTGCTTTAGATTTTATATCGAAAAGGGAAGTTTTATCGTCAAAATCATCTGTTGGGGGTTTTTCACCTCCAAATGCTCAAAATCATCTGGAGGGGTTTTAAACTTTAAAAAAAAAGCCATCAGTAGGAGAGGGGTTTAAACTCAAAACCCCCAATTGGATTGGCTACACTCAAATAATTTTAGTGTGTAATTTGCTTTTTTTTATATTGAAGAGGTATTTTAGCATCAACCCCCCCCCCCCCCCTGAAGGGGGGTTTAAACTCAAAACCCCTTTTGGCAACGCTCATAGCATTTTGAGTGCGTAATTTGCTTTTTCTTAAAGTGGTATTTTTTACCTTCAAACCCCGCTGAAAAGGGGTTTAAACTCAAAACTGAGTCAAAACCCATTTAGCTACGCTCATAGCATTTTGAGTGCGTAATTTGCTTTTTTTGTGGTCTTGGAATTTGGGGATTTTCGTTTGCATTTTATTTGTTTTGTTTTATAGAAGAGGGAGATTTAACTGCAAAACCCCAGGTAGGGGGTTTTAAACTCAAACCCCCCTGGTTGGGGTTTTAAACTCGGACCCCCCTTGTAGGGGTTTTTAAACTCGAACCCCCCCTGGTAGGGGGTTTTAAACTCGAACCCCCCCTGGTAGGGGGTTTTAAACTCGAACCCCCCCTGGTAGGGGGTTTTAAACTCAAAACCCCCTACCAGGGGATTTTAAACTTAAAACACCATTGGTTGTGCTGAGGCAAGTGATGGTTTAGTATTAAAATCTCACCTAAAATAAACAAAATCAAAGCAAAAAATCAGTCACTAAATTCCGATCCCCCCCCCCCTGCGAGGAGGGGGGATTTCATTTCGGGGGGGGGGGGATTGAACCCCCAACCCCCCCCCCCCCGGCTACGCCCATGAGTCTTTCCATTGAGCTTGCGCAATCAAGTTCTTCTGTCACAGTCCAGCTCATTTCTAATCTATATAAGATGGTACGCAAAATATTCTTGAACGTCTAAACCTCTATTTATTCATTAAAATCTGATCGAAGACGATTATACTTTGATTAAACAGACAGATGTCACCACCTACATAACTATCCTAAACATATACAGAAACTGTCAAATTTCTAAAAGAACCATTACTGAAATCCGTCTCCGCAGTGTCCGTCGACCCATAGAGTTTGCAAGCTAATAAGAGGAATTATTTTCAAAATGGTCATTGAAATGGAAGCATAATTGGAAGATTAGTGTCGAAAATTAAACTTTTTTGTTTTTTTATATTATAGTCAATGAAATTTAGATGTCGCTTCTTGTCGCACATAAAAGCGCTTCCTTGTTCAACTACCTTGACACTTACCATAACCTTTGAACTGTCCATTGGCCAACTCTAGCATGTAACCTGGACTTGCTTTTCAGTAAGAAAAATATTTTTTTCGTCATAGTATTTGCATTCCAGAGACGTCTGCGTCCTGGGCGGTGAGTCTCAGAACGGAGGAGGGTACTCTCAAACACACACACACATTCAGTTAGAACAATACAATCCTCACACCGTATTGAAGCATGTACGCAGACTTACAGAAAGACCGTCGACCTGTCCGTTGTGCCGAAGACCAAGGCTACATTCACTCCCACGGAAGAAAAAAGAAAAAAGAAAGCCCGCCATCAGAATCTTCTCCTGGCATCAGGCTCGTCAAGATGGAGGGCGGGAAATGTCAAGCCAGCACGTGAGAATGTCAGCAGAAGTGACAACTGAGGTGATGGCGTCTGGCAGTTGCTACCTAGCTAGTTGGGTAGAGAATGCATCCAAGAGCGAGCCTAATGCTCCCTACACCTTCACATCCCCTCCACTCTCCCTCCTGCACCTATGACTAAAGAAACGTGTCTGTAGTCAGTAACAGTAAGACACAGATATCACTTTAAAAAACCCAATGAGCTTGATAACTTAGTGTCTGTCACTACCAGCTCTATCTTTCGTATTTTAATGTCACAGGTAATTAAAAAAGCGTTACTTGATTTGAAACGACAACAAAAAAAATTAACTTCAAAGTTTTAAAACATAGCCAACCACATATAGAAAGTAGAAATTGTTCTTGTCATCGGATATCCTCTTTTATTTCATATAGATCCCATCGGAAAGAAATCAAAAGGTATGAAAGGGAAACTACTTTTACTCCTTTAATACCAAAAAATATACAAGAATCGATCAATATAGATTAGAAATCTCTTCAGTACCGTACACCACCAGACATATGCATAAATAGTTGAAAAGCCGTGTTTAAGAGAGGGGGCGCAGTGGCTGAATGGTTAAGCGCTGGGTTTGAATCTCGGTGAAAGCTGAAATTTTGAATTTCGGGATTCTTAGAGCGTCCCCGAATCCATCCGACCCCACTGCGCACCGATCTTAGTTGGGGAAAAGTAAAGGCGGTTGGTCGTTGTGCAAGCCACATGACACCCTGCTCTCTAACCGTTGGCCATAGAAACAGACGCCCTTGCCATTATCTGCCCCCATAGATCGCAGGCTCTGAGAGGGGGATTTTTTGTTTTGCTTTAACGAGCTTACGATGACGACGACAACAAAAAAATGTTTCCAGAGCTAAGGACATTTCAAGGGGACAAATAAAGGATATTTTTGTTAATTAATACTTGATAGTATACTTGATAGTTTCACTGATTGTAAATATAAGATAAGCAGCTCAACGACAAGGGGAAAACAGTGACCGAGACTTAATATCTTCTTATCTTATCTTATATAATATAGACGTTACTTCAAAATTGAAGATGATTACGTCCTACGCGTCATGCATTCAGTCATGCATATTAACCAATGACCCAAATTCTGCCAAGTCACTGGTTTTCCTGGCTAGCCCAGGCAACCCATTCCATGCTCTAGCGCTAGCGCTAGGGAAGAAGAAGTATTTGTACAAATTTGTACAAATATCAAATTAAACACACAGATTAATTCGACCAACATAAATTAAACAAGGTTACAAAAGACAGTTTGTGTGGAAACACAAACTCAAAATCGGCCCCCGAAGTGGTCCACCCAGGCAGGCTTCAATAATTTCAGAAAGAACATCCGAATGAAATTATATCAAAAACAAATGAGAGATAAGAATGGAGAATGAAGGTTAACAGATCTTGTGTAGTGCCCCAACGATCCCGCAGGATAGGTGAAAGTGAATGTAAAGTTAGATGTGAACCTGGCCTAACTAGTTACCCTTTCAGACCTTGTGGTATATAGGGCAGATGATGTAAAGTTCATCTTTTTTGTGGCCTACGGTTAACGAGGGTGTCATGTAGCCAGCACAACGAGCAACCGCCTTTACTTTTCCCCAACTAATGTCAGGTACCCATTAGAGCTGAGTGGACTCAGAGGCGCCCAAAGATTCCAAAGTTGAAAATCCCAGTCTTCACCAGGATTCAAACCCGGGACCCCCGGCGCCTAACTGATGTCTTATACTTGATCTAATTGTTTTGAATTTTCGAATCTTCAAAAGATATACAAACGAACGTAATAAAAAAAAAAAAAAGGAAAATGAGGTTTACAAGATTACTATTCGTTTTAAATTAAGTCTAACTTATAATGCATACTAATTAGCTTTTTTCTCTTTAGAAAACTGCTCGCATAACTGATTTTAAAAATGAGATTTTTCGCTTTCAGAAAAAAAAAAGTAGCCGTGGCATCAGAACTTTGAATGGTCTAAAATATTGTGATGTCGGATTTTCAATATCTTTTGTAGTTTACGAGATCTAAACGGGACAGACGGACAGACATTTCGCACAAAACTTATAGCGTCTTTTCCCCTTTCGGGGGCCGCTAATAAAATACTCGAAAAGCCACAAAGATATAGACACACTTCAATTTCCATATCATAGTATCTATTCTTACTAGTTCTCTTTTTTCCCTAGTGCCTTTAGAGCATGGAATGGGTTACATGCGTCGATTGCAAAGATAATACTGATGAAAACTGCGTTTAGTTAGCAATCTGATTTACATCCTGTAAAATGATTCAAGTTTTCAAGTTTTATGGACAGAAGAGTAAGATTTGAACGTAACCATTGACACAAATACACCTGCGCCCTACCGAGCCCCTAACACACTCGCTCTACCCGTAAAAAAAAAAGTTCATAATTGATGTTTACGATAATAAAATGTGAAAACTCTGTGGAGCCAATCATTTCAAATCTTTAAAACAAAAATGTTTATTTTTTCTTCATCAGCACGCTTTCTTTAAAATAAATTGTTTTGATTTTTTAAAAACAACATAATTAGAAGAAAATCAAGAGAGAATAGAATCTTGCTATAGTTTCCTTGTCAGATGCCAACTGTAAGTCTGTATCTATTCAAAATAGAAAAAAAAACTATATGAAGGTTCTACTTTCTTTACTCCTAGAGAGGCTGTTTGTTTAATGGGGTACTTTATGCATATTTTTTTTTGGCCGGGGGGGGGGGGGTTAATGTTCTGGAAGCTAATATTGATTTTAATTTTAATAAGTTGGACATTTTATTAACACCAGAGAATAATTGCCTTGAAAGAAAATTGAATTGCAAATATTTAAAGAGTTTTGATATTGTCTTAAACTTCTTTTTTTTGTTTTAAATCGGGACCCACGTGACCTTTTATACCAACGTTATAATTAGACCAAAGTGTCCCTAGTCAAGTCAGGTGATACGAAGCAAAATCAAATAAACTCTAGATTTTGGTTTCCTTAGAAGTTAGGGCTCTGTATGTTTGTTTGTTTGCTGGTTTCTTTGTTTGTGTGTGTGTGTGTGTTGTGTGTATGCGTGAGCGAGCGTTTTTTTTTAAAAGTCCAACTCTCAGGCTTTTCAAGCCAACGCGGTAACCACTTTGCTAGCGAAGAGTCTATAAAACATGGGAGATTGTTTAGTTATCTATTGCTTGTATTTCATGTTTGTGTTCACTAATCGTGATACAGGAGCCTAATATAAAGGGGACTAATTCAGCTTATACCACCACTTCAGGCTAGTACAACTTCTTTCACTTGTTAGAGATAACAAACAAAGTAATTTTATTACTAATAGTTAATTAACTAATTGGTTAATTTATTTTATTGATAAGAATTATTGATTCTTATGTTGTCAGGTAAAAGAAATAATTGTGCAACATTTCAGTTTGATCCGAGATTGGGTGTCGGAGAAATAACGTGTACAAAATTTTGGCCAGACAGACACACAGACAGACATAGTAAGCTGATAGAAGCTTTGTAATAAAACAAAGTAAGCAGAAAGAATAGAAAAAAAGGTCTCTTACAATTTGCAAACATGCATAAACAGCATAAGAAGATGTGAATTAATGTGTTGAACATTTTAGGTTGTGGGATGTTATCCACGCCTGTTTGCATCTACGTAATCTCCGAGGGGTGAAAGGTTCGGAGAGTAGGTTCAATTTGATTCAAACCTTTAACTCTTTACCCGCCAAAACTTAGACAATATCGGTCACCGGAATCTGTCAAAAGAAAACTTGACGGAACCATTCGTTATAGATTATCGTCTGCACGGGCAGTCCAGGTCCAACTAAGCGACACCCCCCCCCCTCCTTTTCCATGTCCTATTTCATCTCTCTCCCCCTCTTTGTCCCAGAACTCTCCCACTTCCATTTCCGTCCTTAAAAGTTTCACCCATTTTCTTGAAGAACGCATGGTTCACTAGCGTATGCAGATAATCGCTGCACTCTAATATCACGTGACACCCCTTAACATCACGTGACGTTGATAGAGTCGCCAAGTGCTGAAAACTTGGCGCCGAAAAAAACTTCCGCGGTGAAATAAAAATAAAAACCGCGTTGTTTCTACTTTGTTTGATAGCTTCTTCTTTTTCTTCTTCACTCATCTTCACATTTAGATGTCAGGGACAGAGCGCTAGCTGTTGAATAACTAAAAATGCAATTAACTCAAATCTATATTTCTTTTTGAAGTGTTGATAAGTGGGAAGTTTGCAGTCATAAAGATTGACCACTTGTAATTATCGCCTGATTAAGTACGGAAAAAAGCGGTTTGTGTTTCACTTCAGGTACCCATTAGAGTTGGGTGGACTCAGGGGCGTCCTAAAAATCCCGCAACTCAAAATCCCAGTCTTTACCGAGATTCGAACCCAGGACTCCTGGTTCGGAAGACAAGGGCTTAACCACTGAGCATCACTTTTTCGGCAATGGGGCCATGTAATTTTTTACAAACACGTCTCACGGGCCGTATGACCGAAAAACAATCGAGTCTAATTGAAAAGATTTTTTAGGCACTGGGTTTTTAAAAGGACCGGGTAGCACAGTGTCACAGGCAGGATAGGGCGCGCGGGCCGTAGTTTGGAGTATGTAGGAACACCAATTACAACTTGATGGTTAGGCTATTTTTTAATTTAGAGAGGATGGAGAGAGAGAGAGAGAAAGAGAGAGAGAATGAGAGATAATAAGGAAAGAGTTAGGGAGAGAGAGAGCTAAGAAGAAAGACATAGAGAGCGTGAACGATAGAGAGAAGAAAGAGTTAGGGAGAGAGATAACGAAAGAATCTTTATAAAAATGTGGACCGCGGCTCGTGGTTTGAAATTGAAAGAGCACGTGTTTATCTCAATACAGTTTTCCCCCTCATTAAACATTATATATATATATATATATATATATATGCACCAAGCACATCACCTTTTTAACGAAGCAAAATATAGTACGTCTGCTCAGTTTATACACGTGAGTGACGCCCCCTTGTGCTTAGGGTAAATATTGACATGGGAGGCAATTAAGCATTTTATAATCTGTTCATGAAGTTCTCCTTCAGATTTCTTCCTCTTTTCTCTACAATTATCTACCTTAATCTTCCATACTCTCTCTCTCTCTCTCCATCTCTCGCTCCTATCTCTTGACCATGCATCTTCAGTTTTATATGTCTGCTGCATACATCAGTAGTTGGAAGAGAGATACTCCCCTTTCCCTTATGCCCCTCTGAACAAGTTCCACGAGTCAATGTGTTCAGGAACAAATTTAATTGTTTTGTTTTGTGTTTATGAGAGGAAAAAAAAAGGAGGTTTGTATTTTTTTATTCTGTTTTGGCGATTGCCTTCAAACTCAAAAGATTCTCATGAAAACAAACGAAACTACTCGTCACGTGGTTCACTGATTTCATACAGAGATTTTCGCTCTCTCCTGCAGTCTCCCCCCCCCCCTCCTATTCCTCCTGGCATCTGCTGAACATTTAATAGGCAGATGTGATTCAAACAAACGCAGGCATCTGATGGACGTTGAGATTGGGACAGTGTTTATAACTCCGAAAAGGAATTCTTTTAAAGTAAGAAGAGAGTGAATCACTTCACTGATTCACTTGGAGCGCTTGGCGTTGCGAATGTTCTCGGTGTGAGAAGAGATTCCTGATTGCAGCCGCTATAACAATGTTGGTTAATGGGGGATGGGAGAAGGGGGTACCCAGGATTAGGGCAGCTTGGGGCTGGGATATTGTTTGCAGGACTGCAAGGCAAAAGTTGAAGAGTCACGGGTAGCAGTTGATGAGCTGGTCTTGAGGAGTCATTGTTAAAAGAGTCAGTGCTGAAGGGTCATTATCGAAGAGTCATTGCTGGAACGTCAATGTTAAGAGTAGTCATTGTTTTATCTTGAAATCAAGAATACTTGTCTAAAAGTTAATATCGCCTCAACAAACTTGTATCTATTTGGGTTTTTAAAAGACCAGCGTACTGATGGGCTAGCGGTTGAAGACCGACATGGCGAAAAAAGAACTTAAATCAACCACAGGCAGACATCGGGTTTGTCTGTGTTGCATGTAGCAAAACTATATAGATCACAACTAGGACTGCGTAGCCAAATGAAATACTGCACTCCTCCGTAGTCTTCGGTCCCTAAGACAAATACTAAGAACAGATTAATTGACAGTAAAAACAAGAGATTCCGTCCGTGTTACTTTCTACTGGCTTTAAATACTTAAAGAATAAAGTTGTTTTTTTAATTCTTTTCTGTAGTCCCATTTACTCCCATCCAAGAATCCAGCCAATCGGTGTAGTTAGAAACATAACTTTGTATTCTGTTTCGCTGGTTCAACTAGGAAATAGGCGGACAGGTAGTAACGGATATAATGAGTTTTTGTTATCACAACATTGCCCCATTGAAACTTAGATTGCTTGTGGGGGGAATCACTCAACTTGCTCAATTATTATCACAACTCTAGTCACGATTGGATCTAGGTTTTCAGAGCGTGTGATAGACAAGAATCGGGTCTTAGTAATGTATTCATTTCAGCACGAAGTCCATCTGAAACTTAATAGCGAGTAAGGTGTGGTAGCGGTTGGGGTGTCCGTGTGATTGTGAATGTAATGGTATCAAGCATCGATGTTTATCTAAGCATTTACTGACTATACTATATAGTCATTTTTCACTTCAGTATATTTGAGTTTTTTAAATAAGAAAAAAATCTAACCATAGTTTTACTGTGAAGCTTACTTTTAGTTTGTTACCAATAAGTGAAGTAAAGTACCAATTTCAGACATTGAAATCTATGTAGAAGATAATGTAGAGGTCATCTGTTTTTTTGTTGTTTTTTTTGTGGCCCACGATTAACGAGGAAGTCACAATGACTAACCGCTTCTCTCCAACAAATGTCCTAAAAATTACGAAATTCAAAATCCTGTTTTTCACCGAGCTTCGAAGCTGGGAACCCTCGATTCGGAAGTCAAGCGTTTTACCAAAAGAAGAGGAAAAGAAAATCATCAAACTTTGGTCACGTGGTTACTGTGATGAGAGAGGAGGGGCTGAATCCTAACACTTCCATCTACTTATGTCTGATAGAGCAAGTTTGTTTTACATGTTTCGGATGTTCCTTCAGAGTTGAGATGTTTCGGATGTTCCTTCAGAGTTGAGATGCTTCGGATGTTCCTTCAGAGTTGAAGATAGTTTACTTCCTAGTCCAAACCTCCCTCGACCATCGATAAATCCGAACGACAGTCCAGCGCGCAAACCGCAAGACCAAGTTCATCATTTCGATAATCTCCACTTCTGTCATCCACTGATGTCTGCGGGTGTGAGGTTTTAGTCCACAATGTTCGGCTACAAAATGGACATGTTATTGTACGCGGAGCCTGTATGAACTACCGTTTGTGGTTGTTGTTGGCGTTTTTGTTGTTATTAATTTTTTTTGTTTTGTTTTGATGTTCTGGTGCCACAGCCAATCTAGAAGTACGTTTCTGCAATCTACGGCACAAACCCGAAAGAACGCAACGACAAGTGGCATAAATGCTAGGAAGATTTCGACAAAGTCCGAGGTGTCTTACAGCATATGCGTAACCTGGATCGGGACACTCCATGGTGGCGGCTAGGGAACAGTTGATAATTGCGCAGTGTAGATTGGAACTCTGTCCTATTGGTGCATAGTTTGCCCGTTTCTGTCCGAACCACGACTCCCGATGCCGTCACTGCGGAGAGTCCGTGGAAATAGTGTCACATCTTGCACGAGTGTCCACCAAGAGTTAAAAAGGGGGGTGAATATTTGGAAGGTCACTAGATCTGTATGGAGGTTACAAGGCACTACGCTGTACGGCCCAGTTTCTTACCAGAGAAGTACGAGAGGAGTAGTCCTCTCTGCTCTGGAATAAATCGAAGTTCTTTTCAGGTGTCTAGAGATTGAAACCCCAGTAATTACAAAGAGACACAAAGATGCTCTGTGGTTAGCTCTAGTCCCCCAAGAGACAGGGTGAACGCTGGAAGTTCTCAAGGATGCTTTGAGATTGTCTTTGAATTGATTTCACATTTGGCCCTAAATGCATTAGTTAACTGGCCAGACAAACATCTCTAAGGGATACTTGGATCTTTCATTCTGTAGACATGGCCTGCCAACTGAAATTAGAGTTAGTACCATACCAACTGGCCTGTAGACTTTGCCTGCTAGCAACAATACCTGTACATAAAGCTGTTCTGTAGGCTTTTCCTGCTAGCAGCAATCCCCTGTACATAAAGCTGTTCTGTAGGCTTTTCCTGCTAGCAGCAATCCCCTGTACATAAAGCTGTTCTGTAGGCTTTTCTTGCTAGCAGCAATCCCCTGTACATAAAGCTGTTCTGTAGGCTTTTCCTGCTAGCAGCAATCACCTGTACATAAAGCTGTTCTGTAGGCTTTTCCTGCTAGCAGCAATCACCTGTACATAAACCTGTTCTGTAGGCTTTTCCTGCTAGCAGCAATCCCCTGTACATAAAGCTGTTCTGTAGGCTTTTCTTGCTAGCAGCAATCACCTGTACATAAAGCTGTTCTGTAGGCTTTTCCTGCTAGCAGCAATCACCTGTACATAAAGCTGTTCTGTAGGCTTTTCCTGCAAGCAGCAATCCCCTGTACATAAAGCTGTTCTGTAGGCTTTTCCTGCTAGCAGCAATCCCCTGTACATAAAGCTGTTCTGTAGGCTTTTCCTGCTAGCAGCAATCCCCTGTACATAAAGCTGTTCTGTAGGCTTTTCCTGCTAGCAGCAATCCCCTGTACATAAAGCTGTTCTGTAGGCTTTTCCTGCTAGCAGCAATCCCCTGTACATAAAGCTGTTCTGTAGGCTTTTCCTGCTAGCAGCAATCCCCTGTACATAAAGCTGTTCTGTAGGCTTTTCCTGCTAGCAGCAATCACCTGTAGAATGTTGAACTTTTACACCTTGAACAAATTCATTGTGTCTCCTCACAGTCCATACAGGGGGGTTCGTTTCCTCCTCTCAGACCCCTCACCCAATTTCACCAAATTCACCATTCAACCTCATAGTTTCAATTTGTTTCATTTTGAGACCGAATCTTTAGTCACTAGCATCAGATACAATTTAGACATAGATGTTTGAAGGTGAAATGCAAGTGTTTCTGTCTGCTGATAAGAAAAGTTTGACCAGAAATAGAGCTACATGACAGGTAATAGAGACGCGCAGCGGAACGCATGTTCTGATTAGCAAGGATCTAAACTTGGCATGGACGTACCCAGAATCTATTTCATAAAGTTATTTTTAGCATGAATCACCTTAGGACTTTTTATTTCCCGTATTGAATTTAATGGAGCAAGACAGGGTAAGATAACTCATGCTCGTGATCATCACAGATTGGTCTCATTAGAAGAGTTTTCGGCTTCTTGTCTCCCTTGCACGAGAATTCAGTTGCAACCTGTAAAATTCTATATTTATTGTAATCTTCCAATTTTATTTTTTTTTACTAACAAGTGAAGGAACTGGGGATGATTCGTCACTTTTCACTAATTACCTAAAACTCCAATAGATTCTAATTATCATGTTTTAAAATGTAGATATTTTCAGGTGTTCTAGACAGGTACGTCTCGTCAATTGAAAGCTTACACTAATAACCTTAAAACTTTGACAGCCATAGTGGTAATTGTAGGATTACAGGATATCCACCACATTTTCATGCGCAGATAAATACACACACACACCTCATCAAACACCTCGTCAAACATACACTCTCACAGAAATTGTTTCTTCCCCCTCCCCCTCTTATCAACATCCAAGTAGTACAACTATTATTATAGCCACCATTAGGTAACCAGCTACTTAATTGTAAGCTCCCTTCCTTCCTGCACCCTTTCTCGTCTTTTATCTTCCCCACCCCCTTTTTTCCCCCTCATAACCGCCCCATCGCTTCCCTGGCGCCCACTCGCTCCTATGAACCCCCACTCTGTACCTGACTCATTACACCCATCCACGAAGTGATGTCCAAATGGAGGCTCACGAGAAGCATTAGATGACGCAAGATCAAGGACGGTGTTTACGTCGAGTTGTCATGGAGATGATGGACGTGCCAGCGCCTTAAGCCCCCACTTAGCCAGGAGCTTTTAACTCCAACACGGAAACGATACCATCGGAGGTCAAAGAGTTTACACATTTTCACCCTCAAGGAGTGATCTCCTTGAAGCACGAAAATTGAAAGGAAGACAGAGGTGTGAGTACAGAGATGGGACAATGGTTTGGGCAGGGGCGTGTTGGAGGAGGGGTGCAGTAAAGTAAAACCTTTGAAATGAGTGAAGGGCGACATTGACGGTCGAAGGACTGTCACTCAGAAGGATAATTCATCCGGCTCTGTCTTAGGACGTCGGCTCGGGATAGTCTCTATGCTGTAGGCAATCTGGCTCTAGGGTGAGACCGCTGCCGTTTAGCAGTAGAGAGGGTTGGTGCTGCAGACTAAGTTGTAGGGGGCCGATCTCTCTGCTGTGATCTTTAGCTTGTAGAGAGCCGTGCTAACTCAACACCAGTTTTATCCTCTGCAGCGAAGGTTGCTCTAATCAGTCGGCATTGTGCAATAGCTATTGGGCAATGGACCTTTCGGGCCGGGTACTGGGCAGATGATACTGGGCAGTATAAGGCACTGTGGACACTGGGCAATATGTTAAGGCCAAGGACAGTAGGCAATGTCTTCTTGCTAACAGGTATATAATGGGGGGGGGGGGGGAGGTATCTGGTGTGGTCTGCTCCGGTTACAGTTTTCTATGGAGATCTGGTAGTTATAGCAATCGGGTGTAGCAATCGTGTGTAGCAACCAGGGGTATCAACCAGGCTGGGGATAAGGCAAACAATTAGGAACCTCCTAAAGGCATTGAGCAGTGATTCCCAAATGCCTTGCAATCATTCAGATGCAGGCATTGGCATTAATCCCAATAAGGCATTCAAGACAATCATGTATAAAATCTTAAAGTACGCATATAACTCAATAACAAAAAGATACAAGTAAGATAACCACAATAAATGTGCTATCGTACAATGTAGGATGATACTGGTCAAGATTCATCCATTAAATTTGATTACGACGATAAGTAATCAGTTACAGTAAAATGGGAAATGAGCATATTATATGCTAAAGGATAAGATGAAAATAAAATATTAAGGATATGGCTACAGTAATAAGGGTTTGATCTAGTTAATCAAAATTACATTCATCCAAGGAACTATAAGTTTACAAGGGTGTGAGACATAATATGTATGAGGGATATATAATAGAATTGTGAAATGATTAATTTCACATGAGCTCTGTAAGTTCTTGGACAGTACTTAGATTCACGAAAGGTTATTGTTTACATCAATCAATAAGATACAGGAATGGATGAAACACAACAAATCAAATATAATAACTATGGCTTCAAACGTTGACAACCATAGCGGCATATGAAGATATAAAATAGTACAATGTACATACATAACAAAGTCATAATGTAATGACGGGGAACGTGGTTGGGTACTAATGTGTACTCACACATTCCTATAAGATAAAATAAGTATAGTAAAATGTTTTAACTCACCCGTTTGTACCTAATGAAACCTCACAACTAAACTTCTTAACAGAGGAGACTGTATGAATCCTAGCGGGCCTAACTTAGAATGCTTTGGTCTCTCTCTCTCTCTATATATATATAGTTGGGGCATTTTGTTTAACGGGTGGGGACGAGGGGGGGGGCGAGAAATAGGTGTGAAAAGTTATTAGGCCACTGCCTGTAGCGCTGGTGCAGCGACTATTGTGTGCTGGTCACCTGTCCAGCGGTCAAAAATTAAAAGTTAGCCCTAGAGAAGCTAGTTATGTTTTACGTTGAGATTCGTCCCGTGAGAAACAGTGCGAGGGGAGATAAATCCTAAAAGAAATTAGTTATGGGTGGACAAGAAAATAATTGTTTTAAGTTGAAAATTAAAGTTTCCCACGATTTGCTGGGAAAAACTCAAATGAACTTTTGCATGCAAGTTTCGTATCGTCACACACAGCAAAAAAAGTTTTTGAAGCTTAATCATAATACGGTAGTGAAATAGCAATGAGCAAAATGAAGAATGTCTGAATGTGAACAAATAAATACGGAGGGAAAGAATTAAATTTACCGTCAGGTAGATGCAGTTGTTAATTTTGAAGAAGCCATGTTTATACTGAATATTTTTCATCTAATGTCCTAATAAGCAAATTCTTATGCCATTTAATTGTAGTTTTAGAATATTAAAAATATCACAGTAAAAATATTTATTATATTGTTACGTATTTCTGAATCTTCTGGCTAAATGTATTAGCAGGCACACAAATAAAAACACTGTAAAGAACTTGACGACTCAACTTTCAGTTTCATATAACTTTAATGACTATTAACTCTAACAATTCGTCACTGTAACATGTAGCGTAGAAGACTGTACAATATCTGTCAGTTTACAGTTAACTATACTTCGTTGCAAGTCATCTCTTCACTTCGTTGCAATTCATCTCTTCTTAACTTGCATCGAGCCGTATTCCACAGAACAGACCAACGACACACTTCCCAGTGTCGCTCCAGGTCTCCCAAAGCTGAACCAAGTCGTACTCAAGTCTACCGAATCAGAGCTGCACACGTCTTACATCGACTGTATCGACTGTAACGGCTCAAGTCCACTGTAGTTCGCTGTATAGACTTTAACGACAGTAGTCCACTCCAGTTAACTCTACCCTAGTTAACTTGTATCGAGTCGTACACATTTCTCTTCCACTAGAACCGCACACGTCTTACATCGTCTGTATCGACTGTAACGGCTCACTCACGACTCCATACGACTGACTTTCACATTAACTCTCTGGCTTATATAGAGTCCCTAATCGCTCCTCCAAAGCTGCACAAACACTGCTAGTATCACCTGGAACAACAAGTGAGGAAACGTCACATCCTGTCTTTGTTTTTACATGTAGATTCCAGAGAACACCTGCTGCATTGTCATCAAGCCGGGGTCACACATACTGACCTCTATCTGTCACTGTTCATTAGTAACTGCACCCTTCTTAGATCTGTTTGTCCCCTGGAACAACACGTGAGGACACGTCACATCCTGTCTTTGTTTATACGCGTAGATTCCAGAGAACACTCGCTGCTGTGTCATCTCGCCGGGGTCATACGTTGACCTCTACCTATCACTGTTCATTTGTAACACTATTTATACATTTTTTTCTCTATCTTTATAATTTTCATTATAAAACTTGTCACACTAAAAAAAAAAAAAAAATATTCCAGCGTTTTTTGTTCTCTTTTGTCTCTTCACGACTGTCACCGCTGACTGGTCGTGTGGTATGCTCTTTGGACTATCATTCTGTGGTCTCGAAAGTCCCGCGTTCGAACCCCGCTCGTGGTAATCCTGTGCAAGGTTAGGGTAAAGATGCGATTATTTTGCAATCTGTGGGGACAACCGTTACATGTTGACATTTTACAAACTTCTAATGATGTTATTTCTTTAAAGATTTCACTGTACTGGAAAATAAAAATGTATATCTACTATTATCTTGAAGGCCTGCTTGTTTAATGTACATAGATCCTTGATTGCAGACCTAGTTGTGTCGGGATCAAATCAGCTTAGAATGAAATATTCTAATTGACAAGAGAGTGCTTCCATGCAACTCAACAGTTCGCATTATTTCGTTTCCGCCAAGATCTATAACTCTGCAAAAACGATTAAACAGATTACTGTATAACTTCATTCTCTGTGTTGCGTCTGGACTATCTCCCCTTGATCGAAGGTAAAATAGATTGTGACAGAACAGGTTCAGGGATCAAGCTAAATTGGAACTTATAATCTAAATATACACATATATATGTATACACTGCAATTATGTATTTGGGAAGGGAGGGAGAGAGCAGTTCAGAAACAGGGTGTGTGTGTGGGGGGGGGGGGGGGAGGGGTGTTATAGTAGATTTGTAACAAATTCGGATTCTTGGCATGCAAGATATTTAATGAAGCATGGGAGTTAGCCTAAAGAAGAGGCTGACGCCAAGAGTTTACCCAGAGGACGATACACAATTAATTGTATCTGCAGTTTTGAGATACCGATTAAACTGGAGCACTCGGGACTCACCCCCATCGCTGTGTTAGTCTGATGTAGACTGGATGTGTGTGTGGTGTGAAAAAAAAAAGAACTAAACAATCCAAAGGCCCACATCTAAAAATATTTGCCAAACTTTCTGCAGAAAAAAAAAAAAAAGGTACAAAAACATCTAATCTACTTGTTATAATATGTTTTAGAATTGGTTAAAAGACTTCAAGTGTTCAACCATCATAGACGTGTGTTATAGCATTTACAAATATTTACAAAGATTATGAAATAAAAAGAAACTTTAATCATACCTAAAGGTTCGACTGTGGTTGTTACATATTTCAAATGTTTTATTTATAGAGCAATATGAAGAGTTGATTAATACCAGAAGTACATCAGTCTGAGCGTATCTGTTGTCTGAGCGTATCTGTTGTCTGAGTGTATCTGTTGTCTGAGTGTATCTGTTGTCTGAGTGTATCTGTTGTCTGAGTGTATATGTTGTCTGAGTGTATCTGTTGTCTGAGTGTATCTGTTGTCTGAGTGTATCTGTTGTCTGAGTGTATCTGTTGTCTGAGTGTATCTGTTGTCTGAGTGTATTAGTTGTCTGAGTGTATCAGTTGTCTGAGTGTATCTGTTGTCTGAGTGTATCTGTTGTCTGAGTGTATTAGTTGTCTGAGTGTATCTGTTGTCTGAGTGTATCTGTTGTCTGAGTGTATATGTTGTCTGAGTGTATCAGTTGTCTGAGTGTATCTGTTGTCTGAGTGTATCTGTTGTCCGAGTGTATATGTTGTCTGAGTGTATATGTTGTCTGAGTGTATCTGTTGTCTGAGTGTATCTGTTGTCTGAGTGTATATGTTGTCTGAGTGTATCTGTTGTCTGAGTGTATATGTTGTCTGAGTGTATCAGTTGTCTGAGTGTATCTGTTGTCTGAGTGTATCTGTTGTCCGAGTGTATATGTTGTCTGAGTGTATATGTTGTCTGAGTGTATCAGTTGTCTGAGTGTATCAGTTGTCTGAGTGTATCAGTTGTCTGAGTGTATCAGTTGTCTGAGTGTATCAGTTGTCTAAGTGTATTAGTTGTCTGAGTGTATCAGTTGTCTGAGTGTATCTGTTGTCTGAGTGTATATGTTGTCTGAGTGTATCAGTTGTCTGAGTGTATCTGTTGTTTGAGTGTATTAGTTGTCTGAGTGTATCAGTTGTCTTAGTGTATTAGTTGTCTGAGTGTATCAGTTGTCTGAGTGTATCTGTTGTCTGAGTGTATCTGTTGTCTGAGTGTATCTGTTGTCTGAGTGTATCTGTTGTCTGAGTGTATCAGTTGTCTGAGTGTATCTGTTGTCTGAGTGTATATGTTGTCTGAGTGTATCAGTTGTCTGAGTGTATCTGTTGTCTGAGTGTATATGTTGTCTGAGTGTATCAGTTGTCTGAGTGTATCAGTTGTCTGAGTGTATCAGTTGTCTGAGTGTATCTGTTGTCTGAGTGTATCAGTTGTCTGAGTGTATCTGTTGTCCGAGTGTATCTGTTGTCCGAGTGTATATGTTGTCTGAGTGTATATGTTGTCTGAGTGTATCAGTTGTCTGAGTGTATCAGTTGTCTAAGTGTATTAGTTGTCTGAGTGTATCAGTTGTCTGAGTGTATCTGTTGTCTGAGTGTATATGTTGTCTGAGTGTATCAGTTGTCTGAGTGTATCAGTTGTTTGAGTGTATTAGTTGTCTGAGTGTATCAGTTGTCTGAGTGTATTAGTTGTCTGAGTGTATCAGTTGTCTTAGTGTATTAGTTGTCTGAGTGTATCTGTTGTCTGAGTGTATCTGTTGTCTGAGTGTATCTGTTGTCCGAGTGTATATATTGTCTGAGTGTATATCTTGTCTCTCCAGACACAAGTGGGCATATTAATGTCATGATTATTTTAGAAATGAACTAATAATTATTATATGATTATGAGGTACTGGCAGAGTCGAAATTTATTAGAGAAAAACAAATTTCACTGTAGTCTCCCCTTAAACAGTCCCCACTGAGAAATTCTCTGGTGATATGGAAGGTCTGCAGCAGTACAGCGCTCTGACAGATAACGAGAATCTTGTTATGAATGTTAAAGGCCTCGCAGATGTCTGTGAGGTAAGTTGTCATTATACCCTAGGTGGATATTATTATTATTATTATTATTATTATTATTATGGTCTCTTAGTTTAACTGATTCAAAAGTAGTCAATCGGAAATGAATTAAGATCTAGATTTGTAAAGGCCTACAGCATTAGTCAAAATCTAAATAGCACACAGGACGCTCCGTTGAGAGCCTTGAGAGCTCCGTTGTTGAGAATCAGATCCATAGGTCCTGAGTTTCATTCTTTCTCAAGATTTTTTTTCCTCAAGGAAATTGGTGGAGGACCTTCTTTGATCTTACTACATTTTATTTAAAGTCATTTAGATACTGTTCAGCGGCGTAGCTAGGAATTTTCCATCATTTGGGGGCCCGGAGGGTTTGGCCTCTTTGGGGACCCTGCATTTTGCGTAATATCTAATGTAACAAACAGTCATTTCGCCCCCCCCCCCCTCAAGTGGGGGTCTGGGGGAATTTCAAATTCTCCCCCCACTCTAGCTACGCCACTGATACTTGTAGTTTAAATCGAACACCCTTGTTTGGCAGATAAGACACTTATGTTCTGTTATCCGAGCTCCAAAGAATCTAACGTCATTTTGTAGTTTATATTTTTAATTTCTATAAAAAAAGAATTTGTTAAATTGTTTCTTTTTAACTCTTTCTTGGCAACTCTTCCGATTAACCCTCTATGCCCAGACAGGCAAGACTCGATGTAGCTTGGAGTCAATCACCCCTTGATATGAAAGGACATAATACAAAGATCCATTCAATATTCATTCCAGTTTATCTAATTTATCGCGCATCCTTAACTCATTTTTCAATCAGCGACGTGCCGGTTTGCCCTTTACATTCGTGGGGAAGAGACGACAATAGGAACGCCATAAACTGGATCCAACCAGTTTCTTTTTTCTGCTTGATCGTAGTACGAGCTTTCATTAACCCCTCCGGGCCCGACCGTAGTACAAGCTGACATTCACCCTTCCAGGCCCAGCTAACTCACACATGCTGTCTTCAGAGCCCCTTACCTTTTTGTTTTATGATCGTCTTTATTTACTAAATATTTGGGGGTAGGGGGGTGACCAGACCAAAAAGTAAAAAAAAGAAATAGGATGTTGGTATTGTCGATATTGACACACATTTTGTATATTGAGGTAAAAAATAAATTGAAGAATGATTGTGGAGGATGCCACCGTACAGATTTCTGTGGTAGAAGTAAATATTTTAATTTAACTTTATTGTTTCAAAACAGGTTAGAAATATAAGATTATTTAGCACTTTCAAGAATGTAATTTTCCCATTGACTTACAATTTATCTTAATTTGTGTCTTTTTTTCTTGTAAATTAATCATACTTACATGTTTAAATTAGAAATAAGAAACAAGTGTGGAAATGTAAAAGCGACTCTCCCTTTAGTAGTGTACTTGTACTGGTTTTTCTTGCTCTGGAGCAAGCCTTTAGTTCACGTTATTCTTAACCCTGTGTGAGTAGCTTCCCTTTTCTCATACTGACATGTATGGAGATTCCGGAGAGCGCACTATCGCGCAGACAAGTGTACATCTTGTTGGCGTATGTGGGAGAGAAAGAGGACGAGAGAGAGAGAAGAAGAGGAATAAGAAAAATGGTACATCAGCCAACAGAAACATCTTTGGGCTCCTGGAGCCCATGTTAAAGATTGAGTCATTAATCCTTAAGTCTTTGAATGAGATAAGTGGTGTTGGGGGAATGCGTTTTATAAATATTGATTATTAAAAAGTCTTCCTTTTGATCTGCTTTGAAAGTGTGCTTATATCTTCCGGTGCATGAAGGTTACTCTCGAGGACAAAGAGAAACAAAATGCCATTGAAGTAGTTTAAAAGCTAAACTCATCCGTATTTCAGCCCTCTCGTCGTGAAGAAATGCTTAAAACTGCACAGTGAAATGCATACTTTCATCGATGCTGGCGAGTTTTAGAAGCTATGCTGGACAACAAATTGTCTCCAGGACGGTTAGCCAAAAAATGCCTTTGGTCAAATCAATACAAGAAATAAAGGGAGGGTACCTCTCTTCTGCTGAAGCAGCCGCCAAGAAAAAAAAATCACATTTCCTGTTGAAGATTTACCAGCCCTTCCTTGAATCACTCCTGCAAACAATGCTTAGCAGTGAGATGCCTTTAAATCACTCCTGCAAATAATGCTAAGCAATGAGATGCCTTTGAATCACTCCTGCAAACAATGCTTAGCAGTAAGATGCCTTTGAATCACTCCTGCAAACAATGCTAAGCAATGAGATCCCTTTGAATCACTCCTGCAAACAATGCTTAGCAGTGAGATGCCTTTAAATCACTCCTGCAAACAATGCTTAGCAGTGAGATGCCTTTGAATCACTCCTGCAAACAATGCTAAGCAATGAGATGCCTTTGAATCACTCCTGCAAACAATGCTTAGCAGTGAGATGCCTTTAAATCCCTCCTGCAAACAATGCTAAGCAATGAGATGCCTTTGAATCACTCCTGCAAACAATGCTTAGCAGTGAGATGCCTTTAAATCACTCCTGCAAACAATGCTTAGCAGTGAGATGCCTTTAAATCACTCCTGCAAACAATGCTTAGCAGTGAGATGCCTTTAAATCACTCCTGCAAACAATGCTAAGCAATGAGATGCCTTTGAATCACTCCTGCAAACAATGTTTAGCAGTGAGATGCCTTTAAATCCCTCCTGCAAACAATGCTAAGCAATGAGATGCCTTTGAATCACTCCTGCAAACAATGCTTAGCAGTGAGACGCCTTTAAATCACTCCTGTAAACAATGCTTAGCAGTGAGATGCCTTTGAATCACTCCTGCAAACAATGCTAAGCAATGAGATCCCTTTGAATCACTCCTGCAAACAATGCTTAGCAGTGAGATGCCTTTAAATCACTCCTGCAAACAATGCTTAGCAGTGTGATGCCTTTGAATCACTCCTGCAAACAATGCTTAGCAGTGAGATGCCTTTAAATCACTCCTGCAAACAATGCTTAGCAGTGAGATGCCTTTGAATCACTCCTGCAAACAATGCTAAGCAATGAGATGCCTTTGAATCACTCCTGCAAACAATGCTAAGCAATGAGATGCCTTTGAATCACCTTTCAATTGACACTCATAAGAATGTTACAAAAGTGGAGAGTATAGATTCACTTATCACCAAGAACTGTCAGGTTTCTTTTGCCCATAAAGATCAAAATCTTAAACTCAGAGGCACCAGTAGGATTTTTGCAGGGTGGTCTAAACTATAATGTAAGGTTCATGGTCGTAGCTTCAACTTTCTTGTAACGGGAAATGTTAAAGAAAAAAAATGGTTTAATACTTTAGGATTTAAAATAAAAATGACTAGGTCAGAAATTTATTATTTTAACAAAAATAAGATAACATTTATCCCTAGAACTTTATCCAAAAAAGCCTGTCGCTTTTTATTCGGAGTGGGGTCGTATTATTTTATTCTCATAGCGCATATACTATGTTGGTAAATGGCGCTATATAAATTCAAGGCTAACCTAGTCGTTCATTGTAACTACAGACTTTCTCTCGACTAGGTCAATGGTTTATCATTGCTGACCTTTACATAGCCCAGATGTGGTCAAGATGGATCCTGGAAAATGTCGAAATAAACCCAGCATCTGATGTGGATATGTAAGAGCATACTGCACATTGATAAATTGAGGATCTGGAAGTAATGACACAATGAGTTGATATAGTTCTAAGCTTTGTAATCAAAATCAGGAGCATGAAAAAAAAACAGTACAATGTAGAGTCAAAGTTATTGTACTCTGCTGCTCTCCCCTTCTATTTCTAGCTTGAAGAGAACACACCTATGAACTTTGTGTATTAGATTTCGCCTTTAAAGCACTGAAATGAAGCGTTTACCTTCGTAATGATACGGGCTCATTCAAAAGCGTGCTTGCCTGTCACCTTTCTAAAGCTAGGGCTTGACACTAAGGTACACGTGATACGAACTAAGGTCAAGGTTCATCTTGATGACAGACGTTTTAGCGGAAAGACAGAAGCTGGTGCCGACAAACAAAAAAAAACTCAAGAGAAAGACTGGACGAGCCCATCTTTCGCTACTTCCTAGTAGTCACAGCAGAGGCAGCAGGCGTGGGGTAACTTACTGTCAGCAGTGCTGCCTCAGACACGCATCCATAGTGGGGTTAAAGTTCATAAGTAAAAACAGCACGTGGTTTCATTCTGGTTCCATAACGTGCCGTGGCTGAACTCCGTGTTGACAAATCAGCTCTGTGGTATTGATGTAGCTTATGTGAGATAGGCGGAGACCCAATAGGAGGGTGAATTGTTGCTCTGCAATCATGTGATCATAACAGTAGCGTAATTAACACATCACGTGACTTTACATGGCAGGTACATACCCTTTTCTACCTTATCATCTCAACATTGACCCACCCTCCTCTCTCACACACAGCTCATCTTCCAACCCACATAAAACTTTTTCTTAGCTTTTTCATGTTCAGCCCTTCACACAGATGGCGCCTTGGCTCTTCGCACGCGGAGAAAAACATAACATTTCGAGGACGCGTGGGAGCCGAATTCACGCGCAACTTTGAGCAATTCTCTCGTGTTATGTTTTAAATTGGGCCACTCACCTTTATCGCAGATGAAAAACAGCCTTCCCCCTTTTCTCTCCTCAAGAAATGCGCATAAAGGCTGGTACGATGTTAACACGAACACGAAACTGATTTTCAAGGTGATAGTGAAAAGGGAGATATTATTTTGATTACATAAAAGCTAATTATTGGGAATAAAAAAACGACCGCTTATGGTTAAGGGTACAAAATTTAAAAGAATTTGATCCTAATCCTATTGTTTTTAAAAAAGGTTTAAATGTGTGATATAACGTTACCTTTATGTTGCACAAGTCTTAATTGCCCTCAAAATAATGACAGTGTCTAATAGTACTGCATCATTTATTGTGTATACATATGTGTTCCTACTTCAAACATAACGTCTTTGTTTAATCTTGTGTTTAAAATAGGTTTATATGTATTTGGATAAAATGTGCTCTAAAATGTTTTGATACAGTGCGATTTTCAAGATTTACTGATGCATATTATAGAGTATTGGAGTTTATAATGGCGCATAAAAAAAAGGTTTAGATAAAAGACTGCGCGAAAATGCCTCTTATACCATGTTTATAAAGGGTAGGCTTTCAGACGAATCCGGAATTTCAAGAGCCTTTTTTAGTTTTGAGCTGAAACCCTGACAGACATAAAAACGGAGAGCATTAAAAACAAAAAATAGCTTTTTACTTTCGAGATTTTTTGTTTTGGGGGGGGGGGGAGGAGGGAGCTTAAAAATTGTATGAATCTAAATCTACTTACTTTGGACTTTGGACCATGTGGTAGTGTTTGCGGTTTTGATGCGGAGACCATGGCAGTCCGTGAAGCCTTAAAAGTCATTGACTCTCAACTCGGCGAGGGACATTTGAGGGCAACACAGATTGTTGTGGTCACTGACGCAAAATCTGTACTACAGGCTTTGCAAAGCCCTGGACCATGGCCTCCAATATCAAGACTCTCATCATGGCTTCACATAACATTAAAGAACGTTATGGCACCCCTGTAATAATGCAGTGGGTACCGAGTCACATAGGTGTGACTGGCAACACAATTGCAGACTCTTTGGCCCGCCAGGGAGGGCGAATTCCACCCACTGAACAGGCTGTAAGCTTTCATCAAGCCCAGGCTATAATTCAAAAAACAGAAATGGAAAAGTGGTTTGAGTGCTGGGACAAGTCCCAATAAGTCCGTGGAGTCTGGGAGCGCATGAGGCACTTCCCCGTGGTGGAGGTTGCCCAGGCCTGAGCAAGCTATTATAGCACAGTGCAGGACAGGGAATTGTCCTGTTGGCTCATATTTCTCGCGGATATGGCCAAATTTTGATTCACGGTGCCCCCGCTGCGAGGAAGAAGAGGAAACCGTGCCTCATATTCTGTTTGACTGCCCCCCAGACTTGTTGATCTCCGTCTCGACAGGTCTGGGAAACACAAAATTCTCGACCTGTATGGCGACATTTATGCACTACGCAAGACAGCAGGGTTTCTGTCTTGGGCTTTTTCAAGAGAGGATTTGAGCCTCTTAAGCCCTCACTCTAATGGAGTTTGATGATGATGATGATGGTGACTTACTTTTGAGTGAACTGCTCTGGGTATAGAAGCATTCAACGACTTTTTAATGAAAAAAAAAGGACTAAAAAAACTAAAAATAACTTGACCCACTTTATCTTAACTGGAGCTTGGGCCTCAAGGTGAAGAGATAGCCCGATAGACCCCTAGCTTGGAACGTGTGGTCATACCTAGTCTGTTCCACACTTTGTCATAGGATGTATTGGCATTGACATGAAAGTGTGTCCATTCCTATCTGACAATACAAGCCCATCCCTACCAAGTACTTTCCCATCCCTAACCACTAATGATGACTTCATACATCAAGACTTGAATAAGACTGCATCTGCATCATTATTTACCAATAATATGGTATGCATTGAAAATTCTTGCTACAATCAAGACAAGTCTCATGAACCAGAACCAAAAGCAGATACTAAAGAGACTTTTCTTCAATCAATTTTAGATATACCAGACAAAAGGAAAACTATTCAATCTGACTCTACCACTCATACAAGTATTCCTCATTGGAAAGACTGTGAGTCAACTAAAGAAGCCATTACAACCAAGAACATTGAAAGTCAAAGAATACTACATGAACACATGAACACATGAACACATGAACACATGAACACATGAACACATGAAATCAAGACAGTCTGCTCAAGGAGATAAAGTCAATTTACTGTTACCAGATTTGAGTAACAATTTGTTCTACAAATGGCAAGGTCCATATACCATCACCAGAAAGATTCCCAACCTGCTTTATGAAATCAATGTCAACAAGGTTACCAAAGTATTTCATGTTCATATGTTTGTACATTACCATGAAACAGATAATGAAGACATCAAAGCAGAAGTTGAACATTTTCCAAGCTTAGCAATTATCCCTGAAGAAGAAGAAGAAGAAACATCATCAACACCCATTTCTGAGATAGATGTTTTATTACCAGCATCAAATCAAATTGACACTCCCAAGGTCATCACTCTGGATGACATAGCACTACAGAAAGTGAAGAACATTGCAGTGTTTACAGACCATGCAGATTTCTTTACCAGTGTTTCTCAAACATTTCCAGTACTGCAATTTGAAAGCAACTCAGAGAGCAACAACATTGACAACACCAAGTTTCATCCTCCATCCACTCAAAGGGCAACTTTTCTTCAGAAAGGAACAAATGAACTTCTTCAACATAGCTTTATGGATCGATTGAACTCAAACCTGTTCAGTCATTGCGCTATTGAACATTCTAACGCAAAGCATTCTGCTACCATTGTTCTACAGCGTCAACGTTCATTAAACAGAAAATTGAGTTTTGGTATCGGACAGTTCTTATTTTCACCAAACTCAAACGCGGTTCAATAAGACATTATTTGTAAGATCAATATGACATGGAGACAACAGCTTCATAAACTGAAAGACCTTTTCTTCAAGTTTAGAAAACGCACATGCACATCCATGAAGGCAACTTAGAAGGGTTCCAATCTTAACATTTGTACTTTACATATGTCCTATAGCATATTTAGTGTTACTTAATCCACTTTCATTCATACTCGTCAAGGAAGAGCAATATCCAGTTATATCTAATCAATTAATTAGTTACCAGTTGTTCTATACCAGTTTTGTATTAACATACATTTTTTCAGCACCAAGCAACCCATTGAGAAAGGTCACTCATCCAAGATATGTTTAATCAATTACTTTGTTTATTATGTTTCAGCATCTTTGCATATGACATGCATTAGTCATCTTAATTTTTATATCATGTGGATTATTTTTCAGGTATAATATTATTGCATATACCCTATTATAATGGTACAGATACATGACATATAATTGAAATTTTTCATTGCTTCACACATATTCAGATTTGTATTACATTTAGTATCATTATTCAGAAGATTGTCATGTACTATCACAATTATTTTTTCTATATGTAATATATTTTTTCCATGTACACATTTTCACATTAGTACTAACCAAATGAGTTATATTGTCATAATTATTTTTCATTTATTATTTTATACGCATTTCTATTACCATACAAATGCTTAAGAAAGCGGGGGGTAATATTTCACGTACACAGTATCTATATTTAGCCACCAAAGGTTACCAGCCTGAACTTGTTAACTCGGGGAATTCCATCACGCGGCAGGGCTATGTGTCAGAATAAATGTGATTGGTTTTGAAATATTAATTATTGTACATTGAGCTGCATTTATTGGTTGGCATTGCAACGAGGGGATGTTAGACATGTGACAACGCTATACCCGGGGAAAGATTCTAGATTTTTAGTCAGTGTCGTACGGAACGTGTTAGGATTCAGACGTATATTTTACATTATTGTGGAGATCATTTATTTAGCAGAATTATATTTATTCTGTTCTATTCAAGTACATTTAACCATTGTAATTATTTGTGAATAGCTTTTCCAAGTTTTGAATTAAAGCATTTGTTTTAGACGAAGAGAAGTTTCTTCATTGAATATATTAACATACTTAGATCGACTTAGCGAATGGCAATTTCTAGATGATCCTCTTATCAACTGGCAACATTCTGAATGATCGTATTATCAACTAGATCTAACTACTTCTATACGATCATCTTATCAAAGACGATTTCAAGATCCTCGGCTATTACGATCATTGATTGTGCTTCAACGTGACATCTTAACATCAAGTTAGATTGTAACATCTAGCACTATTGAAGATCGTAACAAGGGAGATCGAATTATGCATCTCCTCGAAATCATTATGCTAAGTTTGATAATCTGACAAATACGGTGTTGAATGTTTCTAAAATTTCACTCTAAGAGTTGTAGCTTCATGATCTTCTTTTTCCTTTGGGAGAATAGCATCTTGAGCATATCAAAATAACTGAATCTCATTTTTGTTAGAGCATCCTTTCTTGATCACCGCATTGTAGGACAAAACTTCTCATGGTGTAATAGAGACTTTGCTCTCCATAGTAGATTTAAGACGTCCCCACCTTGCTATGCTGTG
The DNA here is from genome assembly GCA_030265305.1 of Biomphalaria pfeifferi. Classification (NCBI taxonomy): domain Eukaryota; kingdom Metazoa; phylum Mollusca; class Gastropoda; family Planorbidae; genus Biomphalaria; species Biomphalaria pfeifferi. The sequence goes on from JASAOG010000221.1 coordinate 296,555, forward strand.
AGCATAAAACACCTACGCATTTTTTACCAAGCCCTAGACAGCAGCAACTTCTTGAACACAGCTGACGAAATCCTTCAAGATCAAGCTTAAGTTGTTGTTAACGCACATTGTGATTAGGGCAAGCCACCATTTAGATAAGCGGGATGAAAGCAGCTCCTTATGCATGCATTCAAAATTTAGGATATTTGAAGGATAGCTTTTTTCAAAAATCATCTTATAAAATATTTTTTTTCCTTTTAGTGGGCTCCAATTGGTTGTTAGTCATTGACATAAGCGCAATGAATGACTTTGTGGCTATGGGCCCCTAATGGTCGTGGGCCCGGGCTCATTAAACCCTTTCACGCCATGGATGCTACGCCACTGTGTATACAAATGTAGGCTACTAGGCTATTACATTATTTCGGAAAATGCATTACATTAGTAGTCCTAATACACTTTAATACGCTTAGACAATCATGACGCTCTGATTGTTTTTTTTTTTTTTGTTTTTTTTATAAAAGAATATTATATAATCTTTTTACAATTTAATACGAATCTTGGTGGCATTCATGCTTCCCTTTCACTGCCCCTACCGGCACAATTGGGTTCCGGCCCACCGGGCATTTGCCCGAATGCCCATATAGCCAGTCCCCCTGGGTAAATGTAAGCTTTAATTAGGTCTAGGTTGATCTTCATTTGATGTATGGGCTAATCTTATCTTATCTTCTTATCTTATATAATACAGACGTTACTTCAAAAAAGAAGATAATTACGTCCAACACGTCATGCATTTAGTCATGCATATTAACCAATGACCTAAATTCTGCCAAGTCACTGGTTTTCCTGGCTAGCTCAGGCAACTCATTCCATGCTCTAATAGCACTAGGGAAGAAGAAGTATTTGTACAAATTTGTCCTAGCATATGGGACGAGGAATGTGCCTTTATCTTTGTGTCTTTCTGAGTATTTTATTAAATTTTGTTTTTGTATTTGAAGATTATGGTTCAGTGTTTTATGTATAATTGCTACTTTACTTTTTGAGTCTTCTGTCCTGAAGGCTTTCTAAATTTAGTGATTTTACTATAGGTGTTACTCTAGTCAAATGTGAATATTCATTTGTTATAAATCTCACTGCTCTATTTTGTGTCTGTTCTAGTTTCTTAATGTTTTCTTGAGTTGAGGGGTCCCAAACGGAGGATGCATATTCTATTATTGGCCTAACCAAGATTAAATAACATTTTAGTTTTATGTTCTTATTTGATTATAGAAATTTCTTTTAATAAATCCTAATGCTTTGTTTCATTTTTTTATAGTTTCATCAATATGTGGATTCCATGACAGTTTTTCATTTATTATAACACCTAGGTATTTTGCGTTTTTAGTCTGTGTTACTGGTTTGCCGTGAATAAGATCAGTGGAATTAATTTGTTTTAGTTTTTTTGTTACTCTTAACAACTGACATTTTTCTGGGTGGAAAGACATGCTCCAATTTGATTCCCATTTCTGTAATTCATCTAATTCTCTTTGTAAAATATCTGTCTTGTGTTGTTTTTATTGTTCTATATATTATGCAATCGTCTGCAAATAATCTGACTTTTGTTCCAGAAGTAATGCAATTTGGTAAATCATTTATGTAAATTAAAAATAGTACTGGACCCAAGACTGTTCCTTGAGGTACACCTGAGTTTACTGTTATCGGTGTTGATTTAGAGCCATTTATTATTACAGTTTGTTCTCTCCCTATCAGAAAATCTTTAATCCACTGATGCAATGGACCATTAATGCCAAAATATTTTAATTTTTTTAGCAAACTATGGTGGTGAACTTTGTCAAAAGCTTTAGAAAAATCTAGTAAGATAGCATCTATTTGTTCACTATTATCTAAACCTTTAGAAAAATCATCAATTAGTCCTATTAGTTGTGTTTCACATGATCTATATTTCCTAAAGCCATGTTGGTATGGTGTGAGGACATTTTGTTTGTCTAAGTGGTTTATGATGTTGCTACATATTATGTGTTCTAGGATTTTACATGTGATGCTGGTAAGTGATACTGGTCTGTAGTTTCCTGGGTCAGATTTTTCTCCTTTTTTAAATGATATGAGATCTGTGTTTATCTTTGTTGCATTTATTTCCTTTTTTATTGGATCCAATTAGGATTTTCATGTAATTATACTTTACAAATTTCTACATCCATTGTACGTAGGTCCAATTGTTCGCAATTCTTAAAGCCTCTATCTATATCCGACAGGGCTCAGTCCCTTTGAACTTTTTTTTAAAATCAGTAAAAGAATTAAATGTGTTCCAATACACCGTTACATATGACGTCAGTGTCCATGTTGTTTTACTTGATGTGAACATAATAAGAAAACGTGTTTGCATTTCTAGAAAGCACAGAAAACTTCCAAAAGAACCAAAAATAGCCAAGGGAATAAAAAATAAGCAGATCCAGTTATTTCCTGCCTAATAGAAAAGAATATAAATATCCAATTACTTTCATGGTGAAATTACCTCCACACTGAAATTAGACAGTTTATCATTGCTTGATATATAGTTATTCAACCTTTTTATGATTTCTATTCGAATGATTAAAATATTTTATTTTGTAAAGTAGAATTTTGTTATCTAAACACCTAAACAAGAAAGTCTAGCATACAAATGGATATTGATTTATCAGATATAAGTTTTCCAAATGCAAAAATAAAATTATATAGCTCCCAATTCGATCACTATTTAATGCCATCCTATCATGATTTGTTGTATTAATGATCTCTAACTTTACCCATTCGAAATTAAAGAAACTATATATGTAAATGTCCGATGTTTCTTCCAAGTCTGAACCTCCTGGTGGATGTGTGCGGGTAGAGTTCCAACTACTAGATCTGTTTAAATAAATGTATATGTAGTATTGAACAAAGTCTGTGTTAAACGTCTAGTGTGGTAACAATCTTACAGCCAAGCTTGCTATCACCGCTGGTGAGCATCTATTTAAGGAGAGCAATTAGTAAGTCTCCGTTGTCTGTACATAGCCTCCCCACAGCAAGCCCCACGCAGTACCTCCCCTCGTAACGACAGACGGAAACCGAGGCAGTGAGCCTCAGGCTAATCTACAAGGGTTTCGGGGGAGGTTTGGCCCCAAGATGTGAGGCAGTTATGTCCCGTCGGTGTGTGGAAGCACCATGCTGCCCACAAACCTCTAGCAATAGGTTAATAGCGCTCTACCTTGTGTATGCTAGGAAGAAAAGACTGGCGGTTTTGTAGCCCCGTAGGCGAGGGGATGTGATATTACCACTGATCTCTGGCTAAGTCCTGCTTCACCTGACACCGAATTGCTATGGTGCTCCATCCCTTTAATTCAGGTCAGCAAGAAAGAGAGGCGATTGTTGACGTGTGGACAGCCCAACACTTTCAAATTGTGCGAACAGGCTTTTCCCGGCAATGGAGAGGTCACCCCATCTCTGACAGTAATGCGCCTCATAAGTCATATGACAAATTGCAAAGGGAAAAGATCTCTCGAGACCTAAAATGCCACACTGTACCCTTGAATTGTTTTTTACCTCGTCTGCTATATGTGTAATTTGGTAAGCCACGTCCATTAAATAATATACACCTCGCATTAACTTAAACAATAGCCTTTGATGGAAAGTGGGCGCTGGTCAAGGTAGTCCGCGAAAGCAATCAACTGACCAGCAAAGCTACCTGTCCAGACGGGACCTGTCAAATAAAAAGAAGGGAGGAGAAAGGAAAACGAGGTCTTGTTTCAATTCAAACGGGTTCCAACCATCAGGTCCACCAGATAATAACAAATCTCTTCTGGCCGACTATCTCAACTTTATTATCACAAACACGCGGTGCTGGGGGGCGGGGGAAGAGGGGGAATGGCGCGCTCACTTTCGTATGGACTTGACTTTCACCCCCTTCTACATATTTACACACACCCGCGCACATACTTCCACAATGCGACCCAGTCGTCAGCGATAATGGTTTGTCTTTCTCGGTGAGAGTGGCTCTCGTGTGTGTAAAAGGGGGGGGGGGGGGCATCGTGAGTAAACAAATAGCAAGGCTGTTGGAGTAACATAATATTGTCTTGATGCATATCGAGACAGCTAGTTCGTACAGACCGACAGTAGTGGAAGGGTGGAGGCGCCTTGCACTTGGGCCAGGAGAAGACCGAAACTTCTCCTTTCAGACCAGAGTCAAAATGTGTGCATCGGACGTTACATACCTTCCATCGGAAGATCCATGCTTGATTTTCTGTACTTAATGAAGCATCGAAACTTAGTATAAATAATTTGCTACTTAATAATAGGCCTTTTTTTTTTCTCTTCGATCTCAAAAGTTTTATCCTGCCATATTTTGAAGGGCTCACAGGGTAACCATTTTCAAAAATAATGTTTCGCCAAGCGCAGTGGCGTAGCAAGTTACCTGTTGGCCCGGGTTCACTGAACCCCTTCGCGCCATGGATGCTACGCCACTGGCCAATCGTTCTCCTCTGTGCCAGCAAACTGTATCTGAGGCTTGGGTTTAACTGTAATTAGGTCTGGTTTGATCTTTATTCGAGATCTGGGTTTAGCTGTAATTAAGTCGAGGTTGATCTTTATTTCATTCGTGGGTTGATCTTTATTTGATGTACAGGCTAATCTTTATATGAGGTCTTGGTTGATCTTAATTGGGGTCTCTGTGTTGATCTTTGTTGCACTTCTGCAGGAGAAACACTCCGATGATTAACAGGGGAATTAAATGGACACTCCTCTGCAATATACCATCAGAAACCTCATTAGTAAACGAAACATGCTGAGATTACTCCCTTAGAGATCGTGAAAGAAAGCGGACAGTGAGCTTTAAGGTCGCCTTGTCCCCGTACAAGGACAGACCCATCGCCGCACATTGACCAGTCTCTCAAATCCTTGTCGCGATCGCCCTTCGTGCAAAACACTACATTCATAGAATGTGGTCTACTGTTTCATTGGCCTCGATACAGTGGGCGACACAGTGTGTAGTAATTCGTAATTTTCTCGAAACCCTCCGAAGTAAACACCTCCCCTGCATCAGCTGGCCAAAGAATTGCTTCATCTATATCCGCTGTGTTTTAGTCACTGTAAAATTTTACAAACTTTTCTCTCATTCCAAGAGCTTTGGCCTATAATCCAAATAAATTATATCGCTTTTAAATATTAACAACTTGAATTCATGGGGGTCATCTGTTTGTTTGAAATGCGTGGCTGGTGGCCGACCGTGAGACACGGTCAAGAGAGGTGTACCTTGTCCCGTTAGTGGACTGGAGAGTAGTCACGTGGGTGTGTTGTAAACAATGAGAACAAAAAACATCTAGCGGATCTCTTGTGTATGAATGTTAGCTTAATGTACATTGTATTATTCAATTCTTTGCTATTAAAAGACTTAAAAGGACTCGTATCACCACAGTGGCTGATAGGATCAAACCGCCAGGTTACCTATCAAGGGGAATTAAGTTCGAAACCTAACTTAAGCTGATGTTTTTGCCGAGAGCATTAAAGCAGCACGGATACCTTCTCCCATGTACCGCCACCCTTTTTTAGTCCTCCCCCTCCCTAGCTTACAGAGGATGCTACAATTTAAAAGATGCGGTGTACAAAAAGCAATGCCAAAAAATGCTTTTAAAAATACATTTATCCGTTTTATCCGTTTTATAGAAATTTACAAAGACAGAAATACACTTGAGTGCGAATTGTAATTAATGCATTTCTACAGTACCTAGAGGAGGAGCGGTGGTTCAGCGGCAAAGCGCTTGGCTTCCGACCGGGGACCGGTGTTCGAATCCTGGTGAAGACTGGGATTTTTAATTTCGGGATCTTCGGGCGCCTCTGAGTCCACCCAGCTCTAATGGGTACCTGACATTAGTTAGGGAAAAGTAAAGGTGGTTGGGGTCTCGTTGTGCTGGCCACATGACACCCTTGTTAACCGTTGGCCACAGAAACAGATGACCTTTACAGCATCTGCCCTATAGACCACAAGGTCTGAAAGGGGAAGTTTACTTACTTTACAGTACCTAGAGGATAATCATTAGATGTTTTGCACACAGTGTATGGTGTTTTACATATGCGAGAACAAAACAAGAAACATAAATCGTCACAAAGGATCAATGCAGAGTAACTAAGTTCGCTCGTGGTGACATAGAATAAAAAAATCTTTAGTATAGAACGGGCCACAGTCTAGTCAGTAACTAAATATGAAGTTAGCCCCTTCAAGAGCCTTGCGGTAACTGTCCTAAAAGTCTACCTACATCAATAATCTCTAACCCAATACCTATGCCGTCACTAAAATATAACTGTCCTAAAAGTCTACCTACATCAATAATCTCTAACCCAATACCTATGCCGTCACTAAAATATAACTGTCCTAAAAGTCTACCTACATCAATAATCTCTAACCCTATGCCTATGTCATCACTAAAATGTCGCGTTCAAAGTCTGTCCACTACAGTGCGTCTCTAGACTAAACTAAGTGCGTAACAAAATAACACATTTAAAAGAAAGAAAGTAAGAAAGCAAACATTGGACAAGAAAGAAACAAACATTGGACAAGAAAGAAACAAACATTGGACAAGAAGGAAACAACCATTTTAAAAAAAAGGAAATTAAGAAGTAAAGTCAAGATTCTAATGTAAAGATCAGGAATAATTCCTATATCTAAGACTCGAACCTACGACGTTCTGACAACCTGTCCAATAAAATGTCTTGACCATTTCGTCCACTACAACTTCAGTGTTTAGTAAAATTAACATAGAGCTATTATTTCCAGACCCTGCCATGGCAACAGACCACACACAAAAAAAATTGAATACGACTCCTACCCCACCTTCCCTTTCCATTCTACATGTATATCAATATGTTTGAGGTACTTTTTGACCTCCCATCTGTCCCACCCCGCTCCCTTTGTTTTCTTCAGTCTCGCTCCCCACCCCCCAGTCCTTGTCACCCCCCCCCCCCTCGCCAACATCTTCCAAAACGTAACAAGAGACATATAACAAATAAAAACAAATTAAACGCGAAACTCTCGGAGGAAAGTCGTGTCCTTGATGCCAACAGATGTGATTACAGAGGCGTAGAATCGGTAGGGAGAATGCGAGTCATGCACCTGATAAACTTCTGAGCACGGTCTGGAATAAGAGGAAGGAAATCTGCTTTTCTAAAATGACAGGAGGTGGGGGGGGGGGGGGGGGGGGGTTTAAAAAAAGTTTGTTTTAAAAAACATCTGAAATTAAAATGTATTTTTGTCTTTTTTTGTTTTATTCCAAGTAACATTCTAACTTACATGCTAATCAAATGTCAAGATTTTAACAAAACACAAAAACAAATCTCGAAAAATCATGACGTGTCTAAAACTTGAAAAGGAAGAGGAAATAACTAGGGATGATGGGAAGAGACGAGGGTGGGGAGTGGGGGGGGGGGCTGCAGCTCCAAGATGGCGATCAACATTTCCCCCTAACATCAACACTTCACACACTGGCGGGAAGCCGTTTTAAATTTCACATCCATTCTACCCCCGTCCCTCTTACCAGACCCGTCTGCACCCTGGCAGCTTCTCTTGTTGACTATATTTTTGTCAGCTTCCCGGAGGAGCCCAGAGAAACGAAGAGAAAGAACTGATAACAACACTCCCGACACACCGCCTCCCCATCGGAACAGAGAGAGAAAGAAAGAGAGAGAGAGAGAGAGATCTATATAAGCAACGGACTCCTGGAGTTAAGAAGAAATTCTTGCAGTTGTGGAGATTAAAACAAATTCTGTTAGGCCAACTATCGGCGAGTCTGTCAGATCAAAGCGGGGGGATAGATCTAGACTTGTTCCCCTCCCTTTGTCGGCTACGGTATATAGGTCAATCGGTGAAATTAGGTGTATTGGGTTCTGAGACAGAGCCTACGTGAACTACAAATATTTCAATTCAATGTGAGGCTGTTGTAGAAACACAGTGGCGGCACCCTAGCGCCACTAGAAGGATCACCATCCTCGGTGAATGTTCGCAGCAACGCCACCTTTGTTTTGTTTTTCTTTTGTTTTCAACTCGACCACATGGTGCAGCGTCCAGATATGACAGAACAAGACAATACCAGAGATGACAGAACTATGACCTGCAGACGATATCCGGCACGTCATGCGATGCTATTTGGCTTCTTTAAACTTCTGTTTACATTGTAGATTGAACCAAAAGACGATCCATTGAGCTCAACATCTTTTTTAAACTGACGTTTTACCAGTGAGTCCTCTTTTGGACATGTTTTTGGACCCACGTCTTGCCCATCTGCTTGTTACTAGTAGAAGGTTAGACTGCTGCGGACATATTGCGTCATTTTAGGAAATTCTTTAGAGGACACTCATAGACATATATAAATATAGACTGGAAAAAGGAAATAACTTCATGTAACTTGAAAACATGTATATCTATTGTATTCGGATTTCCGAATTCTGAAAAATTGAAAAATTGCATGATCTTCAGTCTTAGAGATTAAACAAAACTCCTAGACATAAATAAAGTACACAGAAATGCAAGTCACCAATTTTCGTTTCATAAAACTCTATTATCGGCCAGTCTATATTTATTTATGTCTATGAGGACACTGTTAAGGGAGACAACAAACAGTATATTTTTCCCTTTGAAGAAATGCAATCCTGGACATAACGCTGAGTAAGAGAGTATTACGGTGGCTGTGTTAGATTTGATGGTTTTTGAAATAAAAAAATCATTGAAATTAGTTGCTGAAAAAAATTTATTTCAAAATATTTTAAACCTGATAATATTGAACTCTGTTTTTCATAACAGCGCAAGGGAAAAAGAAAAACAGAAAGCGAGGCTAGGAAGAGAAATCTAATTGAAATAGACACTCTGGTAGTACATGCGAATTACTTTGGATAGAAACAAGAAAAACATATACAATACTTTAAAAATACAAAGCTTATATTATGTGTAATAGTAGTATCAATTTGTTTCGATTTGTCATACCAATGATCGACGTTGGGATATTAATCTATGCGACAGAAATATTTGTTTTTTGTTTAGTTTTCGGCTTTCTCGTTGTGCTATGATCCTATCACTTGTCTGGACCAGTTGGGAAAGGGGGAGGTATCTTAGTGAATGTTTACGTGACCTTTTTTAAAAGCATAAAAAAAGTGCTCAATCATAGCCGAAGATTCCGCAATAGGATTAATTCTACTTATACCACCACATCTATCAAGTACGATTTCTGTCCCAAAACAAATAATTAATCACCGTTAATTAATTAATTTTATTCTTGATTCCTGTTATGTCAGGTAAAAGAAATAATTGAGCGAAGTTTAGCTTGATCGGAGATTGCGTGTGTGAGAAATAAAGTATACAAATTTTTTACCAGACAGACAAACAGACAGACAGAGTGAGTTAATATAAGAGTTAAAGAGTTAATATAAGTTTTGTAAAAAAAAAAAGAGAAAATAAAAGAACGAAGGGGGTGTGTGAGAGAGAGAGAGAGAGAGAGAGAAAGAGATAGAGAGAGAAAGAGAGAGAGAGAGAGAAAGAGATGGTATCTTATCTTATCTTACTAAATACAGACGTTACTTAAAAAAAGAAGAGGATTACGTCCTACGAGTTATGCATCTAGTCATGCATGTTAATCAATGACTTAAATTCTGCCAAGTCGGTGGTTTTCCTAGCTGGCTCAAGCAACCTATTCCATGCTCTAATAGCATTTGTACAAAGTTGTCTATGTATCATAAATAAAAACACAAGACCACTCAATGTTACTCTTTAACTTACATGAAAACTGTTCCCTATATTGAGGTCCACAACCTAAATACTCTCGTCTCCCATTGTTTATGATTTTGTGAACATGTTTGTTGTCCCCGAGAATCGTCTTGAAGTTCACTTTTAGTGCTAAGCGTGATCAAATCTTTCTAAACTAAAGTGGAGACGAGGGGAGGAGAGTCTCACTGCTAACACAAAAGAGTAATTTAAAACTCAACAAATAAAAAAATAGCTAGCAGCAGTGGCGTAGCTACCAATGTGCGGGTGGTGCGGGCCGCACAGGGCACCAAGTGGAGAGGGGCACCAAAACTCCCCCCAGTGTATATTAATTTCCTATTTCCGTGAGCTTTTCAGTAAAAATGACTAATTGTATCGACACGAACAAACATAAACTACTGTATTTTAAACATGAACTAACGATTTATAAACTAGTCATGTCGATATTTTGTTTCATCTCCTTGACTATTTCTTGAATACAATGTAAGCTATAGAACAGTTTGAATCTAATTTACTAGATTTATTTCGGACACACGGTACATGTTGTCATTACACTGATCAATGGTCTGTAATATAAAGAAGAAGAAGAAGATAGGCAAACTTTTTTTTACTTCACTGTTTAGTCCATTGCTTTAATATAGATAATGAGTTTACAAATATATTTCTAAACTCTAGCTCTTAACAATTGTCTTAGTTTATTCATTTCTTTATTATTCTTTATAGTTTAATTTTGGAAAGAATTCTATTGTAATGTCAATATTTTTAAATAAGCTAACCTTTGTTTTCTACGATTTTTTTTTTAACTAACTAGTTAAGTGTAATACTGTAACGTAATCAAAATGATGAACAGTGCTCAAGGCTGACTAGTTTGGCTTACGCCTCAAAACCATTTTAAGCTCAGACGGAGAAATCGGCATATCTGGTTCTGTCCGGTCTGGGTAGACTATAAGGGCCCCGTACCCAGATCTATCGGTGTCCCTCATTACCGACCCATCGGTAAAGCAGAAAATGGCATCTGATGGGTAGGACTTTAGTGTAGCTGATGCCAAGTTTTGGAGTATGACAGGCGTAAATCGCCTCTTGGTGGCTCCCTCTTGCCCTCTAAGGGACATGTTTATTTGTGGGTCCGGCAATCTCCTCCACGGAAGGCAAGTACTAATTCTTCTAATAGGAATTCTATCAACGGAGAGCCCAGCTGATTTAGACAAATTAGCCGCAATGTGGAGGAACGATCGCATTTTTATGCGGTTCCTCTCTCTCCACTGTGCACTAAGATTGTGGTGGGTAGTCTGGAGTCGCCCCTTTTGTAGCACTCGTAGGCCGTAAGTATCGCCCTCTCCCTCCTTAAATGTAAAGGGGTCACCTTTGTAAAGATTTCAACAGCGTTTGTTGGGCTTGTCCGAAAGGTGCCACAAATGAACCTTAGTGCCTGTGATTGTACTCGGTCGAGTGATTCGAGGGCAGTTTTACTAACATATACTTGAACTGTATAGCTGTACTCAATTTGTGATCTGACTGCCCCTAAGTACAATGCGCGTAGCATGTAAGCTTTGTCACCGCACTTTGTGCTGGCCAGCTTTCTTAGTAACGCTAACTTCTCCAAGGCTTTTCTTTCAACTTCCTGGACGTGCTGGAACATTGACAACTTTCTATCCAGAGTTACCCCTAGATATTTTGACGTGTTTTCACGTTGAAGTCGTAGCCCACCGAGTAGAGGCTCGAATGGAGCCTTAAAAATGTCGTTTCGGCAACGTTTATCTGAATCTGTCATTTGTCGCAATACGAGGAGATGGTTTGGAGGTCTACTTGTAATGCCGCCTGTATTTGGTCGGCTTTCTTCCCGGTTGACCAGAAAACAATGTCATCCGCATAAAGCAGTCTCTTGACCGCAGGGAAGTGCGTTTCTTAAATTTCTTTAGTCTAAAGAAGTATCGAGACAATTTCAAGTCACATCATTGCCAGAGTCCACCGACTATAGGCGAGCTGTTATTGGGTATGAATTAACTGAACAATTAAAAGCAACAAAGCAAGATAAGACGTTATCATTAAATCCAGAAAAAAATGATGAGGCCGACATCCTGAATGATGAAAAAGAAGAGATTACTTCAATACCACAGGTTCTATAGACTACAGGACAGCACACAAGCATGTTTTTAGCACACTCCTCAAAAATTCATACTGAAGAAGCTGAACCATCAGACAGTGTAAACAATACAGAAAGCAGAATAATAAACTCTAGACTGAACGACATTGGAGATTGGCCTGATGTCATCACAGATAATATTCGCATACACCTTGTCACTGAAGGATCTGAAACAGTTCAGCGTGTGGACAGTCAAGAATCAGCAAAAGGAAAGGCTAGAAAGCTTTCAAAGGCTTGTTTTTTCCGGCAAATGTCAAACGGCGAGAAAGTTCTTAGAAAGTGGATGTGTTATTCGCCAAAAAAAAAAAGAATCCTTATTTTGCTTCCCCTGCACACTCTTCTCAACAAGATCAAGTACCAAATCTTCATTTAAATCCAAAGATGGATTCAATGAGTGGTGGAGGTTATCCCCGAAAACAGAAAAACATGAGACCAGCAGAGCTCACATTCAGTCATCGCTTGCTTGGAGGGAACTTGAAGTTTGCCTGAGAGTAGGGAACAATATCGACAACAAGGCCCAAGATTTGATTATACAAGAGACGAAAACCTGGAGAGTTAGTAAAATTACTATCAAAGTACGATCCACTCTTGAGGGAGCATGTGCTTCGAACTAAACTTTGTTCCAGACCGAATACATACATGTCTCCACAAATACAAAATGAATTTATTACAATAGTGGGGGATCACGCTAAAAAACAAATTATACAGCAAGTAAAACAAGCCAAATATTTCTCTATTATTTTTGACAGTACACCTGACATCTCAAAGCTGGATCAAACTTCCCAAATTTTACGGTACGCTGTCATGGATAATGACGGGGTGCAGGTTTGTGAGTCTTTTCTTGACTGCATCGACACAAAGGACAAGCATGCTGCTGGAATCGGTGAGATGATTCTAGAGAAACTGAGTTCGGATGGCTTAGACATAATGGACTGCAGGGGTCAAGGCTATGATAATGCTGCGGTCATCAAAGGTCAAAACTAGGTGTCCAAAAACGTATTCTAGAAGTCACTATTCATTGCCTGCTCAAACCATTCTCTTAATTTAGCAGAAATTCGACCTGCTGAAGCTGAAGTCAATTCGATAACATTTTTTGGTACACTGGACCGTTTACACGCCTTTTTCTCAACTTCAATACACTGCTGGGATATCCTCATCAAAATAACCGGAACTAGCCTTAAACGTTTAGTTAGGACCCTCTGGAGCGCCAGAGGAGAAGCCGTCAAGATGGTTAGGGATAAACTTTCTAAAATTATAGAAACTCTGGAGACATTAACTAGCAGAGTTGAAAATTCATCGACTAGATCTGAAGCAGGTGGATTATTGGTTGCTATTTAGTCTTTTAGTTTTCTAACCTATCTTGGTTTTTTTGCTCCTGTATTAACTGAAATTAATGATGCGCAAGTCTACCTTCAAAAACAAGGATTGTCTATTCAAGACTGCTCACTCAAACTAAAAACATTAGAGACATTTTTAAGTAGTAATCGAGAGGACATCGCTGAAGACAGCATTACCTTTGCCGAAAGCGTGTGTTCAGATCTGAGAATCAGTACAGAACCTCAAAAACGTATTGGCCATAAGAAAAAGATGCCTGGTGAGAAAAGTGACGACTCTGTACTTACACACAAAGAATAGCTACGAAGGGAAATTTATTCTACCTTGGACAGGATTGTTCAAGAAATAATCACCCGATTCGAGCAACTTCATGATGTAGTAGATAGATATGAATTTTTGTCGCCTTCCCAGCTATTAAATCCTCAGGTCGAAATCAATCTCGATAGTACTCCTAGCGACATTGATAAAAACGAATTTATGCTGGAGCAAAAGAGGCTTCAACGGTTTGTCACAGTTTAATCAGAAGCCTCCGAACTTCCAAAACAAGGACCTGTTGAGCTCTTGAAATTTATTTTTAAAAATATCAGATAGATGATTCAGTCCCGAATATCGTCATCATGATTCGCATATTTTTTACTATTGCGGTAAACGTCGCACATGCCAGAGAAGATTTTCCAAACTTAAACTGATCAAGAATTACTTGCGATCAACGATGACAAATTAACGACTCCCTAATTTAGCCATTTTGTCCATTGAACAAGAGCTGGTGGAAAAAATTGATAAAATTATTGATACTTTTGCCAGCAAGAAAGCGCGTAAAATTCATTTGTAGTATGTTTATGTAAAAGCGATTTTTTTGAATTAACAATATTTGATTAATAAATACATATTATTTTGAACAAAAAAGTAAAGTTTTGCAATGTTATTTATTAGTTATTTGTTGTAGTTTTTTTGGGGGGGAGGGGGGCCACAAGATGAGGTACCGCACCAGGCATCATATACTCTAGCTACGCCTCTGACTAGCAGAAAAGCCAAAAGAAAACGAAACTAGGCTAAGCTAGACTTTTTAAAAATACGAGAAGCTAAATTTTTGATGTGAAAACATTTTTCAAAAAAAAAACAATGTTTAGTTTGTGAAAGCAAAAGTGCGAATTCTTAAAATAGAAATTTAAAAAAAAAGTTCTCATACTTTGCGATGTTTGACCAGACAGACCCTGACACCATAAGAGGAGAGGTAACAAATGTATACATGTAATCTTTTTTTAAAGTGAACTTTAATTATGTAATATCTCAGTTGTGTATCTCTTTGAGCAAGAAATGGTATACTTGAATCAGCCTTGAAAATCAACGACTTGGTCAAGTGGCTAGGGTTTTCCCCCCAAATAATGTGTATTCGCTGCTAAAGTATTGCTAATCGCAAAAAAAAATTAAAAAAAATTATACATTAAAAATACTATTAATAAATCTTTCGAGCTTTTCTGCTGGCAAAATTATCAATTATTTCATTGAAATCATTTTTTTTTTGCACCAAATCTTGTTCAATGAACAAAAGTTCCAAATTAGTGAGTCGTATATTTGTTATCGCTGATCGCAAATAATTCTTGATCAATTTTTGTTATGAAATATGGTGGTGTATTTGTAAATGTTTTACATGTTTCGAAAATTTTCATGACCACCCAAAATTAAAAAAAAAAATTTTATTTGTTTAAATTTGGATTCACTTTCATAATAATTTCACAAAATCCAAGAAATCGTCCATATTTTTGTTCTTCCAATTCTTCTTCCACTTAATCGTGATGCCCACGAGTGCCAGATTCTGTTTGAGAGAAAACTAATGATGTCCAAGAATCTTTCACTTCTTGTTGAAATAAATCTTGAGCATTGCTGTGAACACTGTTCTTTTCACGCAGACAAATTTCAAGTTCCCTCTAAGCAAGTGAGGACTGAATGTGAGCCCTGCTGGTCTCTTGGTTTTCAAGTTTCGATACCAGTCACCACTCTTTGAATCCATTTTGTGGATTTTAAATGCAGATGTAGTCTTATACTTGATCTTGTCAGAAGAGTACACAGCGGAAGCAAAATAAGGAATTTTTTGGGGGGCTAATAACACATCCACTTTTTGGCAAATAACACATCCACTTTTTGGCAAATAACACATCCCCTTCTCGCCGTTTGGCATTTGCCTTAGATTGTAATTGGACGTGTAAAAGTGCGTTGCCAATTAAAACAAGTTTAGTAAATTCAAATCGAGCTAGTATTCAGTTTACATTTAGTGTTAGAAAGAAAAGAGAACATAAACAAATTAGCTAAATAAGTGTAGTTTAGTTTACATTTTCAATAGAGAATCTTGTGTTTGTACAATTTGTAACTTTTACTCAGAAATACTTTAATTAGCGCTCGGCCTCCATTGGCAATCTCCTACTTGTGTTCGCGCAGATAAAAAAAAAAAATACCAGGATCTAGAAAGAAATACCCAGCATTGTAAACACTGAACATTTTTTCACCACATTCTTGGCTAAGTTGATGTTCACAAAACTGGGCGTCGTCTGCTTCAATTACAGACAATCTTGATTGACACGCGCATGCGTTAAATCATGATTGATGTTACAGAAATTTCATACTTTTCACAATCTCTGATCGATGCACTTCTTGATAACATCAGACGACTGAATCTCCCCCCCCCCCCCCTCCCAAATAAAAAATATATCGGATGACGGTGTAGATGGTTATTAATGTCAAAGCAGAAATTAAAACGATGAATGTAATTTTAAAAAAAACAACTTAGGAAAAGTGGGGGGGGGGGGGGGGGGGGGGGGGTTTGGAGGTATATGTGACAAGGCTCAGCCGGCCTCTGGCAATGTGTTTATTGACACATATTCCGATACGACATGCATGATAAAACACGGGAGATTAAAATGAAAGCGACATTACAAGATTACAAAAGAAGATGCCAGGCAGAGAGGTTCTAACAAATTTTGTGAAAACGGTCAATGATAACACCATCGTAACTATGTCATTCCCCTTTCTAGTTGAGAACCCCCCTCTCCCCCCCCCCCCACATACACAAAAAAAAGGTTAATTGCAGGGAAATCTATTTGCATTGTCTTTAGCGATTGATCTTTTACGGGGTAGGTCACAGAGGAATTATAAGTCTAACATTGATCTAAGTAAGTATATCTACTTTGTTGATATCTAAATAGTTGTAAGATGTATTTTGGTTACTTAAGTTTCTAATAATCTCTTTTTTACTAACCGGAATAGCATCTCTAGTTAAGCTTCTACGTTCTACTGAGATACTGAAGCCGTAACTTATGCCTTAGGTCGCAACATGACAGAGAGGTAGAGAGAGAGTGAGAGTGAGATATATTTAGAGAGAGAGAGAGAGAGAGAGAGAAAATAACAATACAGAAAGATAGTAAGAGAGAAAATGTTTCTAAAAAAAGAATGAGAACTGGAGAGAGAGAGAGAGCGAACGATTTAATCAAGAAATAAATGTATTGTTACGAATCTCACTATCCAGGCTCTCTGCAAACTGCACCATACACCACAAACTTAAAGAACTTGACAACTCAGGGCTCCAAAGTAACGTAACACTTTAATAGTTGAATAAATAACAGCCGATACTGTACAATTGACTGAACAAATCTCTCTCCGGTAACACCGTACCGCCGTATCAACTCTTGCACTGGTCTCTCCGTCTCGTTCCGGGCTTGCACTGGGTTCAACAGTTCAGGACTGACTTCACACACTAGGCTCGTTGAGTCGGACTCGATCACAGACCAAAATCAAGACGCCGTTCGTCTCAACTGTACTTGATAGTATTCCGCACTGAACCGTCGTACAGAACCACACCGCTGAACTGTGCTGTAGTCGACCGTGTTCTGAACTCTTGTCGTGAACCTCCTTTCGTGTGTCACGTGTTTCTTATGTTTATTTGACTTGAAGATCTTGATGCTATAAACTTTTGACACATGTGGGTTCGGAGGTGCCTTAATTATAGTTCAAACACTTTAATAATCAATGAAGTAACAAAGTGCTGATATGTTTTTCTTGAGTTTTAATTATTTAAAACTTGAACTTGAAACAATAAATGTATGTACAAAGATATATATATAAAACAGATACAGGATTCAGTGAAAATAACCAATAAAATGAATAAATATTTACTTTAAATTAGCGACTTCTAAGTCTAACTTTCTATCTCTCTCTCCTCTCAAGCTAACACTCCGCCTTTTATATCTTTCTTTAGGATAAAGAACAGTGACAATTCAATATCCATCCTTGACCCATTTACATTTAATTTTCCTTTTAATTGTTTTTGTGATTTAACCTAGGTTAATTATGTTTCCCTGCTTTAGCCTTGAACTAAGCTTTAATCGGCGTCTTTCTGGCATTAAAGCGTGAGTGCGCTGACCTGATTTGATATAGGTACAATGTCCTCATTTTGTGAACAATGAGGTGTCACTGGGGACGTGACATCTTGAACCGTGCTGTATTGAGCCCCTTTTCTCGACCGTCTTGACTGCGACACCTCCGCTCTTATATAGGGTCCCTACAGGCCTTCTCGAACCGGACAGAACGCCGCTCGACGTTTCTAGGTGGTCAGATGACTACAACTGTCGTGACGCTCCTGAGCTCTGTTCACGGCGGCGATCCTTCCCGAACCGTCCTGTTGACACTCGACTCGGCTGACCGACGTAGCTCGTCACGGTTGACCGCTCGTCTAGCGCTGGCCTGGGGCGATTTGCGTCGGCTGGCTACACACACACCACCACCCTATTCTTCGCCACCACCAGGTTTTTAACAGTATTATAATCAAACAAGGATGTATCCTGGCCCCAACCCTCTTTGGAATACTATTTTCACTGCTAATCCACAACGCGTTTGACAAATCCACTGAAGGCATCTATCTCCATTCCAGATTTGATGGCAAACTCCTAAATATTGCCAGACTGAGGGCCAAAACTAAAATCAGAGCCACCCTCATAAGAGATATGCTATTCGCGGGTGACGCAGCTGTAGTGGCACACACGCAAGAGGAACTTCAGTCACTAATGTCCCGCTTCTCTCAGGCCTGTAAAGAATATGGCTTGACTATTAGCACGAAGAAAACAAATGTTATGGGACCTCCTGCTACAGCACCACCCTCCATCCTCATAGACGATAACAAGCTGGATGCCGTAAACGAATTCTGATATCTGGGATCCACAATTACAGATGACCTGTCCCTAGAAGAGGAGATGAAAAAACGCATAGGGAAGGCTGCCTCGACATTCGCTAGACTCAGACCAAGAGTTTGGGAAAACCATAAGCTAACTACGGCGACCAAAATGGAAGTCTACAAGGCATGCGTTATGAGTACACTGCTGTATGGCAGTGAATCATGGACCACCTACGCAAAGCAAGAGAGAAAACTAAACTCATTCCATTTGAGATGTCTACGTAGGATCTTGAATGTCACATGGAAAGAAAAAGTGTGCAATTTTGAGATCCTTGCGCGATCAGGTATTCCCAGCATCTTTACAGCCCTCAGACAACGCCGTTTGCGCTGGCTTGGACATGTTCGCCGGATGGACGACAAGCGCATCCCGAAAGTCATCCTCTATGGTCAACTCGCGACTGGCACAAGAAAAACTGGTCGCCCCCACCTCCGTTACATAGATGTAATAAAACGTGACCTCAAATCAGTGAACATCAATACTGACAATTGAGAAGACACAGCTCTAGACCGCAACAGGTGGAGAGAGACATTGACCAAGAAAGCTATGGACAGTGAAAGTACATGGGTCTCAGCCCAGGAAGAAAAACGCACAATCCGAAAAACGGCCAGCTCCTCTACCACCGAAGCAAAAAAGCAAAAGCATCCTTAACCTGCGCTATCTATGGACGGGAGTGTCTCTCCAAAATAGGGCTCCACAGCCACACGAGGAAGTGTGCTCTGAGATGAACCATAGTCGTCCTACAACTGAAGGAGGCCAATGATAATCAAATGAGAAGTTTTAACCTTTTTTTTTTCTCAAGAGAACAGAGTATAGCTTCTGACCACCGGAAGTGACCATACAGCGTCCCAGGCGCCGGTAAGTCTTCGGATTACTTGTTGGAAAAAAAAATGAAAGGAAATAAAACGAAACAAATGTAACAAGCAACAAGCTTGCACTGTAGTAAACAATTTTGTTTGTTTGTTGTCTAATGGATGAACATCTTCAAACAATCACTTGAACTTAGCTGACAGCCGACAGAAATGGTTTTCATTTTCTGGAGGAATTGGTTTTCTACGCACCCCCTTTGTATTAAACAACAGACTATAAGATACAAATCACTTCTCAGTTGGACATTTACTATCGAATCTTGACGTCTCACACGATGGCTGCAATTGTAAATAACATGTTCTTCTGCACCAAGCTCTACATACTTTACATTCATATTCAGATAATCAGAAGATGTCGCGGTGAGATTTAGTCGTTGGTCTGACGCTAGATGTGACACCCGATGAAACTTGAAACCTTCTTCCAATAAGCTTTGCTTTTAATCTAATCTCTCAATCGCTTTGTCTTCACCTCCTTATTGTCTTGAAGCGTTGCTGTACTCTACATTTATTTGTACACATATGTTAACAGTCCATGGGCGTAGCTAGGAATTTGCCATCATTTGGGGATCAGGTTGGTTTGACCTCTTTGGGGGCCCCTGAATTTTACGTAATATTTTATATTTAATGTAAAAAAATCTCATTCGGAGGGCCCCACTCAAGTGTCAGCCCGTGGGATTTTCAAATTCTCCCTCCCTTCTCCCACCATAGCTACGCCACTGCTTAACACTTTTACTTTTTTTGTTAAAAAAGTATTGCTTATAAAGACCACATTCCAAAATACACATCAATTTTATTTCAGAAGTGGCAGCTTGATCTAGGAGGTGTGACCGGGATGGGGGGGGGGGGGGCGGCCTTAATCTACATTCACAATAAATGTGTTGTGCCATCAACGGCGCTAGTTTATTCAAGATGGCGGCAGGCGGTTTGCCTTGTGCTGACAGTAGCTGCTGTCAGATAGCAGGTGTCGGCCAGCAGACGGGATGACACGATGACATGTGTGAACTGACTTGACCTTTGACATCCAATGCGCGGGATAGAAAATAAACAATGCAGACCCATTAACGAAGATGTGAACCCAAAAGAGGGACCACATGCAGTTCCCCCCCAAAAATCAGGAGCATTTTGACACTTCATGGTCATCCAGTGTCAAGGTCACGTTATTTTAAAAGATTCGTTGTTTAAGTTAGAAAAAAATGTTATGGAGTGTACGTGCGCATACTTCTGATGTAACCAAGAGTAAGTCTATCGGATAGTAGATGAGGTTAGAACTAGGGGATTGAAGGTTGAAGTAGGATTGAAGTATGATTTAAGTATGAAGTACAAGCTGGAGACGAGTCGACGTGTAGTTTAAAGTGAGCTGTATCTTGTTGCAGCTGCTCGCGACAGTAATTCACTTTGTGTTTCTGCAATGACTACATCTACATTGAAGTTAAAACCTGTGTATATGTTGTCAATAAAAGTTTGATTTTTTTTTTAAAGTTTCTTTAAGTTTTATTCCAGTTCTGCATGAACACTGTAAGACTCCTACAACGACGTAGTTGAGCTAGCTCTCTGGAGTTACAACAGATTTATTGTTCCCGATTTAGAAAGGGAAAAAAAAAACGGAAAACTATTTGCACCTTGTTTTAAAAAAAGTTTTCTTTAATACTGTTGTGTTTTTTTTTTTTTAATTTCGCTGGTTGTTTTCTTTTTTTTTTTGTATTTGCATTTATAATGAGGTAGTTCAGGATTTCTTTTCAGTCACGTGGGTGTGTTATTTACAAGTATGTTACAATAATTCACTAATTTGTATGATTATTTAGTAGGTCTACTAGATCTAGGCTAGCACTAAATCTAAATCTACATCTTATCATAGGAAGATATTGCCATTAGTGCCATGCATAAGACCACAGTCATTTGACTTTTTATAAAGTAGGTCAGAGATTCGGAACAACCTCATTATGATTGACTATTGCATTGCGACAGCAGCATTAGCCAATCAGTTTCCAGACTAGGATTAAAAGCGTATCCAGCCGTGACCTCCTATGTCGAAGGTGCCGATCCAGCACAACAGAACTGGTCTACCAAACATCATCATGTCAAATACTTTCATTGGAAGCTCATTACTTGGACACATGTCCTATACATCCTGTCAGTCGGCAAGTTTCAGTTTGTTGCCTACGGAAGGAATAGCTGAAATGTTGATGTGCGCATGTCCTTAGATCTTGATTTGTATTTACATTTGTATTTCGTTATTGGAGTATATGGTATTACTTAGTGTCACCACCTCAAAGTTGGTGCCATATAGTAGATACCCTATTTTGATATTATGAGTGTAACTCTATTGAAAATTCATGTTTCTGAATGTGAACACTTTTAACCTTGAGCTAAGCAGTTATTTGATAGCAGTCAGTAAGAGCAGTCATTGAAGGTGATCACTTGAGACAGTTATTGTATTAGTCACTATAGAGTTATTATAAAGCAGTTGAGATTTGTAGCAGTCAATAAGTTATTACTATATTTGTCAAAAAAGTGTATCTACTGAATGGCACCAACTTTGAGGTGGTGACGTGACACTAAGGACCATTCAACATGGACTGGGTACTTATCACGAGGTAAATGTGACAGGTAAATAAAGGTAGCTAAATAGTGACCATTTTATGCAGTAGGATTTAGTACACTGATTCAGGAGTGACTCTAAGCAGGGCAGGGGGGGAGGGAGAATAGTATCAGAAAAATGAGCAAGAGAGAGGGAGAGAGGAGAGAATCAGAAAAGAGATCGATAGAGAGAGAGGAGAGAATCAGAAAAGAGATCGATAGAGAGACAGGAGAGAATCAGAAAAGAGATCGATAGAGAGAGAGGAGAGAATCAGAAAAGAGATCGATAGAGAGAGAGGAGAGAATCAGAAAAGAGATCGATAGAGAGAGAGGAGAGAATCAGAAAAGAGATCGATAGAGAGAAAGGAGAGAATCAGAAAAGAGAGTGAAAGAGAGAAATTCGGAAAACAGTCTGAGAGCGAGTGGAAAGGGGGGAAAATTCTATTCGGAGAGAAAAAAAAACGAGAGGGCACGAGAGGGAGAGGATGAGAGAGAAGGAGATAGGGAGAAAGAGAGGGAGAGAGAGAGAGGGGGAGAGAGGGAGAAACGTACAAACGCATCCACCTTA
The DNA here is from genome assembly GCA_030265305.1 of Biomphalaria pfeifferi. Lineage (NCBI taxonomy): Eukaryota > Metazoa > Mollusca > Gastropoda > Planorbidae > Biomphalaria > Biomphalaria pfeifferi. The sequence goes on from JASAOG010000221.1 coordinate 318,996, forward strand.
ATCAGCTACTTTAGCAAGATAACGGGCCGGGAGCTGCCACTCCGGAGCTGGGTGTTGCTGACTTTGTTTACACAAAGCCGTTGACCTTGTGACTGTGTCACCTGAGAGAATCAGCCTGAAACAGACGTGCCAAGAACTGGGGGCCCCTACCACGGCACTGTAGACCTGGAGGCAGATGATTATTGACTTAATGGGAAATAAAATAGACATGTTTGAAAAGTTTGAGGTTGGCTTCGTGTGTCTATGCCTGCGTGTAGTTAGTGCGTATGAGAACAGCGTGCCTCTAGAAAGATGGTCGAGCTGGGTGGAGAGATGAACAAAATTCTAGTCTAGAGATCAAATCTTTTGTAGACTTTAAAGATCAAATATTTTCTATCAATGTTATACCTTTAAATTCTGGAGCCGCGGTGGCAAAGTGGTAAAGCCCTGATTCGAATCCTGGTGATGACTGTAATTTTTTATTTCGGGATCTTTATGGTGCCACTGATTCCTCCCAACTCTAATGGGTACCTGACATTAGTTGGGGAAAAGTAAAGGCGGATGTCGTTCTGGCCGAATCATGTCATGACACATTCTTTACCCGTGGGTTACCGAAACAGATCGCAAAGGCAACTTTTTAAAAAACATTGGCTGGACTTTGAATTTTGTTTTAACAGGTACTGGTATTTGGTGGAAGAAAATATCTATGTCTAACAGAACAAAGTCTCTGCTAGTAGATGGCGTGGAGTTGTAGTGTGTTAGTGTTTCAGGCTACAAGGCAAAGCAGTAGGAAAAGAAACAAGTAAAACAAAATAGCTTTTTTAAACACAAAGCTTTTATATTAAGTGTATCGGTTAGTATGGATCAGTCATGTAATTAAATATGTAATAAGCCTCAAAGGACAATCTATAAAGGGGACTACTTCAGCGTATACCAACACTTCTGTCAAGTACTATTTCTTTCTCTTGTTTGAGATACCAAACAAAGTAATTTATTACCAATATCTAATTAGCTGATTGGTTAATTATTTTTTAATGATCCTTGTGTTGTCAGGTAAAAGAAATAATCGTGCAAAATTTCAGCTTGATCCAAGAGTGGGTGTCGGATAAATAACGTGTACAAACATTTGGCCAGACAGACACACAGACAGACCGACAGAGTGAGTGGATATAAACTTTGTTAAAAGACTAGTCCCCAAAAAAAATTTAAAAAAAAACATGCCTACAGGAATTGGCTTTTCAACAGAAAAATCTCAGCCATTTTCGAGTTGATAGAAAATAAGATTGCACCCATCTTCGACCATAATGCATACATTAGCATCCTTGAAACTTGGAAAAACATTCTGTCTGGCAAATCTTAGGCATAATAACCTCCACTCCCCCCCCCCCCCCAAACCCTTTCACTGTAATGATTCACTAGCATTGGCTTTCCCAACTATTTCTAATTATTTTCGAATTAAACTTAAATTAATTTTAAATTTGCTTCTGCTTGTGATGTTCTCAGAAATATATTTTCTTTTATAGTCAACAGCTTGGAACAATGGTCATAGAGTGATTTATACGACTACATACCTATATATTCTATACCTAGACAGGACGTACGGATCCTTTAACACTACACAAAAATGTGAAACATGGAGTGGTTTTGTGAATCATTTCGTCGCGATATTACTATTATCAAAAGATAAGATAGGATAATTTCATTGGTCCAAACAAATGGAAACTCAGTTTGACTACAATTGTCCAGAAGGCGCCGTGGCTGAGTGGTAAAGCGCTTGGCTTCTAAACCGTGGTTCCGGGTTCGAATCCTGTTGAGCACAAGGATTTATAATTTCGGGATCTTTAGGCGCCTCTGAGCAAACCCAGCCCTAATGGGTACCTGACGTTAGTTAGAGATAATAAAGGCGGTTAGTCGTTGTGCTGGCCACATGGCACTCTCGTAAACCGTAGGCCACAGAAACAGATGACCATATAGACCACAAGGTCTCAAAGGGAACTACTACAACTTCACCTCTTACCACATATTTAAATTAAATGTTGAGACTTGCCAAAACAGTCGCTTTCGTTTGGAGTTACTTGTTTTTGACTTTTACGAAAAAAATGTAATAAGAAAAAGCCCCACTCCCCCCCCCCCACACACACACACACACGAGGAGAAAAGAAAATGTGGCCTCATGATCAGACCGTAAAATTGTTCACTTTTTCCAACCCGTTTGTCTGTTGGACCGTTGGTACATCACTAATGATCAGTCGACCATCACTCTCCTTGCCTCGCTGTCTTTTGCCAGAGTTATTAGTATCGTTTGAAGACATATCTGTCCGTCTCTTGATGTTGTTCCCCCATCACTTTCTCTGTCTGCCTCTCTTTCATTGCCCTGGTACTGTTCCCTGCAGCAAAGTCTTTGCAAGCCCTGATGATCTCATTATATCGCCTTACGATATTAACTTGCGTTTTTGAACAGTGGTCAGAAAATGTATCATTTTTACTTCAAAATGACTACAAGCAAAATACGAAAAATACTTTCAAAACAAGCGCAATAAAATATCTAAAGGAAAGAACTCCGCACTTACAACCATATCTCTCAATAATGTAGAAGTTTTTTCCTTTAATTTATATCAAACAAAATAATTAATTACCTATATTTCATTGACTGATTGGTTAATTTTTTAAATACATGTCGAGTCTTAACTTCGTTTCTTTAACAATGGTCAGAAGGTCATCAATGGGCTTAATCGCCATCCTTAGATTCTAGTTCAGATTTACACGCCTTTTTTTTATGCCGTATTAGTATGTGATTATTAAATTCTTCTATAACATCTCAACTCCATGGCTAGAATCTTCCTCTTGAATTCCTCGGTTCAGGCATTACTCTGTCTCAAAACTCACCTAAAACTCAAATCTTAGAAATTGTGACAAACCATCACTTGTGATGCTGAACAGAAGACCGTTTCCTTTCACATCTAGTGTGCCCAATGCCAACTCACATCGTATCAAATCAATAGGACATTTGGTTTAGATCTCCTTAAATATTTATAATGATCATCTTTTGAAATTGTGTTGCTACCCCACCACCGCCACCACCCCACCAACATCCCCGATTGACTAGTCTGTTGGGCTCCATTTGTCTTTCTTCTCGTGCAAGGCGCGTGACAGTCTCCAGACGAGATGTCACGTGATCGATACCATGTCAGTGAGGACATTCCCGCCAATTATAAAACAAAACAAAATAAACCGAATTATCACATTTCTTGTCCTTCCCACCATGCCCCGCATATCTCTTATACATTCTCTTTCTTTCCAGCGTTCTTTCCGTTCTCTCTTTTTTTTTTTTCATTTAGCTTTTCATTTATGTGAAAGAAACGAAGCATGCTAATGAGTTTACTGCAAAAGATAATTTAATTCATTTCACTCGTTGTTTTCTGGTGTCCGCGTACAATTTTTTTAATCGATGACACCATTTCTTGAATCAACATCTGAGCACACCACACCCTGCCCGGCACCACATTTTTTTAAAGGTTATGAGTGTGTGTGTGTGAGAGAGACAGAGTGAGAGAGAGTGAGAGAGAGAGACAGAGAGAGAAATAAACTAATAATGCGAAAGTAATAATAAAAAGCGATCCGCTCTGTTTGATCAGACGTTGGTTGACACATCTAAACAATTCATGTAATTACCTCCCCATTACGTCTGCTAGAGATGCGCTGACGACATCACAGGAAGTAAATCTCCATGTTCACTTTTCCCATCCAAATTTTCAGGAAGAAAAAAAAAAAAAAAAAAAGCAAACACTATCTTGATCTGACCAGTGATTTCACATAGTGCTATTTCCAGTAGTTTATACAGGAGGTATGTCGCTACAGCCTATCCCACATAGATATTAGGTACCCAGTAGAGCAGGGAAGACTCAAATTCCGATTAATGTCTGTTTAGTAACCTATCGCTCTACCTCTTAGATCAGAGAGGCCAAAGATAATTAGAGGCCTTAGGTGAATTTGGTGGCCCCCAAATGAAATAGAAAAATACAAATGAACAGCGAAAAAATAAAAGTACGTAATGTTAACACCTAGTCAGGCTAGTAACTCCACTCCAAGAATACATTTGGGCACAAGTTTCGCTATTTCTTCTATTATTTTATTTTTTTAGTCCTGTGCGATGTCCCCAACAATCGGAGGCTGTACACGGCTGCCTAGTTTTGCCTATGTCTAAGATCGGCCCTTTTTAGACAGAGACCATCATGCTTCAATGAATTGGTTCCAGCATAAAACATTCTCCACTAAAATATATTTCTGTTCTAATACTGCACAATTAAATCTTTTTTTTTTTCTTTGCTTAGACCTAACGCAATTGAGTACCACAATAAATTATAGAAGTGATTTTTTTTAAATGTAAAATAAAGTTTGAAGTCACTGACTAGGTCTGGAATTTTCCTAGGTATAAATCTAGATCTAGCTCTCGCCTAGTAAAAAAAAAAAAGCAACAACAATACTTAAATATTGATGACATTCTTGAAGTCAGCAATACTAGATGTAGATTTCTTGATCCACGATAAATATTGTTATTATTTTACTATTCAACATAAATAACATAAAAAAGCTAAAAGTTGGTTCCATAATCCCATAGGGTGTTTCTCAACTTGTTGTATTCACGGGGAAGCTTTTAGTGTATTGGTTAAAGCTCATGGAACAAGAATTTGTAATACTGGGCAAGCAATGAACAAGATTAAAAACAAATTATTTTTCGAGTATTAGCTTGTGAAAGTAGGTCAAGAAAGGATCAGCTGAAATATTAAAACATCTATGCCAAGTGTTCTTGGATGAAAAAAAAAGTAGTTGAGTAACACAGCGATGTAAGATGTATGATCCATCTATCATCTCCTAACATCCCACCTACGTAACTGGGTCTGTTGAGTAAACATCAATTATTATCAACTCATCACACTCCCAAGTGTACACTCAAGACAGAGAAAATATTTTCTTTTATGTAGCAGGGCCACCCTTTGAGATGCTCGAATAGCCCCCCCCCCCCCTCTCTCTCTCTCTCGTTGTCTCTCAGTTTCTCTCTGACACCGTTTTCTCTCTTTCTCTCTCTTCATTGTATCTCGATTTCTCTCTTCTCTCTCTCTCTCTCTCTCTCTCTCTCTCTCTCTCTCACACACACACTAGTCTCTACAACTCGATCTATTTCACTTTATCTATCTCGCCCCCCCCCCTTTCCTATTCGTATACACGCCTTCGAGATGACACGCTAATCACATAAGTAATAATGTGGCTCGCGCCCCTGCTCGTGTATCATGTCAACCTTACCGAAATGGGGCGCCCCTGGGCAGCCACTTCTTACAGATGAAACGAAAGAGTTCTGGCCCCTTCGAAAAGACGACAAAGAAAAATGGGGGGAGATTATATGGTGCGCGCGCAAAATTTATAAAGTGTAGCCCCCCTCGATAGATCAATGCCTACAGTGTAAAGTGACAACACGGAGGGGTGGGGTGGGGCAGGAGACGTGGTTTCTGTTGTCAATGTCATCAATGTTTGTCCCAGATTGCTCTCCACCGGAAGGTGATAGAGGAAAATTTCCAGTAGATTTCATTTACCGACTTGTTCAATTTGTAATGAGCTTCTTTCGTTTTGCTTCAGCAAACAAAAAGCTGAGTTGATGGATGGCCGTGCTGTGAATGAGTCGCATCATTGAGAATGGCGCAGGACCTATTAAAATAGTGAAGATTTGTATATCAATTTTTATTGGCTCATTTCTTTCTTGTTCACTTGTATCAGAAAAATAAAAACAACTCTTGATTCTATGTTGTAGCTGGTTCCTCTAGCAGCAGAGGTGCTGTTGAATTCGAACAAAAGGTTTCGAGCCTTCATGATGGAAGGCCGACACGTTGGCCACTCTACTTATGTATACACATGCACTTGTTAAAACACAAGCATTTATGGTCTATTTTTCATATAGACGGAGTGGGTTAATATAGGTTTTAAAAAACGTAATTTCATAAGATAATGTCCCCTAAGTCTCCAGTTTCTAGGACTTAGCTTAACATGTATGGAGACCGGCGCTGCGTGTATTATGACAAGTGTATGTTTTGTGAAATTAGTAAACTGGACGCTAAAAATATGGTCCATTAAATTTGAATATTTTTAGTTTTTTATTTTGAGAACATTACTTAATAACGTATCTAACAGAAAAAAATCGTTTCTTAAATCAAATAAGCTGTTTTTTTTTGTTTTTTTTTCCTTAGGACTCGACCTCGTTCCGAATGTAGCCCTCCCCAGTGGATGAGGTCATGGACCTGCTTCAATAACGTTCGATTCCGATCGGATCTTGTTGAGAGGCTGAAGCGTTTCATTTTTCCCTGGGCCTGGCTTGTCCTCTCGTCGTGGGCTTGATCAATCATTGGCTACTTCTGTTTGAACAAAACTCTTTTCTCACGAACAAGTGAGGAAGAAGAGTCGGGGAGGGGGGGTATTAAAAAAAAGGGGGGCGTGAAGATCAGGGGGGCAGGAATGGAAAGTCGAGTGTGTGGTAGAGGCTGGGTGGGGGGGGGGGCAAAGCTTTACTTTGATTCAAAATAATGTATTCGTCATTGGGTGTTTGTTCCCTGTTACTCTGAGAACTTTGATAGTTTCTCTCTTCCCTCTCTCTCTCTATCTCTAGCTCTCCCATAATTCTCTCTTACATTACTCCTCTCTTTTTAACCTTTTTTTCCCCTTTTATTTCAAACATATTAGCAAATGTTGTGAAAATTCCCCAGCAAACAGAACACGTCGCTTACTTTAAAGGCTCTGAAAGAGAAACAGTTGATTGATTTGAATGTGTGTCCTTTGGGGGCTTTTCATTTTCTTTAAACCCAGCCTTATAGAAACTAGTTTGACTGATCTAAAGTCTACTTGACTATTTTTCAAGTACCTACTAAAGAATAGTTAAGGCGCGTCGGCTGAGTGATTAAGCTTTGCTTCCGAACTTGAAGTCCTGGGTTCGATTCTCGGTGAAGACTGAGACTCTGAATTGTGGGATTTTTAGGGCGCCCAATGATTCCACCCAGTTCTAATGGGTACCTGACATATATTGGGGAAAAGTAAAGGTGGTAGGTTGTTGTGCTGGCCACATAACATGACAACCTACTCGTAAACTGTTGGCCAAAGAAACAAATGACCTTAACCTCTACCCTATAGATCGGAAGGTCTGAAAGGTGAACTTTACTTTTTTTTTTTTAAGAAGTGGAGATTTATATATAGGATGCTAGTGTCTCTATATATCCATTCTACATCTTGATAGAGTTTTAAAAGTTTAAAATTAGCAAAATACACTTTTGTGTTGTCTAAGTTCTTTATAAGTACTAAAAAAAAATTCCTTTTTCACATTTGGCTGATGGCGTTTTCAAGGCCTACGGGTAACTGCCTTTGCCTTTCCCAGGTAATGTCAGGTACCCATTAGAGTTGGGTGTACTCAAGGGCGTACTAAGAATTCCGAAATTCAAAATCCTTTACCTAGATTCGAATCCAAGCTCCCCCTACGGTTCAGAATTCAAGGGCTTTACCACTCAGCCACCGCGCCATCTTTATTAGTAGTGGACATCAGAAAATGAAATTATCTCGTTAAATTTAATTGAGTCACAAACAATTGGTAGCTGTTTATTACAATTAAACACACATGCACAGATGATGCACATACATATACGCATATACACAACTACACAACTAGGCGCTCAAGCTGACATATAGACACTCAGGAAAAACAAAGCACCTCACGTGACAGTGTGTCTACCGAGCAAATTATGTATCGATTCCACCAAGTTGTCTTGTCCCTTGTTTGGCCTTGCTCTGACGTGTCGTCTGCTTTTTTTGCCGCTTGCAAGATTGACCTTACAGGACCTGATGATTTGCTGATGCGAACATACAACTCCAGTTGCCTCCCTTCCTTTCCCGCTCCAAACCTCACCACCTCTCACGCCGATTTCCTCTCACTCACACACTTTTTGTCTCATTTGATGAATAAAAAAAAAAAGGTCAGAAAAGCTTCTGTGAGGACTGTCCAGGCTAATTTCGGACCACAGGTCACAGCTGTACGACACACAAGACGCGAGGGTCTATTTGGCCTCATAAGGACACGTGACATGCATCGCTGTGTGTTCAGATTTGACAAGAAGAGAGCTGCTTTTAATACACCTTATCAAATCTCTGACAGTGCCTTCTCTACCTTGTGCCCTAATGCTGTATACCATGTTAATTGATAATCATAGAGTGCTGTTCTAAAATGACGCATTGCCCATTAGCACCTCTAGTACGTTATGTGAGAAACTTAGATTTGGTAGATGTCTTTTCAATTATATGTTACATTGAAATGGTTTTAAGTGTTACTCTACAATTAAAGTTGACTGCAATCAAAAATATATTTTTACAAAAAAGGAAAACGAGAAACAAGTACAATACAAAAAAAAGAAAAAGAAAAAAAGCTTATATAAAGAAAAAAATGCAAATTTATAACCATAAATATCAATACTGTAAGATTTATTTTCCTTTCTCTATACCGGTATCAAATACAATTAAGTACCACTAATTAATTGGATATTTCTTAAAAAATTGATTCATGCTCCATTAGGGACAATGAATAACCGTGCAGAGTTTCAACTTGATCCGAGAATGGAAAGTGGAAGAAATATTGTGCACACATTTTTAATTTAAGCTTTTATTGTGTAAATTGCATCAATTATTTTGTATAGACCTTGCCTACGCTGAATGTGGCAAAGTATGTAAGTCGCAGCTGGGGCTGAGTAGCCACTGGAAATACTGCATTACTCATTAATCTTCGGACTCGAAGACCAGTTTAGGGAAGGGGGGTCCATGCTGCCTTTTTAAAAGCAATTTTTTTTTTTAATTTGTTCAAGCCCAAAATCAAACTCGAGCTTCAATGATTGAAGGCCGGCATGTTCGCCACTGAGCTATTCAAGTACTTATAAAAGTAGAAGGTTTTATAGTTAGTTTAAATTTGTTAGCGAGCTACCTAATTCTCTGTCGGATTGACTTGATAAGGATAATTGACTTCGTTAAGAAAAACATAACTTAGCAGAAACCTGACCGCTAACACCTAAATCGTATGTAGTGGTCTGATATTCTTTGAATTATCTGTATGCCGTTGATACAGTATAGTAAAAAAAAAAAATAATTATAGGTTGCAAAATGTCGGTTTGAACTATAACACTATAACAACTACAATTTAAAAAAGAAAATTAAAATCAATTCTCTACGATTAATTTCGATCTGGTCGATATCAGATGACGCCCATTTCTTCCTTTATTTTTTCCCCCATATTTTGTTCAGGCGGACACATCCGGTTTGAACATCGATGGACGATGTATAGAAATCTATCCTAAAAATGGACGGCTATTGTGCGGAGCAGACGTTTGATTTGGCCAAGATGATTGCACCGACATTCAACCCAGGCCGGTTTATATCAATATACTCGTAGAGTTAAAAGAAAAAAAAAAAAAAAAGCTTAGTTGCGGCTATTAGTTTTTTTTATCGATTGCCGGAAACTTGCTGCCGGCAAATACACACAAAGTAATCGATGCTGTTCATTGCTATGAGGAGAACTATGCCTGATTGCTCATTAAACTTTACAATTCAAGTTCATTTATATTAATGTTATGCGGCGATTCTCCCCCCCCCCCAAACCAGTGTAAAGAAACCTGAGGTAAAAACCTGAGTTCTGAGTTTTAAAAAAATGTGGATGCAAATATTGGATATTCTTTAAAGTATTTTTACGGGACTTTATTGCTCTTGGACGTGCTAGCCACATGATTGAGCTCTTATCAAGTTATCATAATGATTGTTGCCGCACCTAAAAACTCTTTGTTTATAAAGAAGCTTTTTTTCTTTCTATCTTTATATTTTGAATACATATAATTATTGCAACGTGAATGCTTTAATGCAAACGTTTAAGAATGTTTTTTTCAGGCCTCAATATGGGTTATAATAAAGAAAACTCGAAGCATTGTATACATACAACATTGTATAGAATAAATGTTTAACAAGAATATGGATTCAGCTATATTGGAGTTGATAACATTTGTGTCCGAGAAGTAATTTACTATAATGGTAGTCGCAATAGAAAAGCTGGCTGGGCAGCGTAAAAGAATGGGCCGGCCTCGATCTTGATATCCTGCTAAGAACAGCTGCTGACCGGGAAAAGTGGAGGAATTTTGTTACACGAACTGTCACATCACCTCGACTAAGAAAGTCAAGGGACAGATGATGGTGATTATTCGTAAGATTGTCCTTCATATTACAAGGCCCATTTACAGTAGTGAAGTGCTAGGGCGCTTGGTTGAAACAGAGCAAGCTCAAAATAGTGTAGCCTAGAAATTCGTTTTGGTCCAGAATGACGATCCAACAGTTATATTCTTTCCAAAAAGGTATTTAAGCATTCATTAGTCTTGAAGTCAGTATCAAGTGAAGATTTCAACCTATATCAGGACTTTTTGAAAACCCAACGGAATTCCGACTAACGTTGGACAATTCATCTGTCTCTGTCTTTTAAAGTTTTATACAGTTGTAGTGTTGTCCTTTCATTGGTCTAAGGTTCTATTCCTTCATGTTAGGACAGTTGCTCTAGTTTTATGGCACATTCGTAGTTTTAGCGCCTCATACCATGCTTGTAGTTCTTGCTTCTAGGGCTACCAAAGGTCTTGCAAAAGGAGGACATGTCTTTGGGGATCGTGTTCTCCGTTCTACAGGCATTGGGTATTTCAGCTCAAATGTGAACATGCCCAGCTTTTTAAAAAGTATTATTTATTTCATACGAGCATGCTACACGCGTACTTAATCACGAAATTTTGTCATTTAAACATGTTTTTTTTTTATTAATGTAAGTTTCTGACCCGTTGAAATGTGTATATATTTTTATCTCTTTTGTGGAGATCCTTTTCTTGTGTAGGCCCTGGGGCTGTAGCCCCGCCTGTCCTCCCTTAAATCCGGCCCTACACTAACTACATTAGTGAATGAGTAATCCAACGATTGCTCAATATAGTGCTTCAGTATTTGTACCTGTCCTCCATCAAATAAAATCACGATCAATTTTCTTGTACAATCCCACAATCCACCAGCAGGTGTAATCCGGAATCGTAATAAACATCATCCCGGCGCCCTTCCTGTCCATTTCAAACAATTGAAGCTATCAGCTGACACGGAAGCGCCCTCGGCTCTCGAGCCCAGTAAAACAAACTCCCCAACCAGCGCTCCCAGTGGCCCACAGTTTATGTAGACTACACACGTGAAAGGTCACGCAGTGTCGGTTTACTGAAACGAGGCAGGCTTCCTACTGTTCAGGGGCGTTTCTTCAGTTTTTCCAGCCTGCGGACAACATAGATTTTGAGACTCTTTCCAGAACAAACAAAAAAAAACATTTACATAGATTTAAACCTGGTGGGTTAATAATAAGCATCTCCTGCTCATAGTCAACGTCGACGCCACTTGCGTACATTTGGTATAAAATAGTGTCAGAGATGCTGTTTTCATTATGCCGAAGAGTGCATTCGTGATTTTTCATAACTAAAAGCAAAACTAGCCCCTCCCCCCTCTTTCCCCTCCACACACGCACCCATAGCTTCTGCCTTCCCTAATCGGTGAATCCGCCTGCGATTCTAATGCACTGAAGTAAAATAGGTTGTAAAAAAGTCAAACACTCTTGAAAAATGAAAAATGATAATTTTAATGGAGTTATTCCATTTCCGCCACATTTCAAGAGGGTAACTTGAAAGAGTTAGCGTTCTTTTTGTTATAGAAATGGTGTGCAGAAATGGAGAGCCCGGGTTTGGTTTCGTTTTAAGAATGCAATATATAGTCTATATTTGATTTGAAAAAAAAAAAGGATTTTGAGCTGTGGAAAAATTTCTAGACAAAATTAACCGTACACTCTTTTTGTCTCATAAAAATAATAATGAGGCTGTCTTTAAGTCCGAAGATTAATGAGGCGTTTAGCATTTCAAGTTAATACATAACAAAAAATGTCAGTCCTTTAAATAATATTTCTTGGAACTTGATACAAAAAAAAAAAAAGAAGCTGTTCCGAATCTATTGCACCAATAAATATTTTTAATGCGAATGTCTTCGAGTTCTATTTAGGAAGAGTGCAGCTTCTTTTACTTGACACAGAAGAGCTAGCTATGACATAATTATTTTGCCACGTTTAAAGCTAAGGGAATGTACAACTATTATGTATATATGTATATAGATAGATAGATAGATAGATAGATAGATAGATAGATAGAAGACAGACTGATAGATAGATAGATAGATAGATAGATCGATAGATAGATAGATAGATAGATAGATAGATAGATAGATAGATAGATAGATAGATAGATAGATAGATAGATAGATAGATAGATAGATAGATAGATAGATAGAAGACAGACTGATAGATAGATAGATAGATAGATAGATAGATAGATAGATAGATAGATAGATAGATAGATAGATAGATAGATAGATAGATAGATAGATAGATAGATAGATAGAAGACAGACTGATAAATTGATAGATAGATAGAAGACAGACTGATAGATATATAGATAGATAGAAGACAGACTTATAGATAGATAGATCGATCGATAGATAGATAGATAGATAGATAGATAGAGATTGGTATCTGCATATGTTTGTGTATAGTTTTTTATTCCAATATAATGTACTCAAATTTGAGTCTTATAAAGTAGACTATAGTTTGCCTGTCAGCAACTTTCAGAGGATGTTACACACTGAGATATGGATTCATCTTTAAAGGATTTCGAAGGTTTCCTGTCTGCGCAGCGTCTATGTGGAGGAGAGATTAGGAAATGACAGAGGATATCTCAGGACGAGTTTCATTGACCAGTTTGGCGCCATCTTACTTCTGCTAGCACTTACTGGAACTCCTGACAACTGTTGTCTTCCAAAGAGAAATGTTCATCTTCAATGTCATCGCTAATTAATTAAATTTAACCAAAAAAAAATTATAGTTACAAAACAAAACACACAGCAAATATTGTATGTCCATTACTGCGTATGTGAATTAGTCAACGTACTAAAGAAGAGTGTCAAAAATAGTCAAGATATTAGAATCGTATTTGGTAACGTAATAATACATATGAATGTTGTTTTAATTGTTTAAACAATAAACATGTTTACATTTCGAGATACAACAGTAATGTTCCAATGTAACTAAAAATAGCCCAGGGAGTTAAAAATAATGATGCATCTTTTCAGTAGAAGTTTCTGGTTCCTGGTAATTGGAGAATCTAATTTTAAAATGGGTATAAATAATTGGGAAGCCAATAAGCAAGATTAGTTTTTAAAAAAAATAAAAAAATTTCGCTCTTCTACTTTTGTGAATTTATGTTTGAAATGAATTAAAATATGTGCTAATAGTGTGTGTCCAATCTTACGTTACCTCTACCTCTACGTTTCCTACCCAGGAATCTGGACAGCTGATCTCAAAAACGGTTCTAACGATTTTCCTAGAAATTTAACAGTTGATGTAAATCACCGACAATTACTATCTCGTTGGTCACATGGGGAAAACTCTAGTTTGACAGTTTCAAAGTAACAAACATTAATGTAAATTTGGCTGGAGACTTTATCTAGATCTAGAGCCAACATGGCTAGTCAACCATATTACCGTAATTATGCCATAACTGAGTAAATTTAAAGTCGCTTCAATTGTATTGAAATTTATAAACGTTGCATATATTTTTACGTCAATCTAATAGAGATGACATGTAGATTCTAGATTTAGGAGTAGATCGATTGGGAACAGAGCAGGAAGGACTAATCGTCCCCTAGTGCTCTGGGAAGAAACTGGGCCGTAATGCCTCATAGCCTCCTATACAAGTCGAGTGACTGTCCAGACACGTTCCACCTTAGCTCCCGGAGCCACCTTTTTTTAGATTATTTCGCCCCCCCCCCCCCAGTATGTTGGCTGACTTAATGGGGTCGGGAGGGGGGATGGCATCAATTTCGCCCCCCCCTTCCATACATTTTCGAGTAGGGGGAGGGCGGTCCAATTTATTTGTAGAAATCAAAGCTTGTTAACAATATCAATTAAATATCTATATGATTAAAACTTGTTATTAGTGTTTTAACCAATCTTTATATTATGTCGTTCCCCTGTTGGCCGATTTGGGGGGGGGGGGGGGGAGAGTCGAATACTTCTACTGCCCTTCCCACCTAAACCCTTTGAGTGGGGGGGGCGGTCCTACTTTAATGGGGAAATCATAGTTTGTGAGCAAAATTAGTTGAATTAAAATATAATTTTTATATGATGTCACTCCCTTTTTGGTGTCTTGGCCGATTCGGTGGGGTAAAGGGGGGGGGGGATTGATTGTATAGCCCTCCCCTCTCTAGCCCTCTGAGTGGGGGGGGGGGCGGTCCTATTTTTATGGAGAAATCATAGTTTGTGAACAAAATAAGTTGAATATCTATATAATATAAGCTACATATTGATATGTGAACCCATTGTATATTATGTCGCACCACACTCTAATATCAAATTTTATTATTAGTAAATATAAAATGAAAAAGGGTTGTCTCTAATATTATTTATATATGCTATAAATTAAATTGTTATATCGAGTCGACCCACCCCTATTCTTTAATGCCAATTGCAATCATTAGCAAATATTATAAAAAGGAGCGAGGATTAATCGTTTTCACTCTACCGCCCCTCTTTTTCCAGAACGCGATGTTTTAAAACAGAAAGTCAAATATGGCGACAGAGTTTATGTAATTTCATCTTTTTTTATCATAATTTTTTAACGAAAGACTTTGCTTTGGAAAATTTGGAATTCATATTTAGAGTAGAATCTAATTGGCCCACTTCATTTCTACTCCCACTTCAGAAATTTATTTTAGAGCTTTAGATTATAGTTCTGTAACAAAACAAAGTTACAAACATGCCTATTGAAATAAATGTATAACTTAAAAATGAGCTTTTTTTTATATAAATATAATTTTTGAACTTTTGTTTTCGGCGGCGATCCTCAAAGCCTTAATCTAAATATGTGGGGTATCTTCTAATCGTTTTGTTTGCAATGTAGTAAAGGCCTATCAAATCATATTAGAATATTTTTCAAGTAAAACATTTTTCAAAAGTTCCTTTTTTAATATGATGAATAATGAGCTGTAGATGTCATGGAAATGCATTTCTGCAGTGAAGAATGTAAGAAAACGCTTTTGGCGTCGGGGCTTGGCCCCGAACCCCACTGAAAAGTAATGAGATGTAGATACCAGGAGAATGCGTTTCTGCAGTGAATTATACAAGAAAACGCTTTTGGCGTCGGGGCTTCGCACCGAATCCCACTTATTACTAATGAGCTGAAGTTGTCAGGAGATTGCGTTTCTGCAGTGAAGAATCCAAGAAAACGATATATATATTTATATATATATATATATATATATATATATATATATATATATATATATATATATATATATATATATATGCTGTACGCACGTTTATGCATAGGGTTAGGGTTTACTGGGCATTAATGTTAGGGTTTGGAAAAAAATCGCCCCCCCCCCCCACTCCGAAGTTCTGGATCCGCTAGTGCCCGAAGCTGGGGACACTTGTACAAGACGTGCGACACTGTTTCGACGGTCTCTCCAGAGTGACGGCATCAGGAGTCACAGTTTGGATTCCTCCCAGGACTTTAACCACCTCTTTATGAATGTGAAAGTACTAACAGCTTTTTACCCACAGGCAGGTGTCTCCCAGTCGTTTAATGGGCCAGTATGACTGCTGACTTTTCTTCTATCTCCTGTGGCAGCCATTATCTCACCGGTGGCATTCTAGTTTTTACTATAGATACCACAGACCAGTTTCATGGAGTGATTTTCTAAAGTTTCTAAACATATTAGGAAACCTTTAGCCGCCATAATTGGGCCAATTTATATTCGGTTTACGAAGAGATTAATTTTAAAGTTATTATTTGATTTAATTTGATTGTAGTTGTCAAATTGAATATTGCTTTTTTTTTTTTAAATATAGTGTTTCGCATGTTTCACCAGAATCGAATATTAATTCTTCCAAGCCCAAAACCTCCCGCACGACAGTGGTGTGTAGGGTTTGAACCTGGGACCATTGATGCGACATTGCAGTCCAATCGTTGCCAATCGTTATAGAAGTCCTGAACATTGACCTGCATCGTCACAACCTGTGAGTAGCTTAGAGCAATAGCTCGTGGCCACACGCCGTACAGACTTGTGAAGTCAGCCCTTCTGTCACAAGTGGTCTCGATACCGGTACCACACGACCAGGCAGGCATACCTTGATACAGTTTTAAAGTAAATAGCACACTTCTTCTTCTTCTTCTTCTAGCCAGCTTTATTGCTGCTGAGCTGTGAGCTCTTTTGCAGACTGTGCCAAGGAAAAAAAAGTGTGTTGTTTTCTTCAGTTGTTCAGCACTGCCGTACAGGGTGTTGGCTATGTTGGGCTGTAGTGGAAGTAGGGTCTGCCTAAGGTGGATTAGGAAGGGGCATGCAAAGAGGATATGGTGTACGGTTTCAAAGGGGTAGGCGCAGAAATATCACACAGATCATGATACTACATGCATTACCAGTCATCAATCTCACATTAAAAATAAAGCTTTAGACAAAAAAAAAAAAAAACTAATGTAAAAAAAAACAAAAAAAAACAAGAACATGAATACATGTACCAGTGAATGTCTGCGTCAGTATGCAATATTTAATCTAATACAGAAAAGAAGTCAAATTGAAGTGAACCCCATCATTGTCCACGAGTTCCCCAGCGAGGCTAATTCCTGTCTTCCGCTCATGCGCAACAAACTATTCTCCCGCAGCCGTTATTTCTAACCCAATCAGAGAAATAGGGAGCGTTCATTTAACTGAATTTCGCGCATGCGCGGTGAATAGGCTGATTTAGTTAGGTAAAACCGACAAACTATATACTTATCACTCAACCGAAAGTTGGGATAACTCTCTACTTCCAGCTATTTGCATTTTGTAGAAATGGGGGGAAAAAAAAAGGAGAATCAAATTAGCAGTAATAATATAGATTTCTGGAATAGGTGTCAAAGTGACCGTAAAAAATAACAAGCAAAATTTTTAAAAAATACTTTTAAAAACACAACTATGCTTGATTAAGGGAAAGAGCTCCACTTTTACAGCCACATATCTCAATAATGAAAGATTTATTTCCCCTATTCTAAATTAATCAACACTAATTAATTAATTGATTGGTTAATTTTTTTGATTGATTCATGTTTTGTTAGTGACAATCAACAATTGTGCAAAGCTTCAACTTGATCCGAGACTGTGAAGTGAGAGACATAATGTTTACAAAATGTGTACCAGATAGTGTGAGTATATATATATATATATGCTTTGTAATAACAATAGTAATGTACAACCAATGCTATAACTTACTAGAATGTTGTTTTTGTTCTGTTTTTTTTAGCATATTTCCTAATAAGTGTTTTAATGTGGGCTTAATTGGCTAATTTGTTGCCTACCAGAAAATACAGTTTATGGTAACACCTAAACTGCTAGAGATTGGTGTGGTGGTACGTCGATGTCAGGGAGACCGCCTGTACACTCTCTAAAACAGCTTTCGGAAGTCTACCTTTAATAGAGCAACGGACTCTGTAGCTTATTTAAAATTTCATTTTAAAATTTAAACATTTTTGTTTTTGGAGAAGGGGTAGGGGGCGACCAATAAATCACGTGACTTTTGAACTCACACAACTCGAAATAACGTCCTTTTCCGTTGAGTTCATACTTCATTCATTTTATAATTTACTGTTAATGAGAATCCACATGTTTATTGGCTTTATCTGTAATCGTAGGTGCGCTTTTAGATTCTGTTGATATTGGTGGTTGAGATGCTTAGCTCTTGGCTTCCCAAACAGATGACCTTAACATCATCTGCCCTATAGACCGCATGACCTGAAAGGGGAACTTTACTTTAGATTCACTAATAGATCTACGTATGTAAGACGTGAAATATTTGTCATTTTCACCTCTTGTTTTTCTTACTTTCTTGTATTGCCATAGACTGGCATAGACAACTTTGAATTTCAAGTTGTCATGGGTTTGATTGTTTATGTTTAAAAGACGGATTTTTTTTTATTGGATTATGACTCAGTGTTGTGCAAACCACGGCCTCCCAGTGATAGGCTCATTCGTCCTGTCATAAATTTGATTTAAAATTAAAGATAATAATTAAACTCACTATGTCAAAACTCTAATAAGAAATAATGTTCATCGAAAAATCGGGACGTATCACGAAATTTGATTCCTCTACCTTTGCTAGCTGATAGTTGCGTCAGCAACGTTGCATCAGCTATCTAGAAACCGCATTAACACAGTTTGTTTTTGTTTTATTGGGGTTATTGTTGTTGTTTTTTTATACAAAATGTCAAACTCGCGGTATTTTTTTAAATAAAAAAAATATTAACCCTCGTCAGTGTATTTCTTCAAATGTTTATGCGCTCCTTTAAAAACAAAACAAAAAGTCCCACTCACTCGATTTGGTCATTATTTCGTACATAAACTCATACAGATATGGTTCAACCTTAGATGTAAACAGTGGCGTAGCATCCATGGCGCGAAGGGGTTCAATCCACAAGCAATAGGCGCCCACAGCTGTGGCGTAGCAACCATGGTGCAAAGGAGCTCATTACGCTTGGGCCCATGCCTCAAGGCCAGTAGGAGCCCACATTTGAACTTAGGAAGAACATTTGTTTGTTCATTTGAAACACTTTTAAGTCGTTTAGCTCTGTTAAGAAGCTGTAAAAACATTGACTTTTAAGACACTATTACTTCTATGCAGTCCTAACTGAATCAAACGTTATGACATAATTACTTATTTTAAGAAAATTGTACGACCTTTACATGGGAATGTCTTTACATTAAGTTTACTCATTTTTTGTCACACACTAAATTTGTCTTATTTTTTGAAGAGGAGCCCATCAAGATGTACTTGAACCCAGAGTACTAGTGTGATATTTACTTGTGGTTACGTCCTATAGTCATCGCAGTACTGGTGTGATATTTACTTGTGTAGCAGGCAGTGGTTACGTCGTATACATCTACAGTCTCTGGCCATCACCTAAATTAAAATTTAACTTAACACTAATAGTCCATGCTTACATATTACTTCCTAATGTCTCTTAAAACGAATAGATATTAATTAATAATATCGTTTTATCCCGTGCTTTTAAGAATGTGCGCTTATAATACTGTCTCTAATTGAGTCTAATTGATTTCCAACATCAATTTGGTCCAATACCAAGCCGTGTTTATGCCATCTCCCATTTAGCTCGAGCCTGTCACACAAGTCCTAGGTTGGCTCCCCATACTAATTGAAATATAGATGGTAAATGTTTTCTTGGAGGTTCAGCAAGTGCCTATTTAAATTACTCCGATAGCGGATTCCAGCGGTGGTTGATTTTGAAACCAATACGATGCCAGTTCCCATACATTCTCATCGTATGACCTCAAAACCATCCATTCGAAGTTTGTTTCTTTGTTTTTTCTTTTCTAGCGCTGGTTGATTTTGAAACCACTACCAAGCAATGCCCACTCATTCACATCGTATGAACTTAAAACCATCCATCGAATAACTTTTTTTTTTAAAGTTGCGATCTTTACACTGGAATGTCTTTGCATTTAGATTACTCATTTTTGTCACACACTAAATTTGTCTTATTGGCTGGAGGGGGGCCCACCAAGATGTTCTTGAACCCGGGCCCACGGTTATCTTGCTAAGCCACTGGATGTAAAGCCATAGAATGGAACTCGTGTGACACACCCAAAAGTCCTTCAGCCTCACGCGGGTAAGTTTCCCCCGACGTTTCACAAACCTACCCCCTCCCCCCTTCAAGGGCACACAGGTTTAGTGGTAAACCCAGGGAGGACACTTGACCAGCATTGATCTGCGCACTCTATCAAGAGAAAGTCTCGTGTCATCCATTAAACACTTCACGTAGCTCCGAGCCCAACCCCTCCCTCCCCTCCCCACTCTACCTCTCATCCATCTCAGCTTGCCTCTCTTCAGATTTCACTCATACTCTTGAAATCTCTTTAAAAAAAAATAGCCTCGTTTTTAATTCTAGTCTACCTGCAGACCGTAAACTTTCAACTCAATAAAAAATTATTTTTTTTCTCTACACTTTACTTTCGTATTAAAGGATCTTTGCTGGATCTACCTATTGGCAATATAAGCTATAGATCAGGGTCCTCACTTGCTTGTAATGGGGGCCCCCAAAAATGGTTCCACGATATTTTCAAGAAATAGCAAAGGAGAAATGGTCGTTTGTTGATTACAAGGACATATCTCAACTTAGGGCCTTATACTCTTGGAGCTTGCCTCCATCTGCCTGGGAAAGATCCATTGCCCCGGCGGAGTGCATCTGAGAGCACAATAGCACAACGGATCCCAATACTTTCTGTATACTTGGTCCATAATCTATCATATATAAGCCAAATCCCTAGCTCCATAGATTATCAATAATTTTAGACACACTTTTTTAAACACTAAAATGCACTCTTACTTTGGTGCGTAAGCTCGAGATTGTAGTCACTCTATATTCTATAACTAATTGATATTCATTTTTTAGCGACCCCCGAAAGGAGAAAGACGCTATTAGTTTTGTGTGACATGTCCGTACGTCCCGTTTAGATCTCGTCAACTAGAAAAGATAGTGAAAATCCGACATCATAATATTTTAGACCATTCAAAGTTCTGATTCAACGGCAATTTTTTTTTCTGAAAGCGAAAAATCTAATTTTTTAACTCACTTATGCAAGCATTTTTTTTTTCATAAAAATACACCGCTTTTACAACTTTTCACTATTAATAGTAACAAACACGGGAGGCTAGGGCAGACAATTATTTACCTAATTTTTAACACATTTATGCAAATGATTTTAGATTTTTTGTCAATTTTTTTTTTTTTTACATTTGTATTACTAAGTTAAATAAGTTCTATCATACTAGCTACTACATTTACACACAATTTTTTTTTCACTTTTTTAAAGAGAAAAAAATCTATTTAGTATGCATATAAGTTGGACGCGTGAACTGCATTAACATACAGCATCTATAGAACATTTAACTAAAGGAAATCGCCGTACTGCCACTATGCCAGAAGAAGTATATTTTACTTGAGGATTTGAATAAGAGATTGACCATTTACAAACCAATTAGATATTCATTATAAGACATTAGTTAGTCCAGGTTCACATCAATCTTCCCATTCACTTTCACCTAGCCTTTGGTCTGCTCGACCACTGGGGCACTACACAAGATCTGTCAACCTTCTTTCTCCATTCTTCTGTCATTTGTCTTTGATAAAAGTTCATTCTGATGTTCTTTCTGAAAATATTGAAACCTGCTTTTTATCTGCCTGGGTGGACCACTTCGGAGTTGATTTTGAGTTTGTGTTTCCACACAAACTGTCTTTGTAACCTTGTTTTAAAAAATTCAAAATACGAAATAGCTGCTTGGAAGTATGTGTTAGTGTTTATATGTACGCTACTGAGTTATTTAATAGTGAAACTTGGATGACTAAGTAGAAGCATGCCTTTCAATCTAGGTTTAAACAGGAATCGATTCCTTACTGACACTCGTACGTGCAAGTTCGGATGGCAACCTGGTCGAGCTGTATGCGGTATGCGCGCTGGACTGTCGTCTCGATTTGGGGGGGGGGGGGGGGGGGGGGGAGCGGGGGTATTCTTAACAAATGTGTGGGGAGTCGATTTTTTTCAAATATTTTATTTACCTTTATCAGCCAGAATGCTCATCGGGTCAAGGTCACTAGTAAATACGACTGTTTGAGCAGTGGCGTAGTTAGTGTGGGGGGAGGGGGTACACATTTGAAAATCTCCCCGGCGCCCAACTTGACTGGGGAGGGGAGGGGGCAATGAGTGTCCGAAAAGTGCTTTTACATTAAACATTACGCTATTTTCTCATGTCATGATATCGAATGTCAAAATGCAGGGACCCCCCCTTAAGAGGATAGGCCCACCGTGCCCTCAAATCCCTAGCTACGCCACTGGGTTGGAGTTTCTAAGGGAGAGAGTTCTCATGGACAGGCAAAGGCAGATTTTTTTTTAGTTCTTAGTTTGTAAGATAGATCTGTATAGTTTTAGAACCCATGTCGTACATTTTCCTTTGCGGGGATATTCAATTTTTTTTAAATTTCTAAACACGAAATAGCTGCTTGAAAGTATGTGTGGATGTTTATGTGTACGCTACTGGGTCATGTCATGATATCTAATGTCAAAATGCAGTGACCCTCTAAAGAGGACAGGCCCACCGTACCCTCAAATCCCTAGTTGCGCTACTGGGTTGGAGTCTCTTAAGAAGAAAGTTCTCATGGACAGACATAGGCATTTTTTTTTGTTGAGTTCTTAGTTTGTAAGATAGATCTGTATAATTTTAGAACACCTGTCGTACATTTTCCTTGGCGGTTCTGTTTTATCCCCCCTTTTTCTTCTTCTGTTTTAATGCTTTTACCACATTTTTTATTACTCCGCCAGCCAATTCTCTCCCCTTTAACTCCGCGCGGCTCGAGTGCACGAGCTGTAATAAACGTTTCAATTTGAGCGTGTACAATGTAGTAACGAGCTAAAGAGGCATAACCTCGTTAGGGGGCGCTTTGATTGACAGGTAGGCGGGAAAATTACGTACAGTTGGGCGGGAAAAAAAAGTTGCGCTGATTAACAACAGAAATGACAAAACTGGATTAGGAAGATTGCATCGAACTTACGAGATCAAATATTTCTATTTGAGCTTTTAATAAAATTGCTTTAAAAAAAAAAGATTTTGAATAATGGACCACATTCAGTAACGTACGGTCACGTGACAACCATCAACGATTGACTTGTGTGTATAGATTATACTATAGATTAGTACTGGAAAGATGGGGAAGCAATGCGTTCAATTGACTCTAATAATTATTAACATAAAAAAGAATGAAGAGAAAAAAAAAAGTTTTCATCGTTTTCCTGTGAACGATCCAAAGCTATGTAAAGAATGGGTTGTAAAACTGAAACGAAAAAACTTCACCGCAAGTGCAGACTCAGTAATATGTTCAGAGCATTTTGAGGAAGACTGTTTTATTTACCAGCCTTTTACGAGTAAGTAGATAGATCTATAATCATAATAATCTATAGACTCTCTAATCTATATTTATATTCTACATCTAGAAGTATTATATACTAATAGTAGTAATACTATGATATTATAGTCTTTGACTTCTAGGTCTAGACTAGATCTAGATGATAAGAATCTAGATCTATATAAGTCTAGCTTAGAATCTAGATCTAGATTCTACTTCTAGAATTTCTAGATATAAATAGTTTAAAATATTAATTAGATCTAGTAATCTAGATTATTCTAGATCTACTCAAATCTACTGTATAATCTGAATATGTAGACCTATTCTAGAGTCTATATCTATACATTCTATTAAATTTACAATCAGAATTAGATCTAGATTTTTAAATCTGATTATTATTCAAAGTTTATAAATTAAATTTAAAGTGCATGTAAATAATAAAACAACTAGTCTAGATTATAATATTTCTAGATTAGACTAGTGTCATTAGTGACTGGACTAGAAATTAGTAGAAATAAATCTACAAGTAGCTTAGATAGCTGCTAGATGCTCAATCTAGATTCTAGATACTATATAGAATAAGATATAGACATAGAATTCTATTAGCGTTGATTCGACTTTGAATAATACTAAACAGCCTATTATTATTACTATTAATATTTGCTAAATTCTGGTCTAGTTACAATCTAGTAGTAATATATTCAATATCGACTTAGATTCCTACAAGTAGAAGAAAAAAATAGTGGATCTAATGTTAATATTTGATCAGTAGGCCTCCCTATTCATATGTGAATTATTAGGTTTATATGGCTTATTTTCAGATGGTATATAGATGTATAGGTTTAGTAACTTTTATGTAGATTATTTTGAAAAAAAAAATGTTTTAAAACTAATATACATTATATATTTCATTTAGATCGCAGATTTCTAAAGCCTGGTGCTGTGCCGACCAAGTTTTCTTTTTCCAATAGTACACCGATCCGAAAAAAGACCAAATATGAATTTAGGTAAATGTTTTGAAATATCTTCAGTAATTATGTTTTACATTTTTTTATCTTAATAGTAAATATTTTTATGATGATCATATTTGACTGTACACTTAAATATATTTTGTTTCCTTTTAGACAACCTCTTTTACCCCAAGATACTACCATTGAGGAGAAGACTAGAGATGTCACTGTGCAAACTGATGAAGGCTTTATTACAGATCTTCTTAAGAGGGTAAATACTTTGGAACCAGGCAATGCTAGCCTTCTGGAAGAAATTGCTCAGTTGAAATTGTGTTATGACTCTTTGAAACTAAAAGGAGATAAAGCCTTTAAAAGTTACACTGGCTTCACATGCATACAGTTTAATACTATATTTAACTTTTTTTGTTTAAGTAGCTGTTTAGAAGACAAATTATTGTTAGATTCTCAAAATCAGCTACTGGTCACAATGATCAAGCTTAGACATGGCTTGACGAACAATGTACTTTCTTATTTAATAAATGTAAGTGAGTCAACTATATCTAGGATTTTTACTAGATGTATTCAGGTATTGTGGGCGAAATGTCGAAGTGTCAACATATGGCCTAGTACTGAACAGGTCAAGGCTTTCATGCCTTCTACTTTTGTTAACCATTTCCCAGCATGTCATGTTATATAGAGTATTTTATACAGCAGCCTAAAAATCCCAAGCAACTGCAAAGCAGCTTTAGTACATATAAAATTCACAATACTGTGAAGGCACTAATTGGCATTACACCTAGTGGGGGGATTTCATTTATCTCTGATCTATATAATGGCTCTATATCAGACAAAGAAATCACTTCAAGAAGTGGACTGATAGAGAAGTTGGAGCCTGGCAGACAGAGGCTTCATTGTTTTAAAAGATAATTTTGAAGCCAATGGTATAACACTCTTGACTCCCCACTTTTTAAAAAATAAATCTCAATTTGAGGTTACAGAAAGAGGAGAAAACAAGGTTTCTTGTCACAGATGTCATGTAGAAAGAGCTATAAGCAGAATTAAAAATGTTAAAATGTTGGCTGTGGAAATCCCATATGCTCTATTACATATCATTGATGAGATTCACTGTTATTTGCTTTCTGGTTAACTTCCTAGACCCTTTAATAACTATAGCTTAATCAAATCTTCTTCTAGTCAGCTTTATTGCTGCAGTGCCCAAGAATTGAAAATAATATTACTTTGCTTTATAAATATAATGTTTACTCATGACTTGATTTTGCATTTTTATGACTAATGAATTGTAGCAACATTTAAATTTAAAATTGGTGTGTATATAATTTATTAATAAACTTTTTTATTATGTACTTCTACAGATCAGTGCCCAAAAATATTAAATTACTTCCTTATTAATATAGTTTCCCCCTTACAATGTTGTTACTTTGGTTTATTATGACTTATCAATTTTTTATCTGGCAACTTGAAATTTAAAATTGGTGTGCATATTTTATTAATATAAGCTTGTTTATTTCATGTTTAAAATTTGTATATATTTTTAGTAATAATATCAGCTTCTTTGTGTACAATATACTTTTTCATATCATTCAATAAAAAAATACGCTTGTGGAGAAACAAAGACTTTATTTTGCTATAACAATGTATCATATCTATTTAAATGAATTGCAAAAATCACAAAGCTAAAAAAAAATATAGATGCATGTATTATGGTACAATAATAGTTGAGGGTAGATTTAAGAAAATAACTGTAAACCAAATTGACTACTGATTCAATGAATTGAACAAGGCATCAAACATCTAGACATTCATAAAACAATAAATGAGACAAGGCATTTTAACAAAATGCTTGATTTAAATGCTCGAGACAATGGTGTCAAAAAGTCACAAAGCTAAAAAAAAAAAAAATTAATACTATATATAGTATTATAATAATAGTTGGGTGGGTTTAAGATGATGATTATTAACCAAGTTGGCTCCTGTTTCAATTAATTGAACAAGGCATAAAACATCTAGATATCCCTTGAAACAAGTTCTGGAAGATAATATTGAAAATAAAATTTAGATAACAGAGACAAGGCATTTTTACAAAATGCTTGATCACTATGAATGACTTCTAGAAAAAGAGGATGTTTGAAATCATAATACAAAGCAAATAAACAAGTATCTAAATATGTACAGAACAGTTGCATCTGTATCTGGGTGTAATAACTATGGGTTGTTTTAAGCACAAAGTTGCCTTTGTCTTTAGAAAATTCAAGACAAAAATCTTTCCTTTATCAGATAAATGAATAAGACTTTGTCTGGAAGGATTGTATATACATTTGATCTCTACAATCATTGGATTGTCAGGATAGTGTAAAGCAGCCCATCAGGAGAAGCTCCAATAAAAGGAAAGAGTGGGTGAACAACTAGTCCAGTGTTGCGGAATATATGTTTGGAGAATTTATTTCTCAAAATATTTTTGACCATGGGTTCCCTTAGTTTACCCAATCTCACAGGCAAAACAGCACTAAAATCTTTTCTATTTGCTAGTAAAGAAGCAGCGAAATCCACAAAATTATCCCGCTTCTTTAGAATTGTATTGACATTTGATGCTGTTAGTCGATAAATTCTTTCTCTGAGCCACTGCTCACAATTTTGCAGCATTGTCTCTCTCTAAATACACAAGTTCGTCTAGATTTTTTCTCACTTTTTCATGATAAAAAACAATTTGAAAAACAGGAAGTTTAGCTGGTAGGTCTTTGCCAATGTCTGATAAGACAAAAGCTGGCAAAGGTATAGTTCTGTCATAGAAAATAATTTCAGAGGTTAATTTTTTAGGATCGGCTTGAAGAACTGAAAATATAGGAGTGTTCTGAGGTAAGGCAGCCAAAGCATACATTGAAACACTGGTATCAAAATTTGTTAGACCAGTCTTATCACATCTAAAACTATCCTTCGTTTTCTGAGGCGAAATTGCTTTAGGTGCAGGTTGATGCCATGTCTGAATTTAGTCGGTGCTGCATACATTTCTTTTCTGCTATAGTCTTCTAGAGCAGACAGAAGACCAAAAAGATGTTTACAACAGGCGGGCTTGCAACTCCCTGCACACTGACATTCTCCTTCAATGACCTGAAAGAATAAATATATATATTAAAAAATTAATAATTACATATATATAAATGCATTAGATGTTCTAAAATTAATAGGTGTGCATAGCCTAATTTTATAAAAACCCCACTCACAGGTTGTAGATTATGCCCACTTCGCATACCTCTTGCACTGCCTCTGAATATATGATTTCTAATTTAAATTAAATCTATAATGTAGATAAAATGTAGTAGACATCTAGATTTATCAGTTTAGAATTATATTGAATCCTACAATGTTCATGACTTAAATTGTGTTAATAACATTATAAATTTTGTCACTCTATTCTAGGTGATAAGTAAATGATATATATATCTTGATTTCTAGAACTAGCCCTATTCCAGATCTAATCTCTAGAATCACTCCAGACAAGTGTTTCTCAAAATGTGTTCCGCAGAACCTTACGCCTGAATAAGTGTTCCATGAACTACTGGAATAATTAATTAGTAGGCTACCATGTGAATAAATCTCTTTAAAAAATAAGAAAAGTTTTCCGCTAAATACTCATATTGTGCGACGTGTTCCGATAAAGAAAAGGTTTGGGAAACACTGCTCTATACAATCTAGACTAGGACTATAAGTATAGGTCTATATATATATAATATATATATATATCTAGATGTAGTAAAGAAGGTCTTGACTACAATAATAAGAATTACATAGCATAGGCCTATATCTCAAGTCAAAGTAATCTAGATCCAGGTAGATCTAGAGACTATATTACTTGCTAACTTTATCATTTTTATTATTTATAATGTATTACATAATTAATAAATTAGTAGATCTATAATCATTAATTTTCAACATTTCTAGTCATAATACTAATACTCAGTAATAGTGCCTGGTAATCTAGTAGGCCTAACTAATAAGTTCAATAAGTACTAGATCTAGTCTTTAAGTAAGTAGATTGACTAATCTAGATCATAGATCTATACTCTATAGTACGATAGTCATAGATTCTATGGTAATTTAAAAGTAGCTTACCTTTCCATTGTAGCTAATGACGTACGCAGAACGTTTCTTCATCTCGGCTTTGACTCGAGCCTGAACGTGTTTCTTCAACAGATTTAAATCTAATCTCTGTCACAAAATGTTCAACAATGTTTGTCCTGTGAGAATGACGTGTCTGTAATCATTGTCACATACATGTGCTGCATTTATAACATCGCAATATTCTAACAAGTTAACAAAAGTAAAATTTACAAGCAAGAGTGGTTTTCTAACAATAGATTCCATGTTGGTGTCTAGATTAAGCTGATGGTTGTCATGTGACTTGATGGGTGTTTGTTTACGATTGGTGAATGATGTCCATTGTCAAAATGTTGAGGATTTGGGCTGTTTCGTTCTCTAGCATGGCCATTTCCTGAAATGTAAAATTTTCGGACAACAAAAGGAGGGATGACTCCTTTAATGTTAGAACCATGATAGAAACATCTCTTTCTCTCGAGCTCTCTTTCATTCTCCCTTTCAAACTAGTTCTCTCTCTCTCTTTCAGTCTTTCCCTCACATTCTCCCTTCATACACTCTCTAGCCCTCTCATACTCTTTTTCATATTCTCTCACTCTCTCTTTCGCATATTTTCATCTTTTGAAATAATTTGTATTTTGCTATCCTGATCAAATTGAAGAAATTAGTCTTAGATTTTTTTTTTTTAAATTCTTTGCATATAATTGTTACATAAACTAAATCAAAATCGTCTGGGTAACAGTATCTGCGATTGTAGTTGACGCTACTTTGTTGCCCTTCTTAAGCTACTCAATGTCAGTTACACAACATAACACTTTAACATTTAGATCAGGGGTTTTGTAGCCTGTGGTATAAACATTTTTGTGAAGTTTAGCACAACGAACAGTGCTTCTATAGCAAGAAGCAGGCAAAATATTTTTTAATTATTTTTTAAAAAAGGGAAAGAACTCTACAATTACATCTTTCAATACTGTAGAATTTATTTCCTTGTTCGATGTCAACCAAAATAATTAATTACAATAATTAAATGACTAATTGGTAACATTTTTAATGGATTCGTGTTTTGTTAGGTACAAAAAAAAATAATTGTTTCAAGTTTCAACTTGATCCGAGAATGGGTGTGGGAGAAATAACGTACTAGACTGACAGACTACAGAGTGAGTTGATATAAGATTTGTAACAATATCTTTGTGTATGTGTGTGTGTAAGGTAGTTGGAAAAAGTATGTATGTGTCGGGAGGTAGGTATTAGGAAATACAAATGCGTATCAAAGAGAGAAGGGGGAGGCCCACTTGAACGATGAAAGATTAGTGCCTAGTGGTCAACACTATATCTAGCACTCACTTATTTTGCGCCCAACGTATTAAGCACTCTCATTCTTAAAGCTATATTACTTAGCACTCTCGTATTTAGCATTAGGTCTATACTGTTTAGCACTCCTTGCTTAGGATTGTCTTATCTAGCACTCTCAGACTTGGTATTGGCCCATTTCTTGTGTCACGTGGTCATGTAAGCAAGTTGACTATTGACTGTTATGAGCTTCTGAATTACCTAATGAATACATCATTTAGGTACTTCCATCTGTCAGAGGCGGCCATGGGGGGGGGGGGTGCAAGTAGGAGAACCGCCCCGGCCCCGTGCTTTAGGGGGAGCCCGAGACTTAAAGGGGGGTCCCGCGATAAAGATTATCGTACCAATATTCGTGGCCCGGATATGACACTCGCAGAGGGCCGCGCGCACTGCTAAGGCCGCCTGTTCATCTGTTGTGATATAAAATATTCTATGCATAGAGCATTACAATAATTCAATCATTTACAAAAAATTGGAACGCCGCTAAAAGTCATTTTGTTTTTACAATATACACTATAGTGCTTCAAAATTCACCGGGAAAAAAAAAAACACCGTTTGAAAAAAATATGAAAATACTTTTTAGACAGAAAAAAAAGTTAGATTAGTAAATATTTTTTTTGTCCTGAAATTGAGTTGGGAGTAGTGTATAATTAAGTTAACGCCATGCTTCTGTCTAAAATTTCATTGGCTAGAAGCCTCACGTGTGTGGCAGCCAATGACTTGAGTTTATTTACTTTTCGATTCTGACATGTTTGTACATTTGCGTACTAGCGCTTAAATGGCGCACTTTTTTTGTAATCTTCTTTTCTTTCTTTCTTTTGTGGTGTCTTTTCATTTATTATCTCTACACTCTACCCTCCCCTGCCCATCAAATCAAGGATTTGTTTTGGAAAGTCAAGGTAGCCCGAATGCATTTCTTTTCCTGTATTGGTGATAGTTAAGAGCACGGGGGAAACGGGTCGATTGGGGGGGGGGGGGCGCTCCTCAAGTGGAAGTGACGTCAGTATTCCATGTTTGTATACAATCAAAAGCCCGAGGGCCCGTCGTGTCATCTTTCACAGTGGGGGTGATGTGTGTGGGCTTTCCGTGCGTATGTGTGAGCGCTGAGTGAGAATTCTGTGCTCGCGTGGGAGGTGGACGATGCCTGTGACCGTCAGTTGCGTCCATTTGGACATGTGTACATTTGATGTACTCTATCTACATTGAGGCGTAGAAGAAGAGAAAAAAAAACGGAAATCGGAATGGGGGTGGCTATAAGGGTGAGAGGAGTACACTTCCTATACCAAGTGTTTTCTTTCCATGTTGGAACATAAAACCCAAGTACCAATTTGTTTTGTCTTGATCGACTCGGTGTTTCCTTAGTCGTCGAAGAAAATGGGGGCGCCGCGGGCTCAGGCGTATATTGGGAAAGACCACGTATCCGGAGTGAGGTCGAACCCTTCAGTGGGCTTCGGAGTGAAATAATCTACGCCCCATAGGCTGTGTTTACCCCAAGCAGAAGCCTCGTCATTTTTCTTTCATTATCATCCTCTCCCCTTTTCCCCATGCTAGTAAAGCAAAAAAAAAAAAAAAGGAAGTTTCACTTTCAGACCATTCGATCTATAGGGCAGATGATGTAAAGGTCATCTGTTTCTGTGGCCCACGGTTAACGAGGGTGTCGTGTGGCCAGCACAACGACTGAGCGCATTTACTTTCCACAACTAATGTCAGGCACCCATTAGAGCTGGGTGGACTCAGAGGTGCCCTGGAGATCCCGAAATTAAAAAATCTCAATCTTCAGCAGGATTCGAACCCGAAACACCTGGTTCGGAAGCCAAGCTGTACCATTCAGCCACCTCGCAACCTCCCCATGATTCTCCTTCACCTATCCCTTTGTCTCGTGGACCGTTGGGGCACCACACAAGATCTGTCAACCGTCTTTCTCCATTCCTCTCCATTGCCCATGCTAAACGGACACAAAGAGAAAACGCAGCACTGCTTCGAAATGTCACATCGTTTGGGACTTACTTTGAATCAATACATACACATCTAGTTCAACATGGCGCCACGGACGCAATGGCCCAGACATTGAAATACAACAGCGACCACTAAATAAAATTGTTTAAATTTTCTTGGCTTTTTTTGGTAATTGTGGAAACCACATTATTGCATAGTGGCATAGAGTGATGGATTGAATGCGATTAACCAGACTATGCTAATAAGCGAAGCTCCCTGTTAAAAATAGGTGGCCTGATCACGTCATTTATGTGGCACGCAGTTAAGAGAGCCTCTCTATTATATACTACTTTTATGGATTTTTTTTTTCATTTAGATATGTACATTTCTGGTGGTCACACAAGTTTGGTAGTGCCTATGTTTTTAAATTACAAAATGCGTCTTCCAGGGCGGCGTTAGGCATAGGCAATCTAAACAGCCGCCTAGGACCACCGATCGGTGGGGGTCCTCGCAGAAGATTCATAACAGCTTTTTTTAAATAAGAAATAACGAAACTTGTGTCCAATTTTATTGTTGGAGTACTTAGGTTGTAAATAGATTGCTTAGATTTTTATTTTTCGCTGATTATTATTTTATTTTTATGTTTCATTTAGGGACGCCAAATTCCTTCACCAAGGGCCTCCAATTATCTAAGGCCGCCCTGGTCTTTCAGTGGAAGCGCATAGGACTGCATTTGTGTGTGTGTTTGTGTGTGTGTGTGAACTGTTGCTACATCCTTCGTTTCTTTCTATAATCGACTTGACCCCCTCCTACACACACACACACACTTTTTAGAAGGTTCGGAGGGGAGTGGGGCACATCACGACGTTTTGATAACTACGCCGCCATTGACAGTATCTGATAATTTTTCTCCTACAGAGAAGAAGAAACTAAAAAACAAAAACCTCTGTAAGTACTTGTACATAGGCCAGGTACG
Organism: Biomphalaria pfeifferi; assembly: GCA_030265305.1. Taxonomy (NCBI): domain Eukaryota; kingdom Metazoa; phylum Mollusca; class Gastropoda; family Planorbidae; genus Biomphalaria; species Biomphalaria pfeifferi. The sequence continues at coordinate 351,410 of JASAOG010000221.1, forward strand.
ATCTTAACATAAGTGTGGCCTGTTGCAATGTCAGTCCCGAGGGAAACTCGAGTAGCGTAATCTTTTCTTCTTTGGAGAAAAAAAAACATGTAATATAAATGTATGAATGTATCCAAGCCTAGTGGTAAAAGTCAATTCAGAAGGTTAAGTTTGAGCTTATTATAAAACTGTCTCTCCCCCTCCTCCTCGCCCTCCATTTCCACTCCCCTTCCCCACCTCAAGACCCCACCGTTGCCATAGATTGCGAGCGCCTAACATTAGTTGCGTCCTTAGACATACATTTAATCTCGAAACTCTCGGAACGCTGATGTAATGGCGCGTTCTTTTCGCGGCTCCGAAATCGGGGAAAGAGTGTGAGATCGTCCATAGAGCAAAGTGAGGAAAAACTTGGTAACTTTATCGCTGTACTTCTCAATACCACAGTTTTCCGATTTCCGAGATTCCCAAACTGGCACTTGGCCAATAATACACACACACACACAAGTGATTCTCTACCATGTACATAAATAGAGGGTATCGTTAGTTTATTTATGGCCTATAAATATTATATAAAGAGACAGAGGCGTAGCTAGGAATTTTTCATCATTCAGGAGTTGGGGGCCCCTGCATTTTGCGTAATATTTTATATTTAATGTAAAACAAAAATCAAATTCTCCCCCCACCTCCCCCCCCCCCCCCACCATAGCTACGCCACTGTACAGAGATATTTCACAAGTTGCTTTGGTTTTAAGTTATCATGTTGCTTTTATTATTTATTTACACTGGATAGAAAATTCTGACTCTACATTTAAGAGTTACACTTTTGTTATAGACTTTGCGGAAGTGAACAATGAAAATGTCAGGTTTTCTCAAAATCTTCCAGGCCAGGCACCTTGTCACAAGAAGCAAAGATGGCCGGATTTAACTCGCTGTTCTGTTTCTTGTTTATGTCAGGGTACAAATAAGCAAGTAACATTAAAAACAAAAAGAAATTTCCTCATTTACGGAGTTAATGACATCTTGCAAGATAATAATATATACATAAGTCTATGCATACAATATATTTTATGTCTATGATGAAGACATTTTTATATATTATATAATATATAAGTCTAAGCATAAAAAATATTTTATGTCTATGATGAAGACATTTTTATATATTATATAATATATACAAGTCTATGCATAACATATTTTATGAAGACAGACGGGATTACTTGCTGACGTAAGCGTTCAAGACAAAGATTTCTAGACCACCAAGCCAAATGTAATTATTAGATTATTATAATTTTAAAAATTTAAATAATAATTTTCTTTAAGAAATAAGAGCTAATAACTCTTTTATCAGATGTATACATAGAATGAATTTTCGAGAACCGTGTCCACCCACCCAGGTTTTGTGTGTGTGTGTGTTTGTTTTGGTGGTTTTTGTTTTTTTTTACCGATGAAGAATTTACAAGCTAAATATATAGAAATTTGTTTTTAAAAAAAATTTAAAAAACTGACAAAATACTTAATCACCCTTCACCTTCAGATTTCCCGATTAAGTCCGTTGGACCATTGTAGTAACACATATGATCGTCTTTCTCCATTCCTCTCTGTCTTTTGCCTTGACTAAAATCTTCAAAGGCAGGCCCGTCCATTCTATGATGTTGCCTTTACATTGCTGTCTCTATCAGCCTCATCTTCTTTTCCCTGCTACTGTTTCCCTGTAGGATTGTCTTTTTGAGCCCTGAAGAGCTAGTGTAATGGCTATTCAAGTTTTTTTATAGTAGTCAGCAGGTTAAACACTTAATTACTGCTTTCCATAGAGCGCACCCTACATGCTCTTGTGTATCCCCAGTACGTCTAATCTCTTTGTGAACATGTGGGGTGAGCTGGTATCTAGGTGAATGTTACCGTGCTGGCGATCCGAATTCAAACCTAGACTCTCTAACTAGAAAACAAAACGTTTCTCCCACTGAAACGAACATTCCACGATAGAGGCCTACGACAGAGGCCTTCGTTATATTTGATAATATTAATGCATAACTCAACCTAGGAACACTTACTAGTCAATCTCAAGCAGAATGTATTCTGCATTCTGTTGCTAGGTGTCGTGAGGTGTTCGCGGTCCACGGGGCAGATGTAGACATTTCCAAGGACGACGGTCAACGAGGATGTCATATGGCCAGCACAATGGCAAACCAGCTTACATTTCCCCAACTAATCTTACCTAAATGGATCCACTTCGGAGGCCAAGCGCTTTTTTACCACTCCAATAATTACACCTCTCTGTTGTCTCTGCATTTCACCACAACTAATGAAGTGAAGAAAAACATAAAAAAGGGGGGAGGGGAGAGAAAGCATAAATTGCAACAATAGATACACCGTCTGTGTCTCAACAGTAATCCTCTCTTGTACGTTTTGTATGGGATATCAATGAGTTCTAGACAACTGCTTATACTAATGGTTAGATATACTTAATATTCCTTTACAATGAGTCGTCAGAGCTACTTACATTAATGGTTTGATATACTTCAATATTCCTTTAAAGTTTCCTTTTCAGGTCTTGAGATCTATTTGGCAGATAATGTAAAGGTCATCTGTTTCTGTGGCCTACAGTTAACGATGGTTTCATGTGGCCAGCACAACGACCAACCGCCTTCATTTTTCCTCAACTAATGTCAGCTACCCATCAGAGATGGGTGGACTCAGAGGCGCCCAAAGATCCCGAAATTTAAAATCCCTGACTTCACCAGGATTGGAGCCCGGGAACCCGAGTTCAGAAGCCAAGCGCTTTACCGCTCAGCCACCGCGCCTCCTCAATATTCCTTTACAAGGGCAATATTGAGACAACATAATCCAACGTAGTTTGCAATCACCGTGCGGTGCCGGCGTGACATGCCTCCCCCCCTAAAGGAAGAGGGGTAGACCTTTTTGGCCCAAAATGTGTTAAGAATAAGCCATCTTAAAATGTGTCATACCCATGGCATATGTCAAGCTACGTCCTCCCAGAGTCCCACCTTAGTAGCCGACGTTGGGGGGTGGGGGGTCCACATGCATGGGAACTATTTTTACCAGAGAGAAAGACTACCCCATCGTGATGCTAGCTTAAAGGTTACTTTTCACACTTGAGTGCGTACAGGGTGGCCATGGAGCTAATCCTTCTCTAATATCATCGGGATCTTGTAAATACTGCCCCTCCTGTGAGACTTCAGCTGGATGGGAGGTGGCGTCGATACCACTGGTCCTGGAGCCCCCTGCGATGCCGAAATCTTCTCTAAGTATTTGAATCCGATCTTACATACGTTAAAAAATAAATATTTTAAAACAAGACAAAGTAAAAAGTAACGTTTCCCTTTCAGTCCCTGCGGTCTATGGGGCAGAAGATGCAAAGGTTATCTATTTATGTGGCCCACTGTTAACGATGGAGTCATGTGGCCAGCACTATGAGCAACCGCATTTACTTTTCTCCAACCAATGTCAGGTACCCATTAAAGCTGAGCGGACTCAGAGACGTCATAAAGCTCTCGAAACTAAAAATCCCAGTCTTCAGAAGTATTCGAACCTGGGAACACTCGGTTCGGAAACCAAAAGCTTTACCACTTAACCACCGCGTCTCTCTCCCCCCCCCCCCTCCCCCCAAAAAAAACCCATATATTTTTAAAGATGCATAATGCACCCTCCTGAAAAAAAATCTTTGATTTAGATTACGAATAGATCTACAATTAACCACAACTATCCTACACGTATGGGTGCTTCCCTTTGAGACACAGGAAATGTTTTTACATTGCAGCAATGTTCTACTAAAGAAAGAAACACTTCAACTAAATTACGAAATCTGTACATCTATTAAACCCCATAGTTTTAAACTCGTTCTGAGCTGTTTTTTTTCTCTTTTTACTACAAAGAGATATCTGAGTGCTAAAAAACTCATCTAGTTGTTCCTAGAGGAAACAAAAAAAAAAAAACTTGCCTAGATCATACCTCAAGGAGACCAGCAGACGTCTGCCATTGAAAAACATTTTGCGCCTCTCCCTTTTCTTTCTTTCAACTATTTTTATTCCAGAACATGCCCCCCGACCTCTCCTCTCGTCTCCGGCCCTGTTGTATTCTCCAGGGAGTTTCCATCAAAAGAGGTATGCGCGGTTCGTGTCAACATTGCGCGTAGAAAAGGAATAGAAAAGGGAAGGGAAAAAAAAAAGTTGAGTGTGTGCGTTAGTTCTGCTACGCACCTCCCCTGGTATTTTCTTTTACCACTGTTAATTCAACAGCAGACTACAGGGAACGGAACACCCCCTATTGTGCTCGCCCCCCCCCCCTCCTCCCTATTTCTCCACTCCATGTAACTACCAATGAGAGAAAAATTAACCCCGAGGCAAAAAAAAAAAAAAAAAAGCTGCTTAATTTTTTTAAAGCGCTTGAAAAAAAGGTGGGCTAAGGGAAACAACTGCTGCCGTTTACCAAACGTTACTCGCTGACATTTATTCACCTTAAGTTTTATTTCTGTGTCTTGGGGGAAATGTTTGATAAATTTCAAATAAATGTTTATAACTATTTCACATTAGACTTTGCATTGGCGCGGAAGTTTAGAAGTCTGAAAGCCTCGAAAAGTGGTGTTTTTTTTTTGTGTGTAGTTTTTACACCCTGTAAAATTTAAATGTCTACTTTCATTGAAAATATTTGTTTATAAAAAAAAATGTAAAGCTTATAAGAGTCATGGTGGCTGAATGGTAGGCGCTTGGCTTCCGAACCGAGGGCTTCGGGTTCAAATCTCGATAAATTTCAGGATTTTTAGGACGCCTCTTAGTCCACCCAACTTTAATGGGTACCCGACTTTAGTTGGGAATGTAAGGTCGGTGTGGTCGGTCGTTGTGCTGGCCACATGGCATCCTCTTTAACCGTTGGCCACAGATGACCTTGATGCCATCTTCCATACAGAGTGTAAGGTCTGAAATGGTGTACCATGTACCTATGATCGGCTAAATAATTTAGCCACTATAAGCGTAGAGCAAGACAAAAGGCTGTCTGTACTCAAAGAAAACATTCAAGTGTAAAACAATTGCCACTATATACTTGTCCAAACTCATACGTATAAACATTATCTATCGGCATGCTTTTGCTTGCGTCATTTTACAATGGACACAAAGGTTTGTCGCTCTAATGTGTAATTTCCCTTTCAGACCTTGCGATCTGTTGCTCCGATAATGTAATGCTTTAGCCAAGGGTTAACGAAGGGGTCACGTGACCAGCAAAGCCCCCGCAAAATGGCTTCATCGGGATTTGAACTCGATACCCCCTAACCATACTGGCCACCACGCCCTAGGTACCGCCCACCTTTCCTGAGTTAGGTAAAGGTGTCCATTTCAAACTTGCGATCTATGGGGCAGAGGATGTAAAGCTTTGTCTCTGTGACCGATGGTCAATACATGCCAGCTACCCATTAGACTTGGGCGGACGTTTTAAATATCTCTTACCTTTAATATCTCAGTCTTCACCGGCAGGGCCGGCCTTAGGTATAAGCAATTTAGGCAGCCGCCTAAAGTTGCAAATACACACGGCTGACTCACAGGATTCAAAACATTTTATAGAGAAGAAATATGTTATTGTTGTAGTATACTAGTTTTTAATAAGTTGCATAACTTTAGTTGTTGTTTTTTTAGCTGTTTATTTTTATTTTTCTATTTCATTTGGGGGCCACCATATTCACTTCGCCAGGGCTTCCAACAATCTAAGGCCGGCCCTGTCACCGGGATTCAAACTCAAACCTTTCTGTTCGGAGGCTTCGCCCTTTCCTGCTTTATTATTTTAGATATATTCAGATTTGCTGATCACTAGCCAGCAACCGTGTACACGTGTCCTTTATTTCAAGATTTTAAAATAGATTATCCTAGACTTTTGATACTTTGTTTAAATCTTGATTTTTTATTTGATTCAACTGTGCTTTAAACAAAAAGGGCACAAAAGTGATGATACACCGTATTCTGTTCACCGGATACAGCAAAAAAAAAAGCTATTTATGGATATTACTCCATTTATGAAAATCTCCAATCGCACTTTCATCGCATCAAAAATACAAGGCTTATCTCCCCCCCCCCCCCCCTTTTTTTTTTCAGCCATGCTCTGAAATCAACAGTCATTTTCTATTCTCGTCTGGTCTTTTCAAATTAAACGGGAAATGTGAAGGCTTCGAGAGCGTTTTATCTATCTTCTCTCCCTTATAAATTTAGAACCCCTCAGTGCGATCTTGATCTCGAGATGAGAACTGCTTTAAGTTTGGCAGCTGCTTTCATTATTAGAGACACTATCTGGACTGATCTGAGCTAATGTCCATAGGGTTATGAAGATGAATGCGGCTGCTGGCGGACAAGCGATAAAGCTCCAAAGGTCTGAGGGCAGAGTCTGCTGCGTATAGAGTACCCTAACAATGTCTAACCTAATCATTGCAACTGGAGAGATGATTGCATCATTTGTTGAGAACAATATAAGAATGCTCTCCCTTGTCGTTTCAATCAACGACCACTCTACTGGAGGGTGCATTCAGCTGAAGATTGTGTACCGCCTTCTCTAACCCTTCTAGTCATTGAGAATGTAGGTACATGGTTCACGTCAGAGGCGGCCTTAAGGATGGCTACTAGGGCAACCCATCAGGCCCCGCGTCTTGGGGGGCCCGCGATAAAGAATTTTGTTTGTCCCCCGTCAGACCTCGTACAAAATATTCGTGGTCCTGGTGTTACACTCGTCCAGGGCTCCGCGCACTGCTAGAAGCTATTTCCCTTATTCGATATCAAACAAAATAATTAATATCAATAATTAATTGACTAATTGGTTAATTTTTAATGGATTCGTGTTTTGTTAGATACAATTAATAGTTGTTTATATTTTCAACTTGATCCGAGAATGGCCGTAACTGTGAATACTAAAGGATGCATTTCCCTTCTCGGTATCAAACAAAATAATTAATTACCAATAATTAATTGACTAACTGGTTATTTTTTAAATTAATTCATGTCTTGTCTATACTCATGAATAATTATGCAAAGCTTCATCTTAATACGAGAATGCGTGAGAAAAAATGTGTACAAATTTTTTACCCGACAGACGGACAGAATCAGTTGATATAAGTTTTGTAAACAAGAAAAAGGGAACAACTGAGGGATAACTTCAAACTATTGACAAATGTTTTTATTCATTCAAGCCCGACGATTCTTTCCCACGCTTTATATTGCTGTTATAGCCGGAACATCCCATTCTTTTTTCTAAAGTTCAATAAAAGGACCACACTTAACGTTTACACATACTTTTGGTACCTGAATTATTGTATCTGTTAGAATGAAGATCTTTCCTTCTCTATCTATTTCTTTCCATCTCTTTCTGTCTCCCATTGTTCATCTTTTAGTCAGCTTTATTGCTGCTGAGCTGTGAGCTCTTTTGCAGACTGTACCAAGGAAAAAAAGTGTGCTGTTTTCTTCAGTTGTTCAGCACTGCCGTACAGGGTGTTGGTTATGTTGGGCTGGAGTGGAAGTAGGGTCTGCTTTCGGTGGATTAGGAAGGGGCATTCAAAGAGGTTATGGTTTACGGTTTCATAAGGGTGGGCGCAGTGTCTACAAAGGGGGAGTTGTGTGGAGTTTATTTTGTTCAGATGGTAATTTAATAGAGGTGTGTGTCCTGTTCTTAGTTGGAAAATTGTAGATTGCTCTTTGCGGGGGAGGAAGTTAATACTGCCCAGTTTGTTAGGCGTAGTCATTTCTCTGTACATGGCTCTGCCTGTGTTTCCTGATGCCCCCATTTGGCTGTCTCCCCATACAGTTGTTGTTTTTCATCTCGCGCATCGTAATTTCTCTGACAGACTTTTGAACTTATTTGGAACGACTCGCTTTATAACGCTCCTCCCTCGTCACACACACACTCACACACACACACACACACATATACACACACAAACATAAATGCTTTCAGATATTTCGGCCCTTTTTTATTACAATGATCTACCCTAACTTTTTTTTAGCATCATCACACACTTTTCAGCTTTTGAATTCTAGATCTAGCACCTTTGGTCAGTTTTATCCTTTTTTCCCCCCTTTTTCCTCCTTAATCATAAGGCAAGCAATGTGAGGTATTAGATATCGCAAACATTTCTTTCAAAATTACGCACGAAAAGAGTTAAAATAGTGCTTACAAATGGAAGTAAGTTTTCTGGTAAATTTTGCCGCTGCGGTTTCCGTTCAAGATAAATATTTTCTTGTTCTATAGCCAAATTTAAATTTATTTATTGTTATTGTTTAAAAACGGTCAAACTAGTTTTCTCACTTTACAGTCATCTTCGAGTCCATAGGAAATGAGAAATTTGATCATCTTCGACAACGAAGGAGGAGCTATATATATATATTATCATATTCTAGAACCCTGGCCCACGGGTGGCTTTCAACTCTTGCAACACCTCTGATCGGGTAAAAGGGGTTGACTCACCCCTCCCCTAATCCAACAACTGCGATCCTGATAAGTCATGAATCTAGTTGTTTGACTCATCTATTACAAGACTCTCTGACACATCCAGAACTGTGACCCATCAGAACCACGATAATTTAGAAAGGGGGGGGGGGCTGGTGGTTGGGGAGGGATATTTAAACCAGACACATGACTCACTCATTAGTGGGACACGCTGAGAGCTGCGACACGATCAAGGCTACGACACTTTTTTTCCCTGGCTATGACAAATGTGGAATCTAAATATTAACACATGCTTCTAAACACTTGACACGCCACTAGAGAGATGTGCCAAAACAATTCACACATTGACGAAGCCACAACGACTAAGACCTAGCAGTACCTGGGCTCACACCTACTTTGAAATCTTATTTTACTAGCCTAGATATTGCCAGTTTGGTCAATCGTAAAGTTCACATTATTTCATGGAGTCACGTGATATCAAAGATGAGACAACCTACAAAGAGCGAAACGCGCGAGACGAAAGGGGAGTTAATAGGAAGTTCGGCTGTCAGCAAAGCCACTCTTGACGACAGTACAAGAAGCTGAGCAGGTGCTTCTGTCGGACATAATCAAATACAAGAGGATTCCCAACAAGAAACCTCTCTAGGCCTCGACCAATGAGAAAACACTGCTCTCAATGGATGACTCATATTTAATTGCATTTTCTCTCTCTCTCTCTCTTTCTCTCAATTCTCCCCTATCTCTACATTATTATTAACTCTGGTCTTGTTTGGACAAACTCCTGGCCACCCGGCCAGCGTCCCACCGCACCCCCCTCCACAACAGCATCGTATAGAAATCGGTAATATTATTATCTAAGAGAGTTGCAGATCGTGTGCGTTCTCTCCCATGATTCGGCAGCTCATTTTCTTTCCATTATCAGGCCGCTACTGCTGTAGCCACAGGATAGTTAGGGGATGAGCCGAGATGTCAAATAACAAAATCGTTATAGAACCAATGAGTGGAGAAACAGGGTGCCGATGGGATGTAGGAGTAACAAGGGGCCAGGGGGGAGTCAAGATGGGAGATAAATGCAAGAATTTCTGTGTTTAAAAAAAAAAGAAACTTCCATTTATAGCCTCTGTCTGATGACTTGTATTTGATCAGTCAAGCTATTCACGATAATTAAAAAATAAAATGGCCCACTGCAAAATGAATATAACTGGGCCAAGGAATGTCTAATGGCGTAACTGGGCCTCCTGAACTAGGGCCAAAGAATGAGCATTTTTTTTAAAATCCATTTTCTTTTGCTTGCAGCATTTCTCAATTTCTTTCTGATCTGAACTTTATACAGATGCCATGGACTAATATATGTATTACAGAATAGCTTAGACAGACAAACATACAGACAGATAGATAGATAGATAGATACACAGATAGATAGATAGATAGATTGATTGATTGATTGATTGATTGAAGATGGATGACTACGATAGAATCATTACAAAACTCTGTCCAAGTATTGTGTTGTCGATGTCTACGTCATGAAAGACACTATGACGTCATGAAAGACACTAGGACGTCATGAATGACACTCTTGCGTAATGAAACATACTGCCCGGTATAAACAGAATTCCGTCTCAATTCTTTTCTCATTTATGCCCATCAACACTCAATGCTTTTATTTATTTCTGATGTGATTTAAAAAAAAAAAAACATACACAAGGCAAAATTGGCAGAATTTAAGTCATTGGTTAATATGCATGATTAAATGCATGACGCGTAGGACGTAATCATCTTCTTTTTTGAAGTAACGTATGTATTATATAAGATAAGTAAAAAAAAAAAAAGATTTGGGCCATTTTTTTAAACCTGATAACAGAGCTTATATCAAGTCACTCTGGCTGTCTGGTAAAAATTCTGTACACGTTATTTCTCCCAATTCCCATTCTCGAATAAAGTTGAAACTTTTCAAAATTATTAATTGTACATGACAACACATGAATCAATTTAAAAAACATTAACCAATTTAATTAGTCGTAATTAATTAATTCTGTTTTACATAGAAAATTTACTGAATTGGAGGCGGGCGACCGGTGACGATAACCACACAGTCCTAGCCCGACAAACAAACAGAGAACTCGGTCTTTCGCTTATAAACGAACAATAGACGAATAAAACCTTCTATTTTTATAAGTACCTGAATAGCTCAGTGGCAAAACAATTCGGCCTTCCAGCTACTTTTTCTTTTTAATTTCTTTTGAAAAGGCAGCACGGAAACCTTCTTTCAGATACCTTCTTCCCAACTGGTCTACAAAAGTTATTGGACCAAAACCGCACTGAGCATGATATAAGCATTTTATATTGAAAATGTACTAAATCGGCGGTGAGCGACCTGTGACAATAATCACGCACAGTCGTATCCCGACAAACAAGACTTGTGCTTTCGGATCGTACACATAGAGTTAAGGTCCAATAATAAAGCAAACGGTCTATCCTTTTTAAACAATAAACCTATTTAGTATTGCTTGTATTTGGTTACATTTTGAGTCATTTAAAATTAATGATATGAATGATTCAAAATAATTAATACCATTTCACTCAGTTGTTTTTGTTAAGTTTTTGTTTAAATTAAACTTGTTTGAAGATCTAGAACACTCCCTAGAAATCAACGCTCAAGTTATGCGCTTACAACATTATGAAAGGTTATCCACACCGCCCACGGCGTTGTCAGACTGTTAGTTGGCATCATTTGACACAATTAATATTCGGCAAAGCTCGATTGGTCCCGGCCGGAAATACTAACGTCGCACACGGTGTGCCACCTAGGGGAGTCTCCACGGTTGATTGACCTCATTTACATTTCTTCGCGAGCCGTCTGCACGTATTTTTTCTCCATGAGCACACTAACAAACTAGTTGATTGGGCCACGTGATTAATTCCAATGTGTGTGTGTGTGCTGCATTTTGTCCAGAAACAAAATTCTTAGTTTGAAAAACAAAATTGAAGCAGCGTGCATGTAAGAAGTATATTATCTAGAGCAGAAGTCAGGAATAGATTATACACCTGCCAGACTGAGCCAAAACGTCTGCACCGAAATGTCGCGTTCCGCTTTTTTCTTTTAACTCACCGCTTAATTAAAAAGTTCATATATTTTCTTGGCCTGTTACTGAATAATGTAATATAGTTAGATATCTTACTGTCACATTCAAGTTCGTCCAACTTAAGGAGAAGCAATCTACATCATTGATTCATCTGAAGTAAATCACCGTCTATCCATATAGAATGCACCATATTATCTAATATGCAAAGCAGAAAGTAAGTGGTATAAATATATATATCATGGGCGTAGCCAGGATTTTTTTTCGGGGGGGGGGGGGGATCCCCCGCCCCCCCCCCCCAAAAAAACAAATTATATATATATATTTATATGTTTGTATGGATAAATGTGTGTGTGTGTGTATATAATTAATCTCTATTACATTCTGACCCTTCATTCTTTTGGAAGACGTTTATTGTGCCCTAGAATAGGTTCTTCCTGCCAGCAAAGGAACTTGGGGGAGCGCTGAGAGCTCCCTCAGCGCGGGGCAGAGCCCCGCCGCCAAGCACTATTTCTGGTATTGAAAGCCAACTAAATGCATATTCTGAGGTACCTACAGTGCATTATTTTGCTATTAAAAAGTTTTATTTCAAAAACGTAATGTGCTATTCTTACTGATTAGACCCTTCCGAGCCGTTCGGCGCATTTGCTAGCAAGCTGTTTACACAAAATTCTGTCACTGGCAATTTCTGAAGACTCTTCCCACCTGCTCTGAGGACCTCCATGAAAGTGTGGCGCCAGGTTGGATGTCATCGCAATTCTTATTATGCGTAATTCATTTTGTGCTCTTGGAATTGTCGTTTGCATTTGTAGGGGTTTTCAAACTCAAAACCCCTGGTAGGGGGTTTTAAACTCAAAACCCCTGGTAGGGGGTTTAAAACTCAAAACCTCCGATATTGAAAGCCTAAAAAATGCATATTCTGAGGTATCTACAGTGCATTATTCAAAACCTGTGCTTTTCTTACTGACTTAGATCCTCCGGCGCCGTTCGGCTCATTGGGCGGCAAGCTGTTTCCACAAAAATCTGTCGCTGGCTATGTCTGAAACCTCTTCCCATCTACTCCGAGGACCTCTATGAAAGTGTGGCGTGAAGTTGTACTAGGGTGTTCCTGTTTGCAATTTCCTTGTAATGGCCTCCATGTCATCGCAACTCTTATTATGCGTAATTCATTTTGTAGGAATGTCCCGCAAACCTCACGCTCTGTCACAACCTTACCAAGGGACCGACTCCCAGTTCGGCATAGCATTTCCTTGATTGAGACCCGATCTCTAGAACTGACTCCTAAAATCCGTCTTAGTCATATTTGTTGAGCCACATTTAGTCTTTTTCAATTTAGGCAGATGGCTATCTCCTGCACTTTATTAATGGAGCTCAGCCACTTGTAGAAATTTTGTAACCTCTCTTGGAATTAGGTGACTGTAGTTTGCTTTAGATTTTAAATTGATAAGGGAAGTTTTATCGTCAAAATCATCTGTTGTGGGGTTTTAAACTAAAAAATCTCAGGCGTTTTTTTTAACAACTTCAAAACCCCATTTAAATACGCTCATAGAATTAGGTGACTGTAGTTTGCTTTAGAATAATATTGAAGAGGGGGTTTTCAACCTCAAAACTCTCTGTAGGGGGATTTTAAACTAAAATAAATCAGGAGTGGTGTTAAACTAAAAAAAAAGCCACCTGTAGGAGGGGGTTTAAACTCAAAACTCTCTTTTGGCTTGGGTAAGCTCAAAGAATTTTAGTTTGTAAATTACTTTTTTTTATATTGAAGAGGTATTTTTAGCATCAAACCCCGATGAAGGGGGGTTTAAACTCAAAACCCTTTTTGGCTACGCTCATAGCATTTTGAGTTTGTAATTTGCTTTTTTTTATATATACGAGGTATTTTTTCGCTTCAAACCCCGCTGAAGAAGGGTTTAAACTTAAAACCCCTTTGGTTACTCTCAAAGATTTTTGAGTGTGTAATTTGCTTTTTTTAAATTTTATTTTGATGAGGTATTTTTTTTTTTTTGCTTCAAACACCACTGGTGGGGGGGGTTTAAATTTAAAACCCTTTTGGTTGCGCTCAAAGATTTTTGAGTGTGTAATTTGCTTTTTTTTTTATATTAAAGAGGTATTTTTTGAGATTCAAACCCAGCTGAAGGGGGTTTAAACTCAAAACCCCTTTGGCTACGCTCATAGCATTTTCAGTGTGTAATTTGTTTTTTTATATTTAAGAGGGGGTTTTATAATAAATGTCGGAGGGGGTTTTAAAATCGAAATCTTTTTCAGCTATGCTCTCGGAATTTGGGGATTGTCGTTTGCATTATTTTTTGTTTGTTTTGTTTTATAGAAGAGGAGAATTTAACTGCAAAACCCCCTGGTAGGGGTTTTAAACTCAAAACCCCTTTGGCTGCGCTGGGGCAAGTGATGGTTTAGTATTAAAATCTCACCTAAAATAAACAAAATCAAAGCAAAAATCAGTCAATATAGTCGGTCTCCCCCCCCCCCTACGCCCATGATATATATATATATATATAAGTCCCCCAAAGAAATCAAAAATCGTTTGACCAAACTTGATAAAACTAGGCGTAAATGTGCTGTAACAATAAAAAGAAACACTAAATTTATCTCTATTTAAAAAAAAAAAAACAATTTTTTTTAAACAAATCGAGTAAACCCGTTTTTTTTTGTTTTTTTTTTAGCGGCCCCCGAAAGGGAAAAAGACACTATTAGTTTTATGTGGCCTGTCTGTCCGTCTGTCTGTTTAGATCGTTTAGATCTCAAAAACTAGAAGAGATAATGAAAATCGGACATCATGATCATTATGATCATTCAAAATTCTGGTACAACGGTTACTTTTTTCTTTTCCGAAAGTGAACCATCTAATTTTTTAAATTATATATGCAAGCAGATTTTTCAAAAAATTATACCACTTTTCAATGAAAAACTTCAGGGGAGTTAACTTTTTTTTAAAAAGGTCATGGACTTCTTCATTAATAAATCAAGCTTCATTCATAGATTCGCGCATTGGTACAAAAACACAAGGTCACAATGGTAAAATGTCAATGGATCATTATAAAATATATTTTCCATTTATTAACTACCGGTTAACTCATTGAATAGAATACTGATTCAAATGTTTTTTTCTTTTAAAAAGAATTTTGATACGAACTTCGTTTTAGTTATAAGTTTAAAAAATAACGAACTACTTTTATAACGCGCAGTTGTGACTTATCCTCATTATAGGGGCCTACAATTGACAGTGACAGTTCAAATAAGATTAAATAGAGCCCAGAACTACATAATTAATCTAGACTTAGATCTATTTCTAGATCTAGGCTTAGAATGGTTTAGATCTGGTAACTTAGTTCTTGAATCTAGGTTTAGATCTAAAACTAGGTCTAAATCTAGTTAGATCTGTGTCTAGTTTGTGTGACAATGAAGATATTAATTTTTATTTGCGAGGGAAAAGTCTTGTTGTCATTTGCACACAATTGTAGCTTAAAGTAGGTCAATATTTTTTTTTCGTGTTGTTAATTTATCTAATTTTGTTAGAAGAATAAATATTTTTAGTTTCTCTTTATTGTAATGTAACATGTTATTAATTTTGAATCTATGTATAAGGTTAATAATTATTATTTTAAAAAACATAAGTGTACGCTAAATGAATGTATGGAGATGCTGAGGCTGAGGGGTAAAGCACTTGGAACTGGAAGTCCCGTGTTCGAATCCTGGTGAAGACTCTAGGTGGACCAATTTGGGGCCGATTTTGGGTTTGTGTTTAATATAAACTGTCTTTTTAACCTTGTTTTTACAGTATTTTATATTGATGTGAAAAAGTCGGCTGAATAGGTAAACCTATTTTCACACTCTACTTTTATTTTGATGATGTTAGGCATAGATCGAAATCCAATTCACTAGCTCAATAATACACAATCTAAGACCCGCAGGCCGCGTGTCATATCCGGCTAGTATACTATAAAGTAAAAGCTCCTTAAAATCTTTTAGGATTTCAGGATATTGTCCACCTATCATACTCGACGAAGCGAATTGAATAAGACAGATGTATACTTTTTCTAAAATATGGTATTATACTAGCATTACCTAACGTTGATTTGTTCTCAGGCTATATATTGTTTATTTTCCCTCTCACATAGACTTTTGACCGTTGAATTTTTAATTAAATTTTTCTCCTCCTGTGGAACAGTTCGAAAGGTATATCCCTATTCACGATTCAGTCCACTCGTTACACATGACTTTCTTACGTCCAGAGACGCAGATCCCCCCCCCCTCCTGTTCACACACACACACACACACACACACGAACCGAATTATATTTTAAAAATCCTAAAAACACACACACTTTTAAAATCACTGTCACAATTCTGGAGATATTTGCATTTCTAGACAGATTTTGAATTCATGTATATGTACATCTAGAAGTTATTAAAATTGTTCTTCACATTATCTAATGCTACAGACTACAGTCTGTATACTTATTTTCTACACACGCGTGCGCATGACTTCATGCAGATATTCTGTGTTCTCGAGAAATAAAAAAAGATGAAACGGAAGACTTGACTATTTCCCTCTCAAGAGTGTAACATTTCAAAATGTAAATGTTGAGTTTGAATACTTCACCACTGCAGGAACGTCGATATATTCTAGGAATGTGTAGTTGACGTTGTTGACTTCAGGGATATAAGAGGCAGATGTAATGAGTCATTAGCAGACATATCGAGATCCCATTGGGCATTCGTTCTAATGCCTTATCAAAATCCGTGAAATTCAAGTACCGCTTTGATCTCATTTTTTTTTTTAGGATGAGTAGTTATTTAAAATGCAATTATAAAAATTTGGCTCAACAGAGATGGAGCTGGGTGTGTGTGTGAGAGAGAGGGGGGAAGAGAGAGAGAGAAATAGAAATGGGGACGAACTTTGGGAAGCGGGAAAGGAGGGGAGGGCTAACAAATCCGCTCAATTCAGCGGGAGTTCATTAAAAGCGGGAAATAATGGAGTGAAGACACGGAGTAAGGGCCGCGGGCAATTAGGATCTTCTTGCCGATCGGTTCTCTCGGACCCCTGCATGATGTTAGCCTCAAACCTTCATGTCCACATAATTGCCATTATGTCCTGAAATTACAGGGTGGTGGTGGGTGAGGGGGATAGAAGGAAGTGTGCGCGGATTGGGGAAGGAGGGGTGGCAAGAAGGGAGAGAAAGATTTTTTGTCCTCAAGTGGGCCATAGAGAGAAAGAACGCACGATATTCCAGATAGAATGTCATTTTGGGAAAGGGACCTGAGTACTGATGGATACTAGTAGGGAGGGGGGGGGAGGTGTAGTTGGCAAGAGGAACAGGAAAGGAACTTTAATGGGGAAAAAGAGGAAAAACCAGGAGTTAGAGAGACACGTGGCTTAGGGCGGCTTTGGTGAAAGAGAGGGTTGGAAGAAGGAAAGACAAAGGGACAAGAATAAATTGAGCACATTAAGAACCATTAATTAGTAATCATGGAATAATAATTAGATGTAAAGATCTGGCAATTATAAAACAAGGAAAAAAAAAGGAGTGAATATAAGAATAAGGCTTCGAAACTATTTGCGAAGGCCCTCTTGACTAGATCAAGCATAGGCCCACCTATATCTATCTTCAGATAGAAAGATGTAGCTCCTCCGTAACCGAAGATGAGTACAATCTCATTCCCCGATGTCTAGCGAGTCCTTTCTCTGCCTTGAAAGCCGGCCGCAAGCAATGCATGGGGATGATGAAAAGCTTGAATCTGTTACAGTTTCCCTCTCTTCTTCTTCTTCTTTTTTTTTTTTTTTTTTTTTAAATTTATTTATAATTTGCTGATGGCTGAGTTCCTTGCCTCGTATGTACAGGCAATGTCTAGGGCACCTTTTCTAGCTCCTTCCTCGTGCTTAGAAAGCAAGCAGTGCATTCCTTAAAAGAGATGACTGACTGGTCGTGCGGTTTGCGCGCTAGACTGTCGTTCTGACTTATCGATGGTCCCGGGTTCAAACCCTGGCCGCTCCCATCCCCGTCGTCCTGCGGGAGGTTTGGACTAGGAAGTAACTTATCTTCAACTCTGAAGGAACATCTGAAAACATTTTACTAAACAAAGGCTGCTTAGACGGCTTCTTAGTTCTAAGCTGACGAAAGCGACTACATGGTCTAGGCCGCCTATTAGCAGATTAATAGCTATGGTTACCAGTGTATCCACACCTGTCACTTCTCCACTTGCAGGGCTTTTTTGTTGATGAGCATGGAAGATGAAATTTGTTTAAAGTGAAGGAGATTTGAGCTGCATCAGCATCAATCTCTCGCCACTAGCCAACTACATCCAGTGATAGAACAGAGTCCAGACAACTGGAGCGGGTTTGGAGTGCAGTGGATGACCAGTGTGTAATACATTCCACCGTTTCCACGACGTCTGCTAGATGGCCTTGGTAGTCCTATTTGATGACATGGGCGCCATGCAACAGCATCTAGACTACACCCTTTATCCGAATGTCAAATATCCGGACTTCCTTTTTTTAACGATATCTAAGGGCTCTTTGCACGATAATCCACGTTGGTGAATTTTATGTTTACGTAGGGCGCGATACCACCTTATGCGATTTCTCTATAATGTTGGTGAAATATAGTTTATACTACTATTTCACATTGGTTATTCGGACAGACCTCGCTCCCAATTAATCCGTATAATCGACGTTCTGCTGCATACTAGATGTAGATCTTTATGTGAATTCCATTTACATAGCGTAGAGCTGTTTGATTTTCAGAGATCTATAGGCCTATCAAATCTATACCCACACACACAGGCACCATTGCAATGAATACCAAATAATAAAAATCAAGACTAGTTGTGCGCTTATATAAAGTGTCTTATAATCAATTTTGGCCTTAAAACATTTTTCGTACCTGTACTAGATAAATCTAGGCCTACCCACCTATTCGGTTATGGTTGACGAAGCCTAGATTTAGGCTAGATCTACTTTTAAAAACAATCTATTGACCTGCTAGATCTAGAATCGATTACACTTAGATCTATATGGGATCTAAATCTATAGATCTATAACAAGTTTTACACTATATATCTTTTTAACCTAAGCCGTACGGATTTTAATCATTCTAATTTACTTAAGAACTAGACTTAGAATCTATATCTACTCTAGATCTAGTCTACATCATCTAGCATGCTGGGAACTTGATTCAGACTTTTTACTTTCTTCTGTACCGGTATAAGAAAATTTCGATTTGTGAATCTTAATCATAGGAATATAGATCTAGACTTAGATCTAAATCTAGGTCCTAGGTAGGTTCAGCACATCTTTGACTATGAAAGCCACTATCACTGACACTCACAGTATCACTAAGCAGCTTTCCCCAACACATGCGTCTTGGTTTTCCAACGGCCCTTCGTCTTCCTAATCTGCTTCCAAATTTGAAATTAGATCTAATCATCTACCACTATTACTATTAGAAATTATTTACTTTGTTCACTTTGAAATACTTTAATAGTTCATACTGAATTTTTGTGTGTTCATGATATGCATGTTTAGCCATATTTAGATTATAATAATTTTCTGATTTCCTCTTCTAGGAACAAAGATAATGAATAAATTTACTATAACACCAGCTCTCAATCCACCCATCTTGAATGCATACAGCTTACTGTCACCAGAGGCTCAAAAAACTCTAGCATCAATTGAAATAAAGTATTCAAATTTAATGAGAAATAGTAATAGTCAAATAATAAGTAAGTCACGAGTTGATATGTTTTAAATCTGAGAGTTTTTAATGTTTTATTTTATCAATAAATTTTTATAATTTTCTATTCGATGATGCGCTTAGAATTGGTATTTTATTGAAAATAAAAACTTTTTTTCTAATCTGTAGATACTTATGATTATTACAAATCAATTTATAATGCAACATTTAAAAAGGATGCAGAGGAAATGAACTATCAAGATTTCAGCGGTCTAGTGACATGTAACAGAGAAACAAGTGCTAATGACTTTTCTCAAAATAGGCTTTGGGAGTCATCTTCTTACCAGTTACAAGGAAGTAATAGATTAAAAACATGCAAAAAAACACAAGTTCCTACTTCAAGTAAGGCATGCTGGTTTGAAAATCTGAGCAAATCTCCTGATATGCCAATCTATGAAGAAGTTACTGACAATGCAACATCTCCTCTTCATGAAAAAATTACTGCAGAAAAACACATTTTTGACGCATGCTTTAATCTTCATCATACTAACCAAAACTCATCACATCATCATGTTTCTCATCATCAGACAGCTTATCATAGAACACATTCACATTTAGAGTTCCAAATAGAAAAGCCTCAATGTCATGATTCAGAGGTCTCAGACAGGGTACCAAGTGAAAAGAAATTGTTTCATATGGAGCTAGAAGATTCTCCAGTTTTATTTCCATCACTTGCTGAAGATACAGAAAATGTCTTGGAACCTCATAAAACAGTTGAGCTTGATGAATCCCCATGTGGTAGTAAGGTATCTACTAATGATAACAGTAATCAAGATAAAATAGTGGAAGCAGTAGACTTTGACCTTCATTGGTCAGATTTTGAAATGTCACAAAAATCACAGACTCCTCCCATTTCTTGGTCTGAGAAAAAAGAATTGAACAACATCATAGAGGACCCTTTGGCAGGAATAAATGTATTGGACCTATCCAGCTCTAGTCAAAACAATCAAATCATTGTTGATAGTGAATCTCCCATAACAATAACTGGTTCAGCAACTGAACAGCCTACAATGATATCTACGGCAAATATTCAAAATAATAAACTAGCTGCTAAATGTCTAGGCACTAATAATGAGCGTCTACAAATATCTAAGAGAAAACTTGATGACATTGCAACAGAGTTATCAGAAAACACAATATCTTTAGAGAATAGTAAAAAATCTAAGAAAGACTTGACTGTACAAGAAATAGGAAGGTAATATTTACTTTTTGTATACTTCTTTATGTAAAGTTATAATAATTATAATAATTTATATGGCGTTATTAACAAATAACAAATAATGCAGGCTCAAGATACTATGAGAATATAAAAGACACAAAAACTTTATCTTTTGCATTCTTTTAAAATGATTAGATTGTTTTACTAATTTCATATTTTTTTTAAAGATTTTGAATATAATTACATCCTAACCCAAACCTCCCGTAGGATGACAGGGGCTGGTGGCATGTAGGGTTCAAACCTGGGACCCTTGAGACAGTTCAGAGTGCATACTAAGACTGCTTTATTGATCCTTATGGAAATTTGTTGTGATTACAATGACTCTTTTCTCATATAAAGACAACACAACAGAAACATAAATAGAGCAGACACAACATAAGGAGTTCATTCAGCGAGTACACACATGCATCTTGGTCCTTTTCATGTTTCCTGATTGGCGTTGATATAGTCTGACCGAATAAGGAACAAATGAGTTTTTGTACCGCTCTGTTCTTGTCTTGATTGACCAGGCAGCCATCCTGTATCATTTTAGTATTGTTTCCTTCTTTAGTCATCAAGATTGCAACATTTAATGTTAAAGTTGTCTCATTTCTTATGGTACTCACTCAGCTTTAAAAGTTACTATTAACTTGTTCACAATTAAACCGTTACCTTTTTTAAAAAATGAAGATATCATTTTTAATCATACAAGTTTTTCTAAATATCATTTAGGCTGCCTTTATCAGACAAAGATTCTACTACAAGAGATATAGAATGCATAAAAGGTATAAGAGTTTTTCTGTTTACTTGTAAAAATTTGTTTTTCTCAATTAAAAAACTTGGTAAAAGAAAATATTAGTATGTTTTCACAAGCTTTTTGTAGATGAATCTTTTTTTTTTTTTTTTTATAAGATAAAACTTTGCTATCATACTTTGTTGACTTGAAAACTATTTAACTAATTTCCAGTTTTCTATACTTATTAATGTTGAATTTTTCTCTTTTTTTATGTCTTCAAGACAAAACTATTAAACGAAGGAAAAATGAATTCAAACCTCCTGTTCAAGTCACTAATAAGGTACATTGGCTTGATAAACTTCTTGGTAAATTACACTTTTTTTTTGGTTATGTCTCAAATCTCAAATACAATTACAGAAGTAATTTTTTATTTTATGAAAACTAATCATTAAATTGCTTTTGGTTCATTTTTAAAGTATTGTCATTACCCATTTACTGTTATGTCCAGTTTTAAAAAAGTCATGTCCAACTTTTTAGTAAATAGAGGTTTCTCTTCTTAACAAAAAAAAAAAAAAAGGAGCATTTTGAAATATCTTATATTAATTAAAAAGAAAAATTAACATGACAAAAATAAAATAAAAATATTTAAAAAAAAAACACACAAAAGAACAATACGGCTTGTTAACAAAATTTTTATCAATTTAGAACAAAAGCAAGCTTTAAAAATACTGTTTCCTGGGTAGTCTTATAGTCTTTAATGTTGGCATTTTCAGAAATAATTAAAAAAAAAAAAAGAGATACATATCTGGTTCCATAATAAAAAAAAACAACAACAAAGCAGACATGATGAGTTCTCCTACAATAGTTTGAAAAACAACCAGTAACATTGTACATATATATATATATATATATATATATATATATATATATATATATAATTGGAACTGAATTGTACTATTCTATATTTTTAAGAGAAAGCACTTAATACATATATAGAACCAAGAGTACTACTGGATATATCTTTTTTACACATACTGTTTTGTTAACTCATTGTTGCATCTGATACATCAGATTTCATTAAAGGAGCTGACAGTATCCCAGCCTGAAGTGATAACATTTTCAACTTTACAATCTCATGACCAAGAAGTGTTATTAAATAAACTACAAGCATTCAAATCTTTATCACTGACATACATATTCAAAGAGAATCAGGCACTGATAAATACATTCAACTCAAGTGATTATCATTATTTTGAGGTAACATTTTATTTTTAAAAAAATAATTTTTAAAGTCAATGAAACCATTTTAATTGAGCAACCTCATTTTTAATTTTTTGTGTCTTAAAGATTTATTTTTTTCTTTCACAATATAGTAATAATATAAAGTACCATTGTAAAGCAACTAGATGACATGGTAACAATACTGTGGCTATTGCCCTTTTGATCAGAAGCAGATGCATAGTTCAGTGAGAAAAATATCAATTAATTAAAGGAAATAGAATTTTAATTTCAAGTCCTTTACATTATTTGAATCTTCATTTATTTTGTTTGAACATTTAAATGGAATTTTAAGTAAATTTTTTATGTGATACTAATATCTACTAGTAAAAATAATTGATGTACCAGGGGGCATTATCACAGAAATATTCAAATCAATAAT
Source organism: Biomphalaria pfeifferi (assembly GCA_030265305.1). Classification (NCBI taxonomy): domain Eukaryota; kingdom Metazoa; phylum Mollusca; class Gastropoda; family Planorbidae; genus Biomphalaria; species Biomphalaria pfeifferi. The sequence continues at coordinate 374,243 of JASAOG010000221.1, forward strand.
TCTGGGAATTATGTTCCTTTTTTTTTCTCAAAAACAGAAATGCATTTATTTTTCATAATTCTTATAAATCCTTTAGGGAAGCGAAGTCTACCTTGTAAACATATTTAAAATATACATTTATAACTACTAAAAGCAGCATAATTCAGCTTAGTTCATGGAAGCATATTTGGAAAGATTAATATATATGTATAATACTATGAAATACAAATAATATAAAACACCAACCAATCACCATCTTTTAACTTTTTAATAATCATAGTGTCACCACATCATGACTAAATATAATGTTCCCCTGGAGGAGCATATTTCCAAACCATTCTTTTAGCTGTGTAATTACTCATGCATCTATAGTGTTTCTTTTATCCATGCAGAAGAAAAGAACTGTAGCACACCTCTCCAATGGACTCAGTTTTGGTAGCTAACCTTACCCTTATTCTCTGTAGATAGAAATCTCTTCAAAATATTATATGACCTATACAACTTAACCTTGACCATTGACATATGGGCTGTTCTAAGGTTCTGACCCATAGATTGTCTTAGGAAATTCTTACAGGTCACCTGATTCCCTTGATCAGATAAGGCACTGATGGTGAATGGCTCTAATTGTTTGTATTATTCTATGAATATTGACACAAAATTTTAATAGCAGCCTAAAAATTGTTTTACAATTAAGTGATACTTGCTATGTACTTCAACTTTAAAACATTATAAACTGATAATTTTAGTGCATAGTTTCTAAATTAATCAAAATAAGGAAATATTCATTACAAGAAAATATGATAGAGATGAGTGAAGACCACATTCATTTCCATTGACCCAGACATGGACTTCAAAAACAAAAAGTAAATAACCAGAGCCTAATTATACAGGATATATATATATATATATGTATATATATATATATATTTTTTTTTTAAATAAAGGTTAAATTGGTTAGATTTAAATAAAGGTTTTATTTCAGTTTCATAAAAAATTGTGTAAGTTTAGAAAAAAATATCCAGATTAGTGTCTTTTTCTCTTCATCCAGATTAGTGTCTTTTCTCTCCAGCCAGATTAGTGTCTTTTCTCTCCAGCCAGATTAGTGTCTTTTCTCTCCAGCCAGATTAGTGTCTTTTTCTCTTCAGCCGGATAAGTGTCTTTTCTCTCCATCCAGATTAGTGTCTTTTCTCTCCATCCAGATTAGTGTCTTTTTCTCTTCAGCCGGATAAGTGTCTTTTCTCTCCAGCCAGATTAGTGTCTTTTCTCTCCATCCAGATTAGTGTCTTTTTCTCTTCAGCCGGATAAGTGTCTTTTCTCTCCATCCAGATTAGTGTCTTTTCTCTCCATCCAGATTAGTGTCTTTTCTCTCCATCCAGATTAGTGTCTTTTCTCTCCATCCAGATTAGTGTCTTTTCTCTCCATCCAGATTAGTGTCTTTTCTCTCCATCCAGATTAGAGTCTTTTCTCTCCATCCTGATTAGAGTCTTTTCTCTCCATCCTGATTAATACTAATTATCAAGAGTAACCAGAAAATAAAAACAATAAGCATTGTCTATTTTTTATTTTTTGTAACTAAAAACTCAAAATACTTGGGACATGAAAATTTTATTTTTTGAAGGAATGTCTAAGTTATAAGTTAAAAAACCAGTTTCAATAGTCATTTTAAAAGTGTTAAGATACTTTTCAAAGGAATCATGCATTATACTAAAGCGAACTAATGAATTTTATATTCCAACAGGCTGATTTCAGTCAGAGTGGGAGAAATCGTTTAGCTTTGTTACCCAACTCTCAGCCCTTGTCTCTATGCTATGTCATAGATTGCAATACAGACAACAAAAATATAATCAAGTAAGTCATTCATGTGTTAAGACTTAAGACTGCTTTATTGATCCTAATGGAAATTTGTTGTGATTACAAGGACTCTTATCTCATATAAAAACAACACAACAGAAACATTAACATAATTAGTACAGACACAACATAAAGAGTTCATTGAGCGACTATACACAGACATATTGACATCCTGGGATAATGGATAATAGTGACCATCAGATATTACAAATAAATTTTTAAGTTATCTGGTAATAAGAAATTGTCATATCTTCATATATATATATATAGATATGTTGCTAGCATAAGCATGAGCTTAGTCCTAAACATATGCATTATATAAATAAGTTTTAACCTTAATTCAATAGTTTGTGATAATTAATATATACAATATGTGACAACTTAAGTAAACCAAATTAATCAATACAATTTTCATTGTAATGAAGTTTTCTTTTACTAGGTTGTAATATGTTCTTTTCTACTCCTCAGAAAAATGTTGCTTGCCATTATGGGCTCAACAAAAATCCTGAAAATCATTAGCAATTTAAAGGAGTTTCTTATAGCTTTACAGAATTACCTTGAAATAGATGATCAACAAGGTATTTTTACTGATAATTTAAAAGCTCTGAGCTTAATGAAGATAAAGTTTACCGTAATGATTTAAAGTTTACTATAATGATTCATAAATGTGGTACATCACTCTTCATTAGTTCTGTTTTTCCTTTCAGTTTTGATAATCTCTAATCTATTTACTTGTCAGTGATAATATAAACTTGATTTTTAAAAATGAAGCTTGGAAGTAATTGATGAACATTCCTTATTCTTTTCCAGCACTTTGAAACAGTTGTAAAGTTTTTAGTTTTTTATTATTGTAGGCATTATTTGTAAGAATTGTGAAGATCCTGTCATTGCTGCCTGGATGTTAAATCCTGAAATGTCCCCATCAAACATTTCACAAGTTTATCAGCCTGCAGGAATCAAACTTAAAGAAGTATGTCTATACCTTTGTTTTCCCCTTCACTAGCATGTTGCTTTCATAATAAATAAAAGCCTCTACATAAAATGTAAGCTGTAAAATAAAATATATATTTTTAGTTATTTGAACTTGATAACTGACTTGATTTTCAGACATTCATTTAGAAATGAAGATTATAACATGCTAGCCCAAACTTCCTGCAAGACAGCAGGGAATAACAGCATGCAGGGATTGAACTTGGAATAATTGGGAAAACAGAATTGCATACCACTTATATGTAAATGCTGTTTTATTATATTCGTTAGAAACATTATGGAAACAAAATTAACCATAAGAAAAAAAAGACAGAATTTAACTTCTGCTTTCTTTAGATCTTCTCTCCTGATATCATCTGCAATTCAAATCTTCTAAGCATCTGGCTCATTTCTTAATGAAGAAGGCATCAGCAGGACAGGTTGTCTGAATTGCTTAGGTTTATGCTAGCAACACAAAAAAATGAAAGAGAAATCAATGAGACACCAGTACAGTTAACAAAAGGTGTAAAAATCAAATCATAATTTTGTTTTCTTGTTTGTTTAGGGAGACTGGCTTCAGTGTTTGTGTGACAGCAGCCATCTAATGCAAACATTCAGAGAAAAACTAAATCAGCAAAAACTGTGGAGTGTGTTCTGTTCAATAGAGATGAGTCTAACCCCACTACTGGCTTGGATGGAGATGTCCTCTTTACAAATAGACTTGGATGTTTTGTTTAAATATTCAGATATTTTGAAAGTAATTTTTTTGGTGTAGTATTTCTCTTTGAATTAAAATTTGTATATGTAGATTGTAACTATCAATAAATATAAAATAGCCAATCATATATAAGTTTTAAAATCTAAAATTTTGTTTTCATGATTTAATATTTTTAAATCTGACATTCTGTATTTGCAGTGCAAATTAAACAAATTAGAAAAGTGCATTTATCAAGCAGCAGGCCACAAGTTTTGTTTAAACAGTCATGTCCAGTTACGTCAGGTTAGGGATAGAAGTGATTTCTCTTCAAATGTTAGCATAAGTTATGAATGTGAGAAAGTAAAATGTATTTTATTTGTTTAAAGAGCAGAACTGAAAGTATGGAACTTTCTCTCACAGGTTCTTTTTGAAGAGTTAAAGTTGGACCAGAAGCTGCCTGCTACAACAAAGTTAAGTGTAACTAATGCATTTCAACTAAGGTCAACCAGTGAAGCAACACTTAATATTCTATCAGCTTTTCACCCTCTACCATCCATGATTCTTGAATATCGACAGGTTTATAACATTTATCCCAATGCAGTTTTATAGTAATAATGCCATTTAAACATATTTATACAAGATTAGCTTTTTGTTATATTTGTATAGCTCCAGAAACTCAAATCTACTTATATCGATGGAATCAAAGCCTGTGTTGTTGGCAAGACTTTACGAAGCCACTGGAGCCAGACCGCTGCAGCCACTGGTAGAATTACATCTTCACATCCAAACCTCCAGGCTGTACCCAAAGGTGCAATAACTGTTTCAAAATATCAGGAAACTTTTGTATGTGGTAAGGCATTACATTACATTAGGATGTTTGGGCTATCAGGCCTTCATCAGCTACATACAAATGAAATTTGCAAATAATAAACTTAAATAGGCTCCTACTTTTTATCTTAGAAATTGTTGGCTATGAGGCAGATAGAAGTGCACAGAGAATTCTAATTAAGGTGAATGTATGTGACAAAAAAAAAAGGAGGGGATTTAAATATTTTATACAGTGGTACACCCCTGCAGCAATTTAATCTATTTAGTTCTGACATTGTGTTATGGTTATTAATTATGCAATGCTTAATCTTTATTTTTTTTGGTTTTTTTACTATGAAGATGTTAATTGAAAGTATGGTTGATGAAGGATTACCATCTTAAAACAAAATCTTTCTACTATTTTAAAATTAAACTTGTGTGACTAGCTCCAATGGGCAGCAGATATTTGGACAAAGGTGTAAGACATCTTGTGATAGGGCAGAGCTTTAGTTTTTAAATGTATAGTATTTGAAGAGAATTGAAGTACCTTATTCATGAGGCTTTCCTTGACAATTTGAAGCAGAAATATTTAATAGTTTGCATAATTTTATATTATTTACAAAAATGACATTGTCATTCAGGCTCCAATAAAGAGTCCAATGCAGAACTTCTATCAAGAGAACCTTATATATGTAATGCAGGACATGTTCTGTTAGCTGCTGGTAAGAATTCTGTATACTAGTGCTAGTAAATTTAATGATTCTACTTACTTTTCAACTAAAACATATATTTTGTACATTTTAAAATGATATCCTATAATAATTTTGAATTAGATTTCCAACAAATTGAATTGAGAATACTGGCTCATCTCTCTGAAGACAGTGGATTGTTGTCTAAATTTTGGCACACCCAAGCACAAGACATTTTCATTTCTTTGACATCTGAATGGTGAGCAGATACACACAAAATACTTAGGTGTTATAATAAATGAAAAACTCATGAAATCCCCATATTGATGAAAGTATAAAAAAAAATCAAACAAAGCATTAGGGTTTATTAAAAGAAATTTCTATAAATCAAATAAGAACATAAAACTAAAATGTTATTTAACCTTGGTTAGGCCAATAATAGAATATGCATCCTCTGTTTGGGACCCCTCAACTCAAGAAAAAACATTAAGAAACTGGAACAGACACAAAATAGAGCAGCGAGATTCATAATAAACGAATATTCATATTTGACACATTTAATAAAATCACTTGATTTAGAAAGCCTTCAGGAAAGAAGACTCAAAAGTAAATTAGCAATTATTCATAAAACACTGAACCATAATCTTCAAATACAAAAACAAAATTTAATAAAATACTCAGAAAGACACAAAGATAAAGGCACATTCTTCGTTCCATATGCTAGGACAAATTTGTACAAATGATTCTTCTTCCCTATTGCTATTAGAGCATGGAATGGGTTGCCTGAGCTAGCCAGGAAAACCAGTGACTTGGCAGAATTTAAGTCATTGGTTAATATGCATGACTGAATGCATGACGCATAGGATGTAATCATCTTCTTTTTTGAAGTAACGTCTGTATTATATAAGATAAGAAGATAAGTCAAATAATAATATAATTTATGATTAAAAAGAAACATTATCAGTGAGTCTAGTACTAGACAGTGTTTAATATAAAATTTTATTCAACTCCTTGTCATAGGTGTGAAAAGTCAATAGAGGAAGTCACTTCAGAAGAGAGGGAGAGGACAAAGAGAGTTGTTTATTCCATTATTTATGGAGCAGGTCTGTTCTTAGTTTAGTTCTTGAATAGTCCTAATCTACGTTCTCTCAAAAGAATGCATTATAATATGTTATGGGAAACTAGTTCTCTAACTAAAGCATCAAAACTAGTTGATTGTTGTTCATGTGTTGTTGTTTTTTTCTTATGTTATGCTCTTTTACTTTTTGAAATCCAATATCACTACAGTTCAGAAAGTGAAAAGCCTAGAGAAAGTTGGCACTTGTCAAGAAATGGACTGCAAACAAAATTTAAAAATCCATTTCAGTTCATCAGGGAACACAAAGTTTCAGTTATCCTATTATATTACCTTTTAAAAAAAAAATACATTTAAATAGCACACCATTTATTCTAAAGCATGCTTGGAGTATTACAATCCAATGTCTTTTGTGGACCTGTTGGGGAGGGGATATCTGAGTAAAGGTTTACTTGCTGGCTTTAGGTGCTCAGCACAACTCAGTTGGAGTGGGGATTTGAATTAGAGTACCCCAGGTAGGAAGCTAATTGTTTATGCCAGACATCTCACAACTTTATACTCTTTTATTTTTTGCCAATAAAAATACATTTGAAAGCATAGAAAGAAACTTTCTCTTTAAGTGTTTCACAAAGTAATGTGCACTTTTTGGTTGCAGAAAGAATAGATCTGTTCTATAAACAAGTTATATATTTTTGTATCCCTGCAGGCAAAGAGAGATTGTCAGAATACCTGAAAGTATCTCCTGATGTTGCTAAAGAAATAATGAATGACTTTTTATGTAAGTTGTATTCTAGTGATGAGTAGGCAGAAGCAATAGAAGGTTTTCAAATAACATAATGTCTTTATATTAAATATTTTTCTTGTATTTAAACAAAAAAGAATAATACACTATAGTGTTTCTTTTTCTACTAGTAAAATATTAAATAAGTCACTTAGAATATAAAAACAGAAGACTATAACTTTGTATGGTTATAAACAGGTATAAACCCATGTGCACTTAACTTTAGCCAGATTTCCATCCATGGAGGTGTTTATCAAGAAATGTTGGTCTTACGCCAGAGATCATGGTTACACTGAGACTATCTGTGGCAGAAGGCGTTACTTTCCTCATATCAACAGCTCATCAGCAAACTTGAGATCTCAAGCTCAGAGACAAGCTGTCAACTTCTGTGTTCAAGGTTTGTGTTATGTAGGCCTACATCTTTTTGTAAACAAGTTCTTTTATTTCATACATAATTTGTTATTTGAAAACCTTTGATGTTTCATATTTGTTACTGTGTTGTGTGCATCATTTTTTGTAGGTCCTTTCATTTCTTATACAATTTATTATTTGAATGCCTTCGATGGTTTGATGTTTTGTGATGTTTTTGTTACTGTGTGTCCTCTATTATTTATATAGTTGCAGTATTTTTAGTCTTTGTCTAAAAAACTCTTAGAGGATAAGGAAAGCTTTTATTTGCAAACCACTGTAAGTCTATTTTTATACTGGCATAATACTGGTGCTGTGAGGTTTAACCCCTGAAGTGATTAGATTATCCATCAGTATAGACAGCTAGGTTTTCATTTTCTAGAAAATATTCAAATTGTCTTAGAGAGCTGACTTTCAATTAGCTGCACCCTCTATTATTGTTTCTTCAGGTTCAGCAGCAGATATTTGTAAGCTGGCTATGATAAAAGTTGATGAAAGATTAAAACAGACTCAAAATCTGAGTTGCAGGTAAAATATAATTCCGCTTAATTGTTACATGTTTATCAATGAATTACAAAGTTCTACGTTTTTTTTTCCTTAAAAGATTCAAATTCCTTTTTCGATTGTATTTTTTTTTTTACTTTCTGTCTAAAACTCGACTTTAATATTTAAAAGATTTTATATATTTATATTTCAATAAATGTTTTTCACAGGCTTCTGATACAAATCCATGATGAACTTGTTTGGGAAGTTCCAGACCATCAATTGTATCATGTAAAAGGTACTTTTTAAATTCATTCAGTTTGTAAAACAAGTCAAAACTCATTGCTAATACTTTTGATGACACATACAAATAAGGTTTTTATGTCTATAATTAGTCATCACACAAACATCTTTATTAAAACCAGCTGTAATAAATTGATTTATAGATAGTGATTTACAAAAAGATATGAATTCATGAATAGATTTTGCTTTAAATTGCTTCTAGTTGCAGAAGAAAGCTATTTATAATTATGACCAATACATTTCTCAGGCATATTATAATAATTTATTGATTCTCAATTCCTGGAGTGACCAGTTCTGGTATGATAGTTATATTCAATTCATTCATTCAATTAGGATCTTTATTGATCCTCAGTAGATAAAGATAAGATTATTTTATTGGTTCAATACTGCTGTTGTCCACCTCAGCATTACCACAATAACAATAACTTGATAGATGTCAATAAAAATAACATACACAGATATGTAATACAAAAAAATAAGTTCTTAAGATTTAAAATGTTCATCAAGTACTCTTCCACATTTGGCAGATGTGATTCAACAAGTGATAGAAGACACCAAGACACTGTGTGGTAGTTTCTGTACTCTCCAAGTGCCACTTCCTGTTGTGTTTTCCTCTGGGAAATCTTGGGCACATTTACAAATGATCAACTCACATCAGAATAACTGAGTCAGTCAAATTTCATTCGTATGTTTTTGCTCTGTGATGAACAATTGTAAGTTTGACAGTTTGTTTTATCTTATTACTTTTATCTTTTTTTTTCTGTGTATTATAGTTTGAGCTATACCAAAAATAATGCTGACTGTCAATTTTAATGTAAATAATGATGGAATATTTCTGTCATGAAATCAAAAAAGTAGAATTTTATAGAAAAGCTACTATACATGAAAACATGTTGTTTTTTTGTGTATAAATGTTAAAGGGTATAATATTCTTTTGCCTATAAACTCAAAACCCCTGTGTTTGGAACCCAAGTTGTTTACCACTCTGCCACTTTTACCCTTATATTTTAATTGCACCTCCTTTGTAAATTTGACTTCAAAAATCTCTGTACCTAAATACTCCACAGTCATGTTTGAGAAAAAAGAAAAGATGTGTCTATAATGTATAAATCTAACTAGCCAGTAATGACCAGCAGCCCGCAGTGCTTAGTTTGGGTATAACTGATCTAGTGGGTCAAGATCTATGTCAAGCATTTTTTAAAATTTTGCCTTGAAAATGAAAGTAGGGTGAAAATTATTTTTTTTTTATGTATGTAAAGTCAGAGGGCACCTGTTGTGAAGAGGTGGTTGATAGCCAATGACAGACAAATCATTTATTTTGACTAAAAAAAATGTATTATCAGTAGTTCATAATGATTTATGTTAACTCTAGAAGTAGTTTTGGTATGTGGGTTGGTTCAGTTCAACTTTGGTCTATCATTGTTGTTGATGTTGAACAATAGTACAATGTGATACGTTTTACTAATCTGTCAGAATTATTTCTTTACAATTGTTTTTTATTTAAATTAATTGTTAATTAATGTTTGTTTGTATTGTTAATATGCATCAAGTTCAATAAAAGAGACAAATCATTGAGTTCTATTTAATCCACTTTATTTAGCAGTCTGGTTTAAACATTAGAGTTGTTACTTATATACAGCATTGTATGTGGCACTGAAGCTTTTTATTTCTTATCCTGAATAAGCATGAGAACATGTATTTTAATGATTTCTTTTTCAGCATTACAATACAAGTAAACAAGCAACATACATCATTGCACTAATCGTGTGTCATCTTTTGATGAACACATTCCAGTTTACAACATTCAACTTTATAAATTATGTGACAACATTGAATTGTCCAGGTAGTACAAACAAGAATGAAATGTAGTCCATCTAATGTCTCAGCAAAACAAAAAGATTACTGAATACTTTTCAAGTAGCTGTTGCTTGGTTTAAAAATATTTTTTTTTAATTTCACCAACAATATCTAGACTAAAGTATAATTAAGATTTAAGATCATTCAAATCTTATTTATTTACTGATACATTTTGATAGAAAGTACGGTCCGAGAAGACTAATACTATCATCAAGTATGTTTTGCAAAAAATAAAATCCTTTCAGTTTTTTAAAAAGTTAATGAACTAAAGGAAAGTTAAACAGAAGCATTACAATTATGTCTCGTAATGTTTTATTAACATACCTTTTCAAATTGAAATGGACACAAAAAAAAATACATTGAAACACACTTTTAGTGTCTGATTTATTGACCATTAAAAATGCCTTATAAAAACTAGGCCCAACATTCAAATTGTGATTGTTTCAGAGTAATTTCACCTACAAACCTAAAAAAGGTTAATCTTTTATAGATTTTGTAGAAATCTAGAACAATCTTACACTAAGACAAGATTTCTTGTAGCTGGACACAGATCAAAGAATGGCACATAAAAAGATCTCATCCTTTACAGACAGTAGTGAGGGAGAACCTTGAACAAAAACATTCACAAGTGGAGATAATTTATTTCTTTATAGTATTTAGTGGCCGCCGCCTGGTTCTGAGATTGTACTGCAATCAAATAAAAACACAATCTTAATACAACAAAAATATGTCAAATATAAATGACACAAAAATCAACAGATTCATAAAAGACAAGTGTAAATTTTAATAGCACAAAAAGTTTGTATCTTTACTGATGTGAAACAGCAACACATCAAACCTTGAATGACACATGAAATCCATGACGTGAACTTTAGCAACACATCAAATGTACAAAATAATAACTGAAAAAAGTTGAAATAAGAAATTATGATATCACCAAAAAGCTGAGTCAGCAGAATATGAACTGACGTTGATTTTATCAACAGGAAAAAACATTGAATGTTCAAAGTAGATGCAATGCAATTTACAGATAATAATCCAATCCTGGCTACTGATAGTCAATTAATGTTCAAAGCAGATGCAATGCAATTTACAGATAATAATCCAATCCTGGCTACTGATAGTCAATTAATAGAAAAATGTTGACATCTAACTTACTAAGTGTAGAAGAAATAAGCAAGGTATCAATTCAAAGCCATTTCTCATCTTTTATTAACTAGTTATTATATATATATATATATTTATATATATATATATATATATATATATATTTATATATATATATATATATATATATATATATATATATATATATATATATATATAGATTCGGGATCTACTCCTAAGAAAAATAAACGACAATTTTTTAGACGATTCCCAAGCATCCCCCCCCCCCCCCACACACATCTTGTAAACTTTACCCAAAATAAGAAACACACAAATAGACTAAAAAAGGTAATCACTTCCCAAAATCTAGATAAATTTGGTGTGAATATCCTAATAGCACACTCTTGAGATGATTGTCTTAAGGAATAGTAAATTATCTATGTTTCAATGTTCAAGTGTATGCTTTAATACTAACACTAACTAACAGATAATGCTATGCAAAGAAATTCCTATAGTTATTTTAGAAAGTTGATGATTTATATAATTTTAAATAAGAATTAAAAATGGTTAAAAATTAAAATCAGTATCACTAGTGGGAATTCTTAAAAAAATAATACTTTTTTTTTTAAAATTGCCATTAAATCATCAGAAAATTAGTATTCAATTTATTTGTGTGATAGTGATAAATTGTGTAACCTCTCACAGTAAATACCAAACTTAACCATACATCATTATCAAAGGAAACAAATGACACTTAAATAACATCCTACCACTATTATCTAAAAAAAAAAAAAAGGTTTTAACTTATTGAACTTTAACAATGACTAGACTTAAAACAAAATGGCCAACTGAGATGAAAGAAAAAAGAATGTTATTTGCTCAAAATAAGCAATGCGCTAAAGGTGGTTACTGAAAGCTCTTTCAAAAGAAAATATGTAATAATTTAATAGTCCAAGCTCATTAAATGTATCTGGCTCCAATAATAAAAGTCACCCATTTCTTTCTGCTTGTTAATTCATGAAAGGTTGCCAGTAACAGTAAAAGAACTGAAGAAAGTGAAAGCACAACTAACTACAAGCCATTATGTTGTGAATGAGATCTTAAAGAATCTAGCATTTTGAACAGCCATTCATTTGTGAGCAAATTTCTTCTTTTAATATTCTTTACCTCTGCTGAGCAGGACAAACTAAGACTAGGATGAGATTGCCTTATAATAGTTAATACAATTTATAACTCCACACAGAAAACAACACAGTGATACAAGACTATTTATATTTTGAGTTAATAATGAATGGTCATTAAAGCTTTAGTAAAAATACTCCTAATAAGAAGAAATAATGCTGTAAGTCTTTTAAAGTTAATTATGGGCCAGTCAGTTTATAATGTTTGGCTGAAAAATAATGAGTTCAAACTACTTGTGTAGATATGGTTTACTCAATGATACGTTCATAAAAATCACATGATAAACATTTGAAAATATATAGCAGTTGTTTTTTGAATCACAGATAAGGGTCAATAGAAAATTATAGAAACATAATAATTGAATTGAGAAGTTCATCCAGAAGTAGATTTGTTATAGAAACCCACCAGATTTTATAATAACCCCCATTCAAATTTAACTCAGTTTTGACTTGCTGGGAATAATCAATGTGCTGCTTGAGGCAGCCATGGGTTTAGAAAAATAAAAGACTTCAAGTGGTTTAAAACCAATGAGAATGACTTGTTTAAACACAAGTTTCTGGTGTGAATCCAACACGTACATTTCTCACCCGCCTGACCAGCATCCCAAAGTCTGAGATACAGCTGGTGCTATTAGATTTGTGGGCTGGAACAATTTTTGTGACAGGACCTTTGTTCTCCATCTTGGTTGTCATGCGGTGCAGTGTCAGGTGATTTGGGTTGTAACTTCCTGGTGCAGATGACCTCAGAATGACTTTCACCTCTGCTGAGGAAGGACGCTGAGGCTGCTCTTCGGGATCATTAGAGTTGGACTCTTTTTCAATTGGAGATGGTAACAGGTGGTTTATATACTTACTGTCATCCCAAGATTAGCAGAGAAGAAAAAAAAATGAGTATTTCATTGAGAAGGTCAGAGAAATAAAAAGATAATGAAATAAACAGTGAAAAAAACAAGGAAGTGATGCAAGCAAGCAAAAAAAAAAAAAAAAAGGAATTTCTGCATGCAATAGAAAAACTGGCGTGACATGAGAGCTTTGATTACATCGAGTCAGATTCAATTTTAACTGATATGTTACTGACATGAGAGTTTGGAATGTATAGGACATCAATACTATAACTTTAGACTATGAAAAATCAAGCTACAAACTTCAACTGCAAAACTTCATGAATGTTGTGCATGCAAATATTTTACACACTTATAAGAAAACTAGATAAAAATGTTTCTAAAATAAATGGGTGTCTATGCCAGAATATTTTATTATTTCTGTAAAGCAATTACAGTTCCTAAAATCTTATTCCAATTTCCATGGAATATTTGTCAACAGCATATGGTGTCATACTTATATACATATACATATCTAATCATATCATAATAAATAAAAATAAATAAATATAAGAACACATTTTCAAAAAATATGTATTTTTTATATTAGATCAATGGATAGTGGATACTTACTAAGTGATGATGAATCACCATTTCTTCAAGTTTTTGGATGGTGTATGTTCAATTTAATGAATAGGTCAATAAGCAATATTATGCTATTTCCAAATTTCATCACCATAAACTGAATTCTGGTAATCTTATAATACCTTGGTAATTTAAAATCTATATAAATCTAAAAATTAACAAAGCAAAGAGAAGACAAAAATACACCTTGAATACACATATAGCAAACAACAAATGGAATTTAAAACTTAACTGATTATGAATCATCTTTACTTCATAATAAAATGGCTTTTTTTTTAATTCAACAGTATAACATGTAGACTTACATCTAAACATATAAATAAATTGAATCACAATAAACTGATTAAGCCAAATATAAATACAAAAGTGTGGATTGAACTGAAACATTTGTAAAGAAATGTAATAAAAAATAATGTTTAACAAAAAAAATATGCAAAGCTTTTATCAGAGCAATATATACATTCTTTTGGTATCGAAAATAGTGATTCAGATCAGAGTTTAGTTGTGTATGAATATTTATGTTTAGTAACAAGTTAAAGTTATTACATTGTATGATCTGAACCACTATATTTCAACTGAAGTGTTTTTGACCTAGTTATAAATAGTGCCAGTCAACTGTAACGCATAACACAGATGAACAAACAAAATTGAGCATTCATATTGAATTCTAAGACATCAAGACATACTATTATATTCACACCATGGATGAGACTGAATACTTAAGTAATCATAATAATGGGCTCTCTATCAGGAGTGAGACAAATGTGACAAATCATTTGATTTCAAATTTCCCTCACATTTGTTTGGCAAGTTATTCACCCAACAACATTGCCCTTATGATAGGAAACATGTAAACAATTACATAAGGTTAATTTTTTTTTTTAAATCTCTATTATCTCAGCTCAGATTGTATTGTATTTAAGAAAATATTTTTACTTTGACAGTGAAATTGACATAACTTTAAATAAACCAAAAACCATTCCAAAAAAAGAAACTAAAGATTTTAAAAAAAAAAGGATTGTTATTGTCAAAGATACTTCATGTGGATTTGGCAACAAAATGACTCTTAGCTAACTATTAAAATGGCTCCAAGAAATCAATGGTAACACTACAATGACCAGACATTTTAATATCAACTCATCCAGAGTAAGAACATAAATCTAATTTTAGAGATCACCAAACAATATCAAAATGATTTCAACACTAGAAAACATTTTAAGGCAAGTGAAGATGGATAAAATTAATAAATAAACAAAATCAACCAAGCAAAAAAAAAAATCTCAGAGTCTAACAATATAACATTTACAGAAATTGCTATTTTAAATTTAACAAAATACAAAAATTTTAATATGAAACTTGTCAAAAAAAAAATGGCTTCTATTTTCCTTATTCTTTAATATTCTGGAAAAAGACATTCTATCCTAAGCTGTGAGTTCCAGAGTAAGTTGAGAGGGGACTAACTAGCTACATCCTTACTTGTCTGGTATTTTGTAGAGCTGGTGCTGTTTGATGTAATCTATAACACCATCCTGCAGTAAATATTTCACACTCTCTCCTCTGCGCAGTGCAGTTCTGTAGAAGGCAATGAAAAGATTGAGCTCTGACTTATATGTCTATTTAATTGAAAACTTTCTGAACAAAGCAAATAGAAATACTAAAACAATACCTAATTTTGGTTGAACTAATCTCATTGCTGATCCACTCTGTAACAACAACAATATTTTCCTGTCAAAGTAAACATATAAAATAATGATGGTGTCTACACATAAGAGTTAAGAAGTACTGAAATCAAAGTTAAGATCAAGAACCCAAAACAATTGATATTAGAGACTAACGACATTAAATTTTTAAGGTATCTATTTCAGAGAGTTCTGAGTCTTATTGGTTTTCTACAATTAACTTGCCTTTTTAAATTCAAAGATCACATGTTATGTGTGGCATGTTGGTATAATTTGTTTAGAGAGATGTAGGGGAATCTCTAACTGAAAGGTGATGTGATACATAAATTCCTGCTTTGACAATGAGTTTTTTTTTTTATTACGTTTCTTTTAACTCAACAAACAAAAACAAATTAATTTAACTAATCAAAGTGCTCATACCATGACTCACTCACTTTAATATGAGCACAATACGTACTTTGTATTTAGTTAAAACATCAGAGTCATAGATGAACTTGTGAGGGTCTGTGCCAACTCTTGATATCACAACTAGACCATGTGTGGAGACAATGTATTCAATCTTCAAGTGGGAAACAGTAAAAGTCAGTTTCATGAATACATTAAACGCACCTCACATGCACAAAATAGTTTTGATTAGGCCAAAAAAAATATATTTGATTTTATTTAGCTCTTCATGCTACTTTTGAGTTGATTCAGAAAATTTTTTTTCTATGCACAAGACTTACATCTTCTTGAGCCCACAGCCCAGGAACAGCAAATGATTCCAAGAGGTCTGCTCCACAAAGAAGTTTCACAACTGGGCTTTGGTCAGTTTCTGTATCTGAACTTGGGATGTGGTTTGTTTGGACATCGGAGACTATGAACAAAAACAAAAGGTATAAAATAATAGTTAGAAGATTTGAAAGAAAGAATAATTAAATGACTCATCCATTAACATCTTAAGGGAACCCTTTTATTTTTCCTTAAACTAGAGGTACTATATGTTTTATATTTGCTTTGTATGCTGCTGGAAAAGAGCTTACATTGCTTTAAATGAATGCACAGTTGTCTGGTGTTAAAACAGATAATTTCAATAATAATAAAAGACTGTCTTTGATTCTGAAGATTCAGGATAAGTGCAGTATTTTATATGACCATGCAAACCCTGTTGTGATGTTTTTTATCATATAAAATACAGACATTACTTCAAAAAAGAAGATGATAATGTCCTACACGTGTTCCTAGGTCAATGTAGTCATGAATATTAATCAATGACTTAAACTCTGCCAAGTTGTTGGTTTTCCTTGCTGATTCAGGCGTCCCCTTTCCTTGCTCTAATAGCACTAGGTAAGAAGAAGCATTTGTACAAATTTGTTCTAAAATATGGAACAAGAAATAGACCTTCATCTTTGAGTCTTTCCGAGTATTTTATAGTTTTTGTTTTTGTATTTGAAGATTATGGTTCAGTGTTTTATGTATAATTGCTACTTTACTTTTTAGTTTTCTATCCTAAAGGATCTCTAAATTTAATGATTACTAAATGTATTACTCTATTCAAGTGTTAATATTCATTTTTTATGAATCTCACTGCTCTATTTTGTATCTGTTCTAGTTTCTTAGATGTTTTCTTGAGTTGAGGGGTCCCAAACAGAGGATGCATATTTCAATAAATATATAGAACAAAAAGTGTTGAGCATTTCACAACTATCACCAGGAACATTTTCTGTTAGAAGCTTGCTACTTTTTTTTTTAATGAAGGACAAAAGTATTCACCTGATCGATTGGACAATTTTTTCCTCTTTTTTGATGGTGTAGTTTTACAATTAGAATGACTATCATATTGTTCTTGGTAGTGCCTCAATACTTTGGCAGTTGGTGACCAGAAGCTAAAAGTGCACTCCCAGGGATCTAACCTAGATTTGGGTGAATAGTTGAAACAGAGTATTACAAATATATATAACAAAATTTTTTACAAGCATCCAGAAATAAATATATTATACTTACATATTTAAAAAAAAAAAACTCTATTTAGTTTTAAACAAATAATGACTGTAAATCAAACAAGTGGTTTGACCAGATAAGAATACAGAAATCAGATTGGTTACACAGGGCATATATAATACTATAAATTAGAGTGTGTGTGGGGGGGGGGGGGGAGTAATTTCAACAATCTCATTGGAGTTTAGTGAGTAAACCTTCTTCACATTAACTTCTCCCAGGCAATTAATATACATCTGGGGTAACAGGACCTTATAAAAACAAGCCCAGGTCATACAATCAAATAATTGTAGATCTAATGTAACAAGTGTTTTATGCTTTTCAATAATCTTCTCAGCTTACTAGCATATTATACAATCCTAAACTTATCACTATATTAGTGATAAAACAGCAACTTCTGTAGTCACTGTGCATGTTCATTAAATGCAATCTTCCTACAGCAATTTATCAACCTATATTAATGTGCAGTAAAAACTAAAACAGTTGACCTTCAAGAGATATCCATGAACTATCAATACATGAAAAATGCATGAGGAAGGGAACAACAATCATAGATCACTTCTGATGCCAGCATCATACACACACACACAAGCTTAACACTAACAGATACCAGCACAGCACACACACACACAGACAAACTTTACACAAACAGAGTAGATTCAACACCTATTTTTCTCTAATAGGAATCAATATCAACAATACAACCAATGAATACAATGAGAACATGACACTCCATGACAGAAAAGCAATTAGTGGTGTATGTGTGTGTGTAGGGTTAAGCTAATCAAACAGGTTGCTTGAGCATAACTGGTAGGTGCAACTATGCAGGGTTTTTTTTGTAGCATGGCAGAAGCATTCTTTAACATAATTAAATCCAGTGTTCATCTAAAAAATAATCACATATCTTATTTTAAAATTCTTACTTGACCCAATCTGAAGTTTTAAGTGCAGCCCTGACCATTTCACATCTGTGTTTAGCTGGCACAAGATCCTGAAACAGAAATAATTGTAATTCAATTCAACATCAGATGTACAGCAATGTATAACACAGAATATGGACCAAAACTAATTGAAGTACCTGGTTTCAGCTTTACTGGCAGATCACAAAGAGAAAAAAAAAAAAAAAATTACTTGTTCCATTAAAATGATGTATATACTGAGTGTTCACTTTAAACCATGGCTCCTTTAAATGTGTTTCTTAATTTATTTTCCTTAAATCTTATTTGTACAGAGCATTTTTATATCACTTTGGATAAAGAGTCAAATTTGCAGGAATTGTAATTTTCAAATTTAAATCTGTTTTAACTTTATATTAATTACAGTTATTGTTTCACTTTCTATCATGTGTATGCTGGTGTATAATTATTGTTGGCTTAAGTGATTACTTGAAGATGTTTGAATTTACTTGTATTGGCAAATTAATCAGTTACAGATAAATTACAGATGATTAAATGCAAGTTACTATACAGCAAGTACACCACAAGGCTTAACAATGAATGACTAACATAAAAGTGTTATTGAATTGTATACTTTTAATAACCAATGTGTGATTCGTCCAGGCCTCTGTCTTAATAAAGATGTTAACACTATGAAAGCTCTTAGCTACCTATGTTATTTATAGATAGGCTTTAGTTTAAAATTATATCATTTGTAATGTTACATTCACAGTCTGACTTTGTGTGTGTGTATATCAAACTACTTCCAAAACGTCTCGCACATGCAGTGGCTGAACTCATGGTATTGTCTATTACAATGAAGTATGTACATGCCCACAAATCTTTTAAAAGTAAAACTGAAATAATAATGGATAACTACTATAAATCCTGGTATAAACATTACTTTAAAAGATTTATTCTTTTCTTTCATCCTTGGGTTGACTACAATTTGGTTTTGCTTTTTGTCTTCTTAATTTTAAATGTTCATTACCATGAAATGATCTTGTTTAGCATACAAAAATGTTTATTAAATCACTCTAAACATACTTTCTTGCCATAGCCATCACTGACAGGGGAAATGACACCTGAAACTACTTGAAATCTTCCAGTCTTATTGAGAGCATCTCGGCCTAGTTCTGAAGAGAAAATGACATTTTATTTGTATTTAGCATGCAATTATTAATAATTATAAAAATCAAATTCACAAGAGTAAAATGTTAAAGACAATATATGTGTGCTGGTAATTAAAATGAGCACCTATACGTATGAAATCATTTAAACTAAATGTAGATGTAACATTAACAGTTCCACCTTGCCTCCTGATCTTTGCTAATTATTCTGAAAATTTTTGATACTTAACAAAGAACTTATTAGCGATGTGAGTTTAATAAAGGAATCAATTTGATAATTGTAGGGAATGCAAATCTTGAAATATATGTTTTGTGTAAGGCTCATAGCCAATGATAGATACAGAAAAGTTACTTATTAATGACATCATGAGTCTGTAAAAGCTAAAGCACTATAAAAAGTTATTTTTATCTTGTGCTAGTAAAAACAATAATGATCCTATAATCTATCTGTGTGTGTGTGTGACTATTAATATTATTCCTTTACAGAAAAGAATGTGTTCAGCATTCACAATAAGTTGAAAATGACACAAGGGAAATCAAATGAGATACATTCATACACACACAAATACATAAACTGTGATTGAATACAGCCATAAATGTATTGATTCAGTTGGCAGTAGAAATAAGGAAAACGGAGACAGAGTGAGGAGATTGATAGATCCTGAAATAGAAATATTAGGCAAGTTCAACAGAAGAATCTTCCAGGGTAATTAATTATATCCTCTCTTTTTCTTACTTTCTTTTAATCCAAATATTTTGAGGATTTTCACTAAAGTACAAAGATCTAATTAATTTATTGAACAACAATTACATGCCTAGGTATTTAGATAAGTATGAGATTATTTGTCAACTATATGCACAGAATAACTATAATACTAAACACAAAATTGTCTAGTAGAAACATTATCAGTTCAATTGCTGGGCTGTCCCAGTATGATACTGTACAGTATATTCTAGACCTCACCATGGCACCATTGTGGATGTATCCATGGGGGAGATTAATAAGCTAATTTTGATAAACACTACAGTACGAGTAGATTGCATTTAATGCAAAAAAAAAAAAAAAAAAAAAAAAAAGAAAGGCTTACTAACTCATTCACATTGTTTCTCAAGTTCTCAAGTTCCCTTGTGGGAATCAAACTCCAGGCATGCCACCATAAGGGGAACTGGGCAGTGGCTCAAGGAGCGGTGACCTCACAAAACAGGTTATTAAATTATCTAGTTGTTGGGGGATCTTCAGACATAGGGATCAGTAAAAAGCCATTCTCTCATATTTGGCCAGTGGGAGAAATAGGGTTTTTTTTGGTTCAAGAGTCTCTAAGACCTTTAGCTCAACTCTTTTTTTAAGACACTTCCAAAGTATTACTCTATAGACTTTAGTGTGATTCAATGGAGTGACAGGACTGAATGATGTTAGCAGATTAACAAGAAAGCTTTAAGCAAATTTTGAGGTTTGCTATACAAAGCTGTACCTACCTCACATGGAGGGAAGGAAAATGTGACCTACAAAGTGTGTAAAAAAATAAGAAACAAACTACATGCTTCTAGCAATTAATTTGTTTCTTTCTTTGACAAATGAATTTCTAAATCTGCTTCAATGTAAATTAATGATACTGATATATAATGAACTATATAAGACTTGAGTCATAGCAATAGCTTATGAAAAGAGATGGTATTACATGAAAAATCTTCTGGATTGTTAGATGGTTATGCGATTGACAAGCTGCATCATTCAATACAACCATTTGAGACCAAGTTTTTAGAACTAGAAGTTATAAAGACTATATGACTCTATGTAAAACTAATTCCTCTAACAAATGTCAAAATGATACAGATAATTTTGGGATTTTCAGATTTGTGAGAATCTGAGTATCTAAGTCTCCATAAGCAAATTGTAACTATGGTAATTTATCCTAATATGACCTGATACATTTGAATATATATGCCTTTTGCTACAAATATCAACACTGTATCAAATATGTTTTAATACTTCAGCTTTCAGCGTTCACCCAAATCAACCTGTTAGCTAGGAAAGGGGAGGGAGTCTACTACCATCCCCACAACTAACTAAAGAAAGATCTTTTCAAGTGTAAAAAGACTTTGTCTACATTAGGATTCCAAATATAATGAATAGATGCACAGAATAAGAGGAAAATTTTGTTATAATTATAATATGTACATGTTTAAGTATATTTCTTTTTTTTTTATTTATTACTAAACATTTTTAAAACACTCCTTGAAATAAATATCCTGACTGTGCACAGGCCAAACCTGGTTTTCTTATTGTAATAAAATACAAAATAGATGGAGTCTAGATCTAATAGTGATGTCAAAGTGTGAAATGGAAAGTGAAAGTAACTCCTGTACTGTAAGTAGATCTACTTGTGTTATATAAGACCTAGACTGAGACTCAAGCTCTAAATGGAATTTTGAAGACTATATTATCATTTTTTGGACTAGATCTATAATGTCAAAGTTTATTGATCTAGATCTAACAACATAATAGACATTACTAGATAGCTATATTTATATTGTTACATGTGTATATCATATATATATATATATATTTATTTATTTATTTTATAAATTCAATAATACATGATATGATGATATCATCTAGACTAAATTAATGATCTAGACTAGATCTACTTGATCTAGACTGTAGTCAGTCTAGAGTAGAGCCACTACTATAGTACTATCATACATGACTGTGACTATCATCAATCAGTCTAGTACAACTAGAGACTAGAGTAGAGATCATATACAGATAATATTATATATAGATCTAGAATCTAGATCTGTCTGGTAAGTGTCTCTACTCTATATAAACAAAGATTAGTTACTTTTGGTATCAGTCAGTATTGACAGTATCTACTTTCGAAATTATTTGAATATTTCTACTCTAGATGATAGATCTAGGTTAATTAGATTTGCTGTAAAAATAAAACTTACCGAACATACGAAGATGCATATTAGTTATAGGGCTAAAAGATCCACAAGCTAATAGTATTACTTTTACCGGAGACCCCATTGCAATTGTTTATCATGCCTAGCATATTTTCTACAAATACAATAATCAGTCCCGTTAAGTGTTTACTTGCCAGGAACTGTGAGAATCTCGAGCTCTTGTTACTAGGAAAATAAAAAAATTCAATTAATTTATGTGGGAAAGGAGGGGGAAAATTTAGATTTACCAATTGTGGCTTTTTTCTTTGTCATTTCTAAATCACATGTATAATATCGAATTTTTATAGATCTATATATAGATCTAGATACAAGATCTTTAAAAGGTTTTTCCAGTTCTAATTTAGTTGGTTAAATCAACGTTAAATGATTAGTAATCATTCCGAATATAGATCTAGATGTCATGATTCAGGATTGAGGATTCTAGATTAGATTTAATACAGAACAATTAGTTTTAGGCTAATTCTATATAAGAGTCTAGTTAGACTATCATCACAAGCGCTTTGCGGTAGCCGACTAGCCGTGCTCGTAGTATTAGATCTTTCTTGGCAGATCTATATACACTCTATATCCCGAACTAATGCTTTGCGGTAGCCGACTAACCGTGGTATTAAATAGATATAACGCTTATCTTATCTTATATAATACAGACGTTACTTCAAAAAAAGAAGATGATTACGTCCTACGCGTCATGCATTTAGTCATGCATATTAACCAATGACTTAAATTCTGCCAAGTCACTGGTTTTTCTGGCTAGCTCAGGCAACCCATTCCATGCTCTAATAGCACTAGGGTAGTGCACCAAATGCCTCTTATATTATCTTATGAAATACAGACGTTACTTCAAAAAAAAAAATGATGATCACGTCCTACGCGTGTTCCTATGTCAATCTATTCATGCATGTTAATCAATGACTTTAATTCTGCCAAGTCATTGGTTTTCCTGGCTGACTCAGGCAACACAATCCATGCCCTAATGGTAACGATAATTAAAACAGCACACGCATTCGTGACATTATTAGACATTAAGCACGTCTTATGCAAGCCCGTCCATAACTTCGGATGGCCGCGTGGTCGAGGTCGTGTGGGTATGCTCACCAAACTGTCATCTCGATGGTCCCGGGTTCAAACCATGTTTGCCGCCATCCCCTGCCTTCCTTTGAGTGGTTCAAGTTACGACGTAGATCTTCATTTGTGAATGAATATCTGAAAAGACGTCAAAGTCGTGTAGTTTTGTTATTGGCGACCAGCTTAAATAAGTATCTAGTCTCTTTCAGACTCTAGCTTAATTTTACGATATTTTGGAATGGTTTGTTTTTAAAAATGTTTTAGGCCCTACATGTTTCGGTTGCTCCATCAGAGTTGAAGATAATTGACATCTTAGCGCAAACCTTCCGCAGGACTATGGGGAGGGGAAGCGGGTAAGGTATGTACCGGGACCATCAAGACAGCCAAACGACAGTCCAGCGCACATACCGCACGACTAGGCAGCAGGTGAGAGATGTTGAAGGTGGTGGCCGAATTCCAAATAACTGCGTTAACGTTAATCTACGGTCTTGTGTTACTTGGGCACAGGGCCGGATTTAAGTATGTGGAGGTCTCTAGTGGATCGTATGGTAATGTCGGGGTCGATTTTGATACCCAGTTCGTCCTTGTATGCCAATGTTGCTAGCTTTTGAACTTCTGATTATCCAGTCAATTACCAATAGAAGATTGTCGGGGAAAGCGTGGAGCCTTGTCTTATTCCCTTCTTCATTTCAAAGGAGTTTGTCGGCCTTCCATAGTGGATTGTATGGCGATTAAAGTCTTCATTTAGATGTTGGAAAAAAATTACGAATTATCTGGTATACTGTAAAGTCCCAACAGTTTCCGTATGACTTCTCTGTTCACATTGTCAAATGCTTTTCAAAATCCACAAAGGTTAGATAGAGGGAGAACTGCCATTCTACGGATCACTGTATTATAATATAATTCATGAACTATCTTGTCTAAATCCTGCCTGTTCTTTATGCAGTTTTCTGTCTAAAAAAGTAAAAGTAAAATTCTCCCTTTCAGACCTTGTGGTCTATAGGGCAGATGATGTAAAGATCATCTGATTCTGTGGCCTATGGTTTACGAGGGTGTCATGTGGCCAGCACTACAACCAACCGCCTTTACTTTTCCCCAACTAATGTCAGGTACCCATTAGAGCTGGGTGGACTCAGAGGCGCCCAAAGATCCTGAAATTAAAAATCCCAGGATTCAAACCTGGGACCCCGGTTCAGAAGCCAAGCGCTTTACTGCTCGGCCACTGCGCCTCCAGTTTTCTTTCTAGTGCTCCTTTAATCTATCCAGGATGACACGAGTCAGGACTTTACTGGGAATTGAGAGAAGTTTGATTCCTCACCACTAGAATAGATCTCTTTTATTTTGTCAGTTTCAATAGATAGGCCACTTTCCTGTCCATTGAGGTTATTTCTTGCTCCCAAACTTTTTGAAGGAGAGGATGCAAAATTTCTGTTGCTGTTCAGAGTCAGCCATCAATGAGTCTGTAGGTATTCCATGTGGTCCAGCAGCTTTACAGTTTTTCATTCATCTCTTTTCTGTCTTTTTTTTTTATAGACTCGTGTCAAAAGATATTAATTAAAGAATTTCTAATTTGAATTTGCTCTATGGTTTATTTATTTTGAAGTGTCGACGATAAGAATCTGCAAAAAATTTTCATCACAAAAGATTTTATAATCAATCATCACAACTGAGAATATATAGACCTACAACCAATTGGAGTACAAACTGACATATTGGAATGACTTGTACAAGGTAGTGTTCCAGTTAAATACATAACCAAACAAAGTTTGGTCCCAACATTGTCATATAAATATGATCTATTATTTTGTGATTTGTGGATTAAGGATGCAAAAATTCAGAAAAGCAAGAAATTATTTATTCATGTGATGAATGGAAGAGAGTGCTATGCTTATGAGTAATGTTTTAGTAATACAAATTATAAGTAAAACACAAGAGCATATTTCTTGGTCCTACTTTAAAGTAGTTCAAGTGACATCATTATTTAATTACTTAAGAAATTTGTAAAATCTTTTTTTTAATCAAAATTAGAGTATAGTTAATATCAGTGCTTTCTTAACCCTTTTATATTACATGAAATGTATAATATTGCTAGCAGTAAGCTAAAAACTTCATATGAACTTATACATAAAAATAAAGTAAATGGTTGTCAATTTTAAATAAAGATTTATTTGTGAACATCTTCAACATTACCAAAACTTTATTTTTTAAAAGTGGAAATAACATAGTCAATCGACATATAAAAAAGACATGTACCTACAGATGTGTGCACATACACATAAACATAGAAACCTATATTTGGAAAGAGCGTTAATATAGATTCTAAGTTAGTATAAATGAGTTATATATTGTTCATAAAACATTGAAGGCTGCTTCTTTACATAATATAGTAATGATAAAAATTATTAATTTGATTGTTACATGATGAAAAAAATATTTTTCAAATTCAGAAGCCTTTAATTCAATTTTAAATAATTTAATGAACACATAAACAAATACTTTGATAGTCCAGATTCATGAAAGTCATGAAAATAATATAGCTGAAATTCATGGCAACAATAAAACATTTATTGAACCATCCATAATCTGACAACAGCCACAGTTTCTCTTAAAAATTGTTATAAATTTCACAATTTTTTTTCATTTCAAATAATTACCAGATGTATTCAACAACATTTACTGCCAAGTATTAACTGTACAGATATTTTTAAACAAATAGGTTTAAAAATCAAAACTTTGTAATGAAACATAATCTACTTAAGTTTGAACCACATGATATCATTGCAAGTGCTAGCCATTAGCCTACTAACAACCATTTGAGTTCTCTAGTGTCTGTAACAACAAAATTTATGAGCTATCAAAATGATGAAAATTAATTTAATTTTAGCACCCAATTTTTGTAGACACAGTGAAGGGGTGATAATGTGTAATAATTTTACTCTTTACAGTTAAACAAAAAAAAGTATGACAAAAATTAAAAAATACTGTTCTTCCCTTTTCGTAGGTAACAAAATAGGAATTAAAACTTTAAAAAAAGACATAATAAAAAAATTGAGTTGAAGTAAATAGCCTTAAGAATGTTTCCCCTTGCCCCAATAACATCTTTTGATGAGCAGTGGAGGGTAGTTGTTCCTACCTAGCCTCACCATTGTCCCCCCTGAACTATTAATTTCTCATAATTCAAATACAATATATATAACATTTATTGCAGTGAAAAATAATAAAATACAATTAAAAGAAGCTTTAACTTTAAAGGATCTTTTAGTTTTGAACACTTTCTCTTTTTGTTTTTTTTTTCACTTGTGAAAAATAGTTATTTTAAATTAGGCAATTTTTTCTGTGTGAAATTATGAGGAATGGGTTTTATTTTAGATAAAATCTTAATATTTGTCATTTCCTGTAGATGCTTTTTATATTCCTTTGTCCTTTCCTCCATTCTGCTTTGAGATCTCAACAGAATGTTTGTTGCCAAATCATGAATGTTAGCTGAAAAATAAAGTTTACAAATGAAAGCAGCTGTTTTTACAAAACTTATATCAACTCACTCTCTTTGTCTATTTGTCTGTCTGGTAAAAAGTATACAAATATATACATAAAGTATACATTTTATTTCTCCCACATCCATTCTCAGATCAAGTTGAATCTTTGCAAAATTATTCATTGGCATAGACAAGACATGAATCAATAATAAAAAAACAAATAATTAGTCAAATAATTACTGGAATTAACAATTTTGTTTGATACCAAAAAGGGAAATTAATCATCCAGTAGTCACAGATACAGCTAAATGTGTAGGGTTTGTCCCCTTAGATAATTGAACATGTAAATTCTCCCACAACCATTCTCAGGTCCAATTAAAACTTCAAACAATTATTAATTGTACCTAACAAAACAAGAATGAATTTTAAAAACTTACTGATTAGTCAATTTATTATTGGTAATTAATTATTTGTTTGATATCAAATATGGGAGATAACTTTTACATTATTAAAATATATAGTTTTTAAGTATAGAGTTCTTTCCCTTAGATAAGCTTTTTTTAAAAATGATTTTTTTTAAATATTTTGCTTTTTTTTTAAATTGAATTCTTTGTCTTAGAAACAAAGGGAGATAAAAAAAAACAACAATGTATTATAATCTACTTACCTGGAATTTGTGGTAGTTTTTTGTAGCCTATGAGGCTCTTGGCCACAAGTGGTGCAGCCACAGCTGTGAGCTTTCCTTTTCTGGCAGTGTTATCTGTAACTGTTTCTTCTGCATCATCTTCATCCTCACTGCCCTCCTCCTCATCAGTGGTTTCTTCCTCTTGATTTTCATTATCCCCACAAATGCTCTCCACCTCTACCCCAGCATCCAGTTTGTCCTCTTTTAAGATTTCAGCACCATCCAAGTGTTTTAATTTAGGCAGCCTTTTTATTATGTTTGATCTAAGTGGATTAAAAAAACAAAACATTAAATACATATTGTTGAAAGAAACCAATGACTATAAGTTGTGAAAGAGTAAATATTGCTGCTCCCAAAAACTTTTACACCCACCCTTATAGCCTACTTTGAGTGTTATTAAACAGATAAAATGAGGATAAGAAATATTATTTAGTCAAACTAGAAATTAACAAACTCTTATTTAATAAATAATAAGCATAGTTTCTAACAACAACCAAATGGTTGCTCTATACAATTTATATGAGATATTAATTGCCCTTCAAATCATCAATATAAACAAACATATTGCTGTAATGCCAGTGGCAGAGCGATAGGGTTAATATGTTTGCAAACTACTGATACACATGACTCAGGTAAATCACACAGGTCAATGACTGTCAATGGACAAGGTACAGTACAGCTAGTACACGCAAATATGACTTGTGTTAAGGTCTTGTGATCAAAAGCCTTCATGGACCAGAGACAATGTGTAAAAAGGGCAGTAAGAACGGTACAATACAATGTGAGTCCTTGAAAATGTAGCTGTATGAGTCCAAGGAAAACTAGGAGAGTTTGGTACGGCAGCTCTGTTATGTACATCAAAGCTTTTGTAGTTAGTGTAGCCAATTGTGTAGTATTGGCTGTTAATGTATTTAGTTATTAAACCACCACATTGTTATTTGGAGCTGTTGCTGTCAAGTTCTTGAGTTCGATGTGTTGATCAGTGTTCAAAAAAGGCCGGGTAGAGAAAATTGTAACAATATAAACAAACATACCGATTATTGTGCTTTGGATAATTGCTATTCTAATGTAGCTCAATAAAAGAAAATAAAAATTATGCTTATAATTCTTTAAAGTGGGTAGTGGTTGTTTTATAATAATCAACTTTAACAAATAGATTTTTTTTTAAATTGATTAGGATTAATAAAAAAAACTAACTTGTATGACGATTGACTGACACATGGGTTTCCAGACAGGTTTAAAATAATAATTGACTGTGGCAAGTTTTCTGAAAGAAAATAAATGAAACAATGAATCTGAACATAACTTAAAAAGTAATATAAGGTATGGGGAGCGTGGTCGAGAGGCTAAGTATGCTTGAACTTGGCTTGGTTTGGCTACCTATGAAGGGGGCTCAAGGTTCCACACCCGACTTGGGCAGAGTTGTGTTAATTGAGTGCCTAAAGGCAGCACAGAAAACCTTCTCCCAGATATCTCCTCCCACCACTGGTCCACAAATGAGATTGGACCATAGCGCTCTGAGCATGCTATAAGCATGAAAGTAGCTCTATATAAAAGCTATAATTTATTTGAATGTATATTTATATGAATGTGAATTTCAGAATGAGTTTGTGATGTAGTACATGAATTTTCATTTTTACTTGCACCCCTAATGTGCAAGTTCTTTTTTTTTTTTACATGTTTCAGATGTTCTTTCAGAGTTGAAGCTAATCTACTTTTTAGTCTGAACCTCCCACAGGATGATGGGGAACAGCAGTGGGCAAGGTATGAACCAGGGATCATCGAGACAACAGTACAACCAGCCAGCCATCCCCCATCCTTTGGTTAAATAATGCATCATTGTGCTAATACTTTCAAGAACATGATGAAGAAAGCAAAAGAATGAACCAGAGAGAGAGAGACAATCAGATAGCATGAAGCTAGCTACCATTGCTTTTATGTGAAATTATTTTATCTATCATTTACACTAGTAGTTTAATTTCTTCCAGTGTTTATTATGGAATTAAATATTACCTTATTATCAATCATATCACTAATCAGTGATACTGGTATCATTAATGGGAAGGGGGACACCATTAACTTATGAATGGTCATATGACATGATGAGCCACAGTGATGCCCCTGACCTAGATATTCTTGAAGTGCTGGAATGTCTATGTCATATTTTTAGTTGGAAAAAAAAACATTATCATTGTAGACTTTGTTTCAATATTAAGAAATATCATCTAAAAAATGGGAATATGATCTTTTCTAAAAATTGGAACTCTAATAAAAAAAATTAAAAACAACTATTCTCTCTCTTACCTGTTTGTACTTCTTCAATAAGGTTTATAGAAACATCTAAGAAAACCAATTTATTTAAATGATCAATATTTTCAATAGTTGTAATCTTGTTTTCTGCTAAAATTAAAACCTGGAATACAAAAATATATTTTGTTCATAAACAGATTTTGTAAACAAAAAAAAAAGACAAATCATCAGTCATCTAAGCCAGGGGTCACAAGTTTGAACCTTTTTAAAGGTTGATAGTTAGTTCTTCTCAGTCCAATAGTTTAACCTGACATTTTTGTTCTAATAGGAAGAAGGCCTTACAATTTCCCAGATAACCATTGGCCACAGACACAAAACTAAACATCACTTAAACATGGAGTATTTGTTTTAAAAAGATACTTAACTTGCTAACCAAATAATAAACGTTTAAGACCAAAATAAGGTTTTGTTTGACAAAAATAACAGACTATTAATAAAGTATTGATGGCATAAAACGCTAGATTAATTTTGTGTTTTACAGAGATTAATAGGCAATATCTAACTTATTTCAACACAAAAATTATTTTTTTTAAAGTTTTAGACTTATTTCTTAACAACTTACTTGTAAATTAGGAAGGCATTCTAAATTTTCAATTTTGGAAATTTTGTTAAATTGAAGATAAAGATGTGTTACATCTGCACTTAAAAGCTCACAGCTATCAATTTGGCCGATGTTTTCTCTGTCGAGGCGGATGCGTCTTTTTTTGTTCAATTCTTTGATTCTAAAAAAAAAGCAAATTAAAATGACATTAAAATTACAAAGCTATATTTCAGATATGAATAGATAGATGTTCAGTAATGTAATATAATTTTATTTTAAATATTTATTTAAATAACCTGGTACCAGGTTTATACAGATTAAAAATACTCTCATGAGGCAAGCATCAAAGTAAAAAAAAGTTTATATACATTCTAGATGCAGAGTCACTAAATCTAGCAACTTTTTATTGCCAAAATATTAGAAAAAAAAAGAATAAACACAACCAATGTAAGCCTAAAATGAAGCTGATTTCATTGGCGAAAATAGACCACAAACTCTTCATGTTCAACAAAATCAGTATCTGGGTCCTGAAATTTTGTTCCCAGATTTCCATTCATGAGTAATATGTAATACATGTTTTTTTTAGCTGTTTAAGAGAAACATAAACAATTCAGTCATACTATTATATTTTTAATGATGTAATTGCTTAAAATGTCTAATTTGTTGATCATCATATGAGTTTTCAAATGGTCTAGTTCATTAACAATATTATATCAAGAAAAAAAAATTTTTTTTAAGTTAAATTATATTTTGTTGTTGCAAACAAACCAAAAATACCAATAAGTAAAGAGATAACTTATATTAAAAAAGGTTGGTTATGGCCAAAATAGAAAAATATTACTGTTTATATGGTTAGATTAATAACAGTTTTATAATAATTCATTAAACAAAATTTTACATTATTTTTTCTTAAACAATCCAAAATAAAAACCTAAAAATTATCTATTTATTTGTAAAAATTTATTACAATATGAAACAAGCTGTGCACCTTTGATGCTTTAAGAAAAGAACTGACTTAATTTGTAACAGAAAGCATAACTATTAAGAATTACATTTCCTCATGTGACCATTCTGATGATTCTGGGGGAAGATGCCTTTGAACAATCAGCTGAAGTGATAGACAGACTGATTTTGAATCTAGTTTTAAAAAAGAAAAAAAAACAACAATGGTGCATAATTTTTAAAAATCTTTAAAATACATAGACAAATGATTATTAGGATGCAAGACTTAATGGTTTTCTATGTGGAAAAAAAAATACATGTCTTAATTAGCAGACTATCCTTTTAATTTGGAGAATACTTCATTCAAATTATTTTCATATAAGGCATATTATAGATGGAATTAGATCTAGATCTATATGGTAAGTAGGCCTATCCTATATAATATGTATATATAGACCCTAATATTTCATATTTTTAAATTAAGGTAGATTTAACTGTTATTTAACATTACACTAGATCAAGTAATGTAATAATTTTCATAGTCTTGTAGATGTATATCTAGTTAAGATACACATACTTTTACTTTACTAAAATTAAAAATAAATTACTAGACGATAGTGTTGTACAAATACTCCTTCTTCCCTAGTGCTATTAGAGCATGGAATGGGTTGCCTGAGCTGGCCAGGAAAACCAGTGACTTGGCAGAATTTAAGTCATTGGTTAATATGCATGACGCGTAGGACGTAATCATCTTTTTTTGAAATAACGTCTGTATTATATAAGAAAAGTGTTAATAGACGATCTATTCTAACGTTGTTGTTGTTTTTTTTCCACCTTTGAAGACAGTTATAAACTGAATCAATATAAATGTTCTCCATTTTGTAGAAAAAACATTACCGTTTTCTTTAAACACTTCATCCACCCAGCTATTGAAAGTTTTTTTAAATGTTTCAGCATCATCTTGCGTTTCAATGGCTGCCATTTTGACGCTATTCCGAAACTAGGAGACTGGATTGTCTCCCTTGAAAAACAAAAAATGAGGTCATATTTTGTGATTTAGTTCAAAGTTGAAAGGTCGAAAGATTAAAAAAAATACAATTACTAAATTTGTTATGTGTATGCTAGACCACAGTTTTTGACCTATCTTTACAATTGTTATCTAGATTATATTATCTTCTACACCAGCATAGATCTTGATCTAGATTTTATATGCATTTTTCTTTGTATAGAAGACTGCTTACTGGATCGAAGACCCTGACTCTGACAAGTCAAATTACACGTCAGTTTCATAAAATGCGTTTTGTCCAGTTTCAAAGCGAAAGTGGACGTGGAGTTGGTGTCGAGCTCGGAGACGGAGGAGATATTGTAGATCTTAACAAATGTAGTTCAGAAATTCCAAATAATATGAAGGACTTTATCGCTGGTGGACAAACATACTTGGATTTAGCAAAAAGGTGTTTTTTCTTTGTATTATTAGATGTAGATTTACAAACCCATAATAGAACCACATCATAAGACTTAATTGATATAATAGACATAATGATAAGTCATAAATATAATCATACAAATGTAGTAAAAGCCCAAAGATGAGACCAGCGCGGGACAGTCCTGCTTTGGACCACCTTTCACGCTTTTCATAAAATGTCAGGGCAAGATGGCTAATGTTCTGCTTTTATCATCAAAGTCAATCAATGTCTTGTTTCCTTTTTTATCTTTATTTCATGTTCGCTGCTTGGCAGGCTCCAGTGTTTGAGACATATAAATCTAAATATAAAATTGAAGTTACGAGCTGAAACAAATAAATATACAAACATATTTAGCATATAAAGACAGCACCAGGGACCAAATTTTAATGAAAGTAATGAATTAAATGTAACAAAAATATATTATAAGGTACAGCACCAACCGAGGCACAAACCAGCAACCCTGGAGCAAAGAGAGTACAGTAACACCTTTAGTAAAATCACTATATTTAGAAACCCTTTTTGATAGAAGACTTAAAAAAGTAAAGTAGCAATTATTATTCATTAGGTAACACTGAACCTTGAAATACAAAAACAAAACGTAATAAAATACTTAGAAAGACACAAAGATAAATCACTTTACTTGTTCCAGATGCTAGGACAAAATGATACAAATACTCCTTCTTCCCTAGTGCTATTAGAGCATGGAATGGGTTGCCCAAATCAGCCAGGAAAACCAATGACTTGGCAATGTTTGTCATTTATTAACACGCATGACTAGATTGACCTAGATAAGATAAGATAAAAGTTGTATTCTGCTCGAGGTTTATTTACATTTTCGTTTTCTCATCTGCACCTGTCTCTAATATATTATGTACTTAAAATACTAGTAAAGTACCGGTTTTGGAGCCCGTGGTTAGGGGGACAGTGGTAAGACCACTGCTCCCTGGTAAACTCCTGCAGCCACCTGACCCCAAATTTGCGATGGCTTGCTATCCCTTTGGACCCGATCAGTATGGAAGAGAGGCAAGTGTTGACGTGTGGGCAGCCCAGCACTGGCAAATTTACTGCCCAGGCTTTCCCCCAGCAATGGAGAGGTCACTCAATCTCAGTTGCAAAGGGAAAAGATTGTCTCTCGAGACTTAAAATGCCACTGAAAGTACCTTGAAATTTGTGTAATACATTAACTTTTTGTTTTAACTAATTCATTAATATATAATTCTTTTAAAAGGCCAAATATGGCTAAATTAATATTATATTTAAAGCTGATAGGTGATTTCATGTATCAGGGCAATGATCTTCGGCTTGAGCTCTTGGTTCACAGCCTAATAGTGTTTATAAAATTAAGCCGCAAATTTGTAAGAGTAAATTAAGCTAATGACTAAGCTTTTTCCTACCTCCAATAGATATCAGTTTTAGTTTACTTAAATTTGAAAGGTTACATTTTGGCCATCCTCATAATGGTATGCCAGCTATGTCACTCTCTAAAGATGGCCTGTATTGATATTTCATTTGCACAGCACTTTGGATTCTCATCATTTAAAATGTGTAGCCCCTAAAGTTAGTGGGTTATTGGAAAATGCAGTATGTCAACTTGGATTTTAAAAATGAAAAATACCAGAGTGTTATAATTCTTATTGTAACTAATTAAAATCTTGCAGATGACACCCATCCTAGTGACGCCACTGATATGAAGTAATGGATATATTGTATCTGAATTCTGACTAACTTTTTTAGACTAGATACTCCCATGCTGTTCAGCACATTGTGTGGCAAGCAATCTCCATAATCTGTGGAGACTGAGGGATAATTAAAGAACTTATATAAAAGCTTAACTTGTTTGTTCCAAACTTCTCTCTTTGGTAAAGTATCTTTAATGATTAATGGTGAATAAAGCAAGACTGAGAAAGATAATGAGATGTCTTGCAAATATACTCCTCATTTTCTCTTTCTTTCTCTTCGCTTATTTACTTGAAAATTGTATTTTTATAAAATCAATTACCCATATTTTTTATTCTCAGTGCTGTTGACTCTGGTGAAAATGTGCTGAAACGCAATCAAGTTTCTCTCCTGAGTCCCATTGACAACCCTGAGAAGTTGATATGCATTGGAATGAACTACATTGATCATTGTGCTGAACAAAATATGCCTGTGCCCAAAGAACCAGTTGTATTTAGCAAATTTAACAGCTCTATCATTGGTCCCTTAGACAACATCCCTTACCCAGATGAAACAAATGTGAGAGATTTTTTTTTACATCAGTAGACATTTAAGTATAATTATTGTGAAACTTTGTTTATCTATAATGCCATCACATGTCATGAGTTGTTTAAGTTATGCATATCTTCTGCTTTGATTATACATTCCAAAAGATTCTATGTTTTCCCATAAACACCACAAAAGTCAGAATGAATTTAGGAATAGAAATCCCAAACACATTAATAAATAAATCCAACAAGAATAAATGTCTCAGAATCATAAAATGGAAATCACGTAAATATATTTGTTAAGCCAAACTAGTTGAACAAGCACTGACCTCTGCTAGATAAATCAATAATTTATTGAATTCTCTGTGCTCTGTTTTTCTCAACCTTTTTCATGCCAATTTTTTTTTTTAAATAGTAATGTAAATTAGAAAGAAAGGTCACTTAAATATTGTCCTACTAATAAACTAGATGTATCATGAAATGTAGATCTATTTTAAGAAAATTAAAATCTGCTATTACTATCTTTAAAACTGAATGTGCTTATCTTATCTTCTTATCTTATATAATACAGACATTACTTCAAAAAAGAAGATGATTACGTCCTACTCGTCATGCATTTAGTCATGCACAATGACTTAAATTCTGCCAATTCACTGGTTTTCCTGGCTAGCTCAGGCAACCCATTCCATGCTCTAATAGCACTAGGGAAGAAGGAGTATTTGTACAAATTTGTCCTAGCATATGGGACAAGGAATGTGCCTTTATCTTTGTGTCTTTCAGAGTATTTTATTAAATTTTGTGTTTGTATTTGAAGATTATGGTTCAGTGTTTTATGTATAATTGCTACTTTACTTTTGAGTCTTCTGTCCTGAAGGCTTTCTAAATTTAGTGATTTTACTAAAGGTGTTACTCTAGTCAAATGTGAATATTCATTTGTTATTAATCTCACTGCTCTATTTTGTGTCTGTTCCAGTTTCTTAATGTTTTCTTGAGTTGAGGGGTCCCAAACGGAGGATTATTATTGGCCTAACCAAGGTTAAATAACATTTTAGTTTTATGTTCTTATTTGATTTATAGAAATTTCTTTCAATAAACCCTAATGCTTTATTTGATTTTTTTATAGCTTCATCAATATGTGGATTCCATGACAGTTTTTCATTTATTATAACACCTAGGTATTTTGCGTTTTTAGTCTGTGTTACTGGTTTGACATGAATAAGATAAGTGGAATTAATTTTAGTTTTTTTGTTACTCTTAACAACTGACATTTTTCTGGGTGGAAAGACATGCTCCAATTTGATTCCCATTTCTGTAATTCATCTAATTCTCTTTGTAAAATATCTGTGTCTTGTGTTGTTTTTATTGTTCTCTATATTATGCAATCGTCTGCAAGTAATCTGACTTTTGTTCCTGAAGTTATGCAATTTGGTAAATCATTTAGGTAAATTAAAAATAGTAGTGGACCCAAGACTGTTCCTTGAGGTAGACCTGAATTTACTGTTATCGGTGTTGATTTAGAGCCATTTATTATTACAGTTTGTTCTCTCCCTATCAGAAAATCTTTAATCCACTGATGCAGTGGACCATTAATGCCAAAATATTTTAATTTTTTAAGCAAACTATGGTGGTGAACTTTGTCAAAAGCCTTAGAAAAATCTAGTAAGATAGCATCTATTTGTTCACTATTATCTAAACCTTTAGAAAAATCATCAATTAGTCCTATTAGTTGTGTTTCACATGATCTATATTTTCTAAAGCCATGTTGGTATGGTGTGAGGACTGTTCCTTGCTTTAACCATCTTGCATTTTCTCTAACTGATAAACTTAGATACTGAACTGATCTTCTCTAGTTTGAATCCCAATGGAAACTTAAGAATTTATTATTTGTTTCGAGTTGTGTTTGCTGAGCTCATATGTATTCTTAATTTATTGGACAAACATTTATTAACCATGCTTTAATAATTGTTAATGTTTCTTCACAATATATACAGATACTGACTGGTTATACATTTGTATTTTAGGATTTTAGGAACTAATATTTTATTATTATTTATGAAACACCTGTTTCAAACTTACTACAGGATAAATCATGCATTCATCATTTTAATATTCACCTCTGCAGGAATTGGATTGGGAAGTAGAGTTAACAATAATCATTGGAAAAACTGGAAAAAACATTCCTGTAAGTGTTGTACATTCTTAGCTAGTTTTACAGTTGTTACTTATGAGGTCTGCTAACACTACCTAACTAAAGAAAAGCAAAATACACATTAACTTATTTACTAGAAATAACTTAGGCCCAATTTTCCTTTAATTTTGTTATTCTGTAGTCCTTGGAAGAGATGAATCACCTCCCTTCATTTGCCCCATATGAATCATCAATTCACCTAATGGTATCACACTACAAAACAATGTTCATGGGTGCTCAGTGACAAACATCATTTAGAATCGGTTTTAAAGGCTGAGCTGATCATTGCTTTAGTTAAGAATAAAATATAATAAACTATTAAACCAGAATCTTATTTGGGTTTTCTAAATCATGTATTATTTTGTCCTAGTCTTATGGTTCTAGAGATAATTGTTTCTGACATGTGACAGAGTAATTTCTCATTTTCATTTTTTAAAAATTATTCAGAACTTTTAAAATTATCAAAGATTCTATTGTTCCTTGTAACAGCCATAGCTAGAAAACAGAAATTAGCTATAATATATTACTAAATCTTTTTTTTTGGTAGGAAATAAGGCCATGCATTTAAAATATAAAGGCATAAATACAATTGTCACGAAAAATAAAGAAACTTTTTTTTCACTTAAAAAAAAATGTTTTAATAATAATTTGTTTTAATAAAAATTTGTGAAGTTTTTTTTTCTATTTTTCAGAACATAACATTCTAAACTTTAACTATAGAATGCTAATTTTTTGTTTAGAAAGATAAGGCCATGGACTATGTATTTGGTTATACTGTGGCTCATGATGTCAGTGCAAGAGATTGGCAATTACAGCGTAATGGAAATCAATTTCTTATTGGAAAAAGCATGGATGGATTCTGCCCTCTTGGTCCTGCTATAGTTACAAAAGAAGATATTGGTGGTAAGTTCATGCTTTTTTACAAAACTAGAATTCTGTTCTGAAACATCCTTTTATTTTGTGAATAGTCCTTTTAAATAAATATATAAGATTCTTTGTTGGTTTGTCTTTATTTTAAAAGGAAGGAAACCTCAAATTAACCATAAATTGTTATAACACAACAAATAAATTACATACAAAACTTTTTGACTGAAGGTGTAAAACAGACGAGTGGAACATGAACAAAATTAAACCTGGTACAGAATTAGTTCAAGAAAATATTTTTGCTTCAATTGTATGTCATGTTGTGCTGCTCGTAAATGGCACAATATAATGTTTAATTTTCATTTAAAATAAAATTATTTTCCAAACATTAAAAAAAACTGATAATTGTTGATGTATGTGGTGCTATTTTATGCTAAATTTTTATATATTTGTGATGATAGATTTATGGGGATTCTTTGTTCTCACATAACAGAACTTTCTAATGAATAATGCACGCTACTAGATGGAATTAAAAACATTTTAATGAAATAAATCCAATGAGAATAATTAAATCTTTGAATCACAATATGGAATTCTCATGAAATAGATTTTTTAAGCCAAAAGTTATATGAATGATCCTATCCTAGCACCTCGTTATGTAGTTTTTCTTTCCCTGATTGTCCTGGACTTGAGAAATGACAGAGCAGAAATTTTCTGAGCTTAATTTTTTCCTTCTTAGCATTGCAGAATACCCAAGTGAATGACATTATTATATTGGTGATTTTTAATGAAACAAGTTCACTTTAATAGGCCACTTTGGCTTGCTGGCTTGAGACAATGTTCTTTGTACATGCTTGCGTGAATGTACTGTGTTAATAACAATCTGATTCATGTACTATGTTAATGACTTGCTGATTCTCTTTCAGATCCTCACAATTTACACCTCTGGACTAGTGTGAATGGTGTCGCCAAGCAAGACAGCAATACCAATCAACTTGTTTTCAAAACTGAAGAAGTTGTGGAGTTCTGCTCAAGGTGAACATTTCTTGCCTGCTGGTTAGCTTTTATTTATGTCTCATACAGCAGTTATTTCAAAAGTATTTCAAGCTGTTGATGACACTTTATCCCTTATCGCAAGTGATTTGGCCTCTCTCTTTAATGGTTTTTACTTTGCATTACTGTCTAGATGTTATTATTAATTGTAGAATTTGTCTT
Organism: Biomphalaria pfeifferi; assembly: GCA_030265305.1. Classification (NCBI taxonomy): domain Eukaryota; kingdom Metazoa; phylum Mollusca; class Gastropoda; family Planorbidae; genus Biomphalaria; species Biomphalaria pfeifferi. The sequence continues at coordinate 413,540 of JASAOG010000221.1, forward strand.
CTAAATTAAAGAGACTTTTGTGAAAAGAAAAAAAAAAACTACCTTCACTTTGAAAGTTTGTTTTATACAGCTTCAAAGAGACATTACATTTTGATAAATAAAATTAATTCTAAATTTACTTTGCTTGCAGATTTTTTACATTGAAGCCAGGGGACACAATCTTAACAGGAACACCTCCAGGTGTTGGAGTCTTTCGAAAACCTCCAGAATTTCTAAAGGTATATAATATTCATTTATCTGCAATTCAATAGAGAAAAAAATCAAAAAATATTTTATAAATAGATAGAATTTTTATTTTAAAATTCTTAAATATTTCTAATAAGTTCATTTCATTTTTCACATCTGTTAATTGAACTACCCTTTTTTTTTAGTCATTCCTCATGTTGCCTACTATCCACTAGGCTTAGTGTCACATAAATATTTATTTTTCTTAACAGAGAGGAGATGTTGTGGAAGTTGGCATTGAAAAAATTGGAGTTCTCAAAAATCAGATAGTTTAGCAGCCCAGTAGCCTGTTCTCTATTCACTAACACAAAATCATCAAGCTAGAGATCATAGAGATTTCTAAAATAAAAGATTCTTGTTCGCATTTATCAGCCATTGCTGTGACTTTTTAAAAGTTTAAAAGCAAGTTTTGCATTATAGTCTAACTTTAATCAATTAGCCAGATATTTTGCATTTGTCTGAAAGAAATGTTTCCATTTTATTTTTAGGTTTCCTATAAAAGGTGTAAACACATTTTACATTTTTACTTGTTGAATGTACTGTTTGAATAGTGATGACACTGTAGATAATGTAATGTTTGAAATGCATTTTATGTATCTGTAAAATTTTATAAAACTTTTTTCTTTGCAATCTTTTCTAAGGAATATCATTTTAATAAAAAAAAATTTTCTTGCTATTTTGCTATACAAATTTTTATAAAATGTATGTGTGTGTAAGGTTAATACAGAAATGTGTTAAAAGATTCAGATTTACGCTATTAGATCTACTAACTTACATTTTTTTTATTCATTGTGGGTGTAGTGTTTGCTTTATTGAACAGATTCTGGAAAGGTCTTTAATGTTAAAAAAATAATTGCATTTTATTTCTGTAACTTCAATCTCTGCACAAATTTGTATTGTTAAATTTCCAATGGATTGTACTCTTGATAAAATATTTGGATGGTGTCTGTCTTGTGTTGAGTCAACAATTAGAACCATACTATGTGTGTGTTCAGGTCAGAAACAACAAGTCTTAATAAAATATATTTGTAAACAGAATAGAGCCCAGCATTATTCTTACAGTTTATTAATCAAATAGATATGAGTTTCTATCCTCAGAATTATTCTTCACAAAACAAAAACTAACCTTTCTTAACAAACTCACAATATGGTTGACATTATAAACAAAAGAGTATTTGATATTAGAATTTTTAAAAGGTCATTTAAAAAATTCACTGTCATAAAACATATTGAAAGTTATAATTTATTAAAAAAAAATAAAAAATACTTCAGATTACTACAAAGCTATGTAAGGACAGAAGTACAAGAATTTTAAGGGACAACAGTAAGTTTAGAAACTATGAGTAGGGTAAAGTAAGGATTACCTAGAGAAAAGAAAAAAAATCACAGTCTGAAACCAAACAGGATGGAAAAATAGATAAACATATTTACTGCGTCATTAATTCTTTGCAATGGCAAGCAAAGTAGGGAGAAAAAAATATTAGGAAATGACTATCAATAACATTCTAAACGAATAGATTAAAAATGCATCACTTACTAATAAAAAGCCTGAACAAATGATCAAGATAGAGAGGGGAGGACAGAGTCACAACATGAAGCCAATGACAATACAGGATTATTATTATCCATTGCACTGTTTAAATATATATGTATACATTTTTGTTTGTGTCAACTCCTTAATCTTAGGGATCCAAGATATGATTTATTTATATTCATTTAATGTCAATTTAATAAACACACAAAATGTAAATATATATATATATACTAGTTTTAATATCTTTGAAATAAACAGAATGGTTTCAATACAAAAGAAAAAGGGTATGTAACAGATTAGCTGAGAAAGGTAACTATTGGGGCAACTATCCTATGTCATCTCTGCTGCCCAGTACCATTGGGCGCAACTGTTCAATGTCATTTCTGCTGCCAAGTACCATCTAAAATTTTTTGTTAAGAATTATTTAAACATCTGAATAATTATACAATTAAATGAAGGAAACATACAAAATACATTTGACAGACTAAAGGGACATGGTATAACTAAGGTTAGAAATTGTATTTAATTATTAAGGAAAAATATTGTGTAACACATTCATGAACAAAAAAATGCATAATTAATATTATTTTATACTATACATTTCAATTCAGCTAATTAATTTATTCTAGATTTGTTTCCCAATTGTACAACGCTAAAAATATTGTATTTACAAGCAAAAAAAAAAAAAAACAGTCTACCAAACACTATGCTTCACTTTCTCCTTCTAGTGTCTGCTGGTCCTCCATGATAGGTACAATGAGATTATCTTTAGACATAAGGTTGTATTTAGTAACAAACTGAGTGAAGCGTCTACACAAATAGGTTTCATTCTGAAAAAAAAAAGGAATGTTAACAGTTTATAGTAAACATAAACTGACTGATTGTGTGGCTTAGTGGCAAAAACTGCTTAGTTACCTTTCAATGGGGGCACGAGTTCAAATATCAAATCAATTAAGAGTTGTGTTTGCTGAGCGCCCCAAAGGCAGCACAGAAACCTTCTCCTAGGTACCCCATCTTTCCACTGATCCACACAAAAAATTAGACCATAATGCTCTGAGACAACAGGGATGCAAGATGTACTGTACAGAAGCATTTTGTTTTTAGTTAAATTGTGACAATTGCTTTCAGTTTGTTGCATTTTTTAGAGATAGTCCTGCCCTCAACCTGCCGCTGTGACTGCTTCTCATTGTATTATTCCTTGGCTCTTGCAAAGCAGGAAGTTTTGGCGCAGTTGTAATTTTGGCAGACATTTAGACGCTAAATGTTCAAGACATGTTTTAACCCATGCCTAATTTCAAATTATGCATAACGTTGAACGCATATGATATTACATGTTTTTTGTTTACCAAAAATTAAGATTAAACAAACTACATTCTTGTAAAAAATTTTGATGATAAAAGTAAATGATTGTACTAATCATTACAATAATAATTACCTCATACTGATCAAAGAGAACCCTATGATGAAAGTATGCATGAGAAAATATCCTGTAGACACGACGACAAACTGAACCTAGTTTTGCCACAGAAGAATCTTTTATGCTCACTCTGTTTAAAAAAAAAATGGTTGGATGTATTAGAAATTAACAGTTATAAGAAATATGCTGGATGAATTTCGAATTGGCAGTCAAAGAAAAATGCTGGATGAATTAGTTATTGGTTGTACAAAGTTTTAAATTTTTAAAAAAATTAATGATTAAATAATGATAGACAAAATGTATTAATGTTTTTTTCTTAGGAAAATTATCTGCAATCGGAAAATTATCTGAATTATCTGCAATTCATAGAAAAAAAATTTTAAGCAGCATCTAGTAGGTGAGTCCTCTACATTTATCTACAAATTCATAAGCTTTTTTTTATGAATGTGTATACAACATAAAAATGTCTATGCGTTGACAATATCTTCATTCTTTGTGAGACTACAAATAAAATATTCATTGTAATAATATAATATGTTAGTATATAAAGGTATTATATTGATAGCAATGTCTATGTTTAAATTGATGCTAAATTTATTAAAAAAACAATCTTTTAAACTTTAAAAACTAAAAATTATTTTAAGTTAGTGTACATTTTTTTTTCTACTATGCAAGCAGCTAATATAAAATTAATACAGAAAAAAATCAATAAGTTTAAAAATGTATAATTTCTTTTGTATTGATCTACAGAGAAATCATTTTGATAGCACCTTTTGAACTAAGTCAATTATTAGTCTATAGACAGCAACCTAATATCCTAAGCTCTACAGATGTATTTACCTGCTTGGAAAATATTTATTACTATTTAAAAGACATGCTGCCCCATCTAATGTATGTCTTGTGTAGTCAATAGCTGGACACTGAAAAAGATTAACGAAACAAAATTTCCATGAAGTCAAGTTTACAACAAAATTTGTTAATCAATTAGAAATAATCACACACACACACAAATGAAATAAGGTAACAAAATATTCAGAATAACAAAAGTAGCTACTGCACCTATTTAGGTAGCACAATGAAGACAGTTGTGAACTGAGAGTTTTGATATAAACATGACAGACATCACAAAAACATGTTCTTTTAACTATTTGTTTTTAAAGTCATAGAAAACAGACATACTTCTTTTGGTGTTTTATGTGCTGCACAAAGAAAAATCCATTGTTCTGTGGCTGTCATTTGTGTACAGGTCTCTGGGTTACATTCTGCCTGCAATGCCATTTCAAAATGTGTACATATTTAAATATTGATGGACTATACAGAGAAAAATAGATTGTAACAAATAATAACTTGATATGATGCAGCCATGAAATACTTACAAAAGAAATAAAGACCTTTTTTAAAAAGAAACTTTATTCCCCCACCCTCTTTTTTTAAAACTTTTAACAATATTTATTTATATATAATTTAAGTAAGGAGCTACTATTCCTACTAATTTTATAAAAATTGAATGAATGCTAAAAAACATTCAGGCCCAAACAAAATAATAATACCCATTGAACAAATTATACACGATTGTGATAAATATACTAAATTTATACTTTTTTCCCCAAATATATTCAAAAGCCATGAAATAGAAATGTTACCTGCAGTTTAACGGCTAATCCATTCAACTCCATGCAAAACTGTCTGGAAAATACAAAATCACCTTTAGATGATCAAGAGGCCTCAAGTAAAATGAGAGTTTCTCAAACAATTAATTCTTCCTGCCAATGTACATTGAAATGCAAGAAATAATATATTTACCGTAGATGCTCATATTTCCATACTCCTTCATCTTGTCCATCAGGAGGATTCAAGATTTCTTCCACATTTGTAAAATCTTTTCTAATAGCTTGCTGAATGAACTAGCAAATAAAACAAACCAAAACATGCAAGTTAATTATTTTAAGAAGACATAGTCACCAACAGATTTAACTCTTTCTCTCCTAATCATGGGTTTGAGAGAAAAAGTTAATTATTAAAATGTAGCCAAATTGAATAAAGAACAAAATGTAGAGCAAATGTCAATTAAAGTATAAATAGTATTAATTGCAGGGCATTGGTAAAACTTTATGTCATTTACTAATAAAAAGTCTTCTCACCTGCTGAACAGCTAAAGTACTATCCATCTCTTCAAAAGATTCATCTTCCCAATTACACCATTCCTGTAGTGAAACCAATGACTCATTATTGAGATTAGTCTCATTGAAATTAGACATGTTGCATGCAGTAGAAGCATATCAGAAGCATATTGTATAGCAGAGTAAATGTAGAATGTTATAACCACACTCCAATAAAAAACAAAGCTACAATCACCAAATTTCATGAGTGTTCCAACAGGAGGTTTTGAGGTTACCCCCCATCCCCCAAATAAAAACTATAGCAAAACTGCAGACACAAAATTCCATGAGCATAGTCCGGGGGGAGGGGAGTAATGCTTAAAAGGATAGAATGTTTAGCAATAAAACTGCATATTGAGGATTCCTTATGTGACTCATTTTCACGCAGAGATACAAGTTGTTTACAAGAAGTGGATCTCTCGAACTATGTACTACCACATTGGGCTTTTAAAGCATTATCATTAGTATCTGTAATGATTAGTTATTAGTTAGACATAGGAAAAACTTTAATATATACTACTCACTATTAGACCTAGATCTACATTTCTAAGTTAAGGTCTATTACTAAAAATAGTTTTAAAAATAGTAATCTAGACTCTATCTCTATCTAAATTCTAGCTCTAACCTCTAGATGCTAGAGCTAAGCTGTATCCGTAAATTTTGTTTTGCTTCTAAATATCTAAAAGATATGTTCATTAAATGGTATAATTCATTGTCAAGAAAATCTAGGACTAGACTTCTAGATCTATCTTCTCAAAATCACTCAGTAGATGATATCTAATATTAAATAACTATAACTATATCAAACTATATCTACTAACTTGGATCTAGATCAAATATTAGATCCAATCTATTCTACCAGACTATGTGACTATAGTCATGTAAAGTAGACCTACATTAGATCTATATAGATGGCCAGTAGGTCTACTATATCTAGATGTCTAAATCTATTCCCATTTGACGTATAGAAGTCAGCAGGCAGGGTTCGAAATAGAAAAATACAGGGGCCATCGTAACAACAGAGAAAGGGCCGGGCATAATGATACTCTCAACTATGATACTTTTGAAATCTACACACTCTAGATCTAGAGATCAAAAGTATTCCAATTAAAGAAACTAGATATATCTTATCTAGAATAGATCTATCTAGACTGAATCAAATCACTGAAGGGAGTATTTTTGCCATTCATGTAATCTCTGAAATGGTGTCTAATGTTGAAGTACATTCACATGATATATATTCAATTTTTAGAGAACAGAAAGCTTTTTTTAAATGACTATGGTGGAAGGAATTGAAGATTTGAAAAATATCTAAGATCTCTATGAAATGCTTGTCTGTTTACTTTCGCTGATAAGCTAATTTTTCATCAAAAATGCATTAATTTTATGAACCCAACAAAAGTTGATTAGACTTAATTATTATTTATTATTATTAAAATATATAATAATTCTCTTCATGGCTCAAGAGTTTGGACAAGAAGTAAAGGAAAGATCTATCTTTTATTTCAGCAAGTCGGACTAGAGTTACCCAACGAAAAAAAATGGGGGGGGGGGGGAGAACACATCACATAGTATTAACCCGTCATAAAATAGCAGGGCCAGATTTAACCTTTGTGACCAAGAAGTGAAGAAGTCATGGAAAGATCACTCTTTTTTATTTCTACCCCACGTAGTTTAAGCGGTGAAAAAAGAGGGTGGGGAGATCAAGTAATCTACTATGTATTCACCAGTCACTAAATAGCACAATTATGTGACAATAGTAGGGCCGGACTCAACTAATTATAGATTTTTTTATATTATTATATTTCTGATATCTAGAGATCAATCAATTGAAATGTAAAACATTTGGGAATGACAATTAACTTTGTATTTGTATCAGACAATGCTCGGTGTCAATGTAAGAGTGATATTTATAGATCTACTAGTCTAAAGATTATAGTAATAATTAATACTTTTTTTAATAGATGATCTATCTAGCTTATAACTATAACTTAGTATAACTTTACTAAGTCACTAAGTAAGTATTTCTAGACTCTAGTCTCTCTAGATAGTAGATTTTAGTTGCAGTTTTCTGAGTTGACTTTTAGTTTTTAGATCTAGATCTATATTATATCTAGATCTAGACCCTAGAGTTGACAAAGTCACAGACTCACAGAGTCTGAATCCGTCACTGCCGTCAGTCAGGTCAGTTTTGTTGTTTTGACTGAGTGTCAGTCACTGAGAGTTGAGTCGTCAGTAGTAGTAGTGACACTAGTACTAGACAGACTAGTCACTAGAACTAGAAGATTTGGATCTAGTCTAAAGCTATCTTAGTATCTAGATTTATTTGCGGCATCTTTATATATTTCTATATAATTTTACAAAATAGCTATTTATGCTCTACAAACCTTTGCTTTCGTGCCAGGCCTATTGCGGCGGATTACTGGCACAGGTTCATTTGCCATTTTCATTTTTGTTACAATACAAGCAAAGGAAGCGATCAACTTCCGGCAGTAATAAAGATAAAATAATTTTCCGCACTACCATATATATGATCATATTTTTTTCGTCTTTGGGGTGCTGAGACAGTTCTGCAACCAAATACCTCCACTTATCTGGTCAGCAGCTGTTCTTAGCAGGATATCAAGAGTGACTACAGAGAGGTTGGTCCACTCCTTGTCGTTATCCAGACAATTTTTTCTTGGGAGTCGGATGACCCTTTCTACGTACTCCCTAGGATAACTTTTGACAGCGAGTCATTATAGCCTATGTCTTGACAAGCCTCCAAGGATTCCAGTAGGCCTAATATGAGTGTCAATCCTTACATTATTTTGTGGTGGTTATACAGGATAGGAATATGAAGAAATTCCCAGTATTCAGTGCTGCCTTCGGCCGCTTAATAGCGAGCGGGACCCGTTTCAGAGTGTTGTTCGCTACAAGGAAGCAGGGTCGGTCCTAAGGACTGTGGGGCCCTATCCCTGATAACAAAGATTTTGGGCCCAGTAAGAGATGAACATTGGCCTAAACGGGTGCCCTTAGGGCTGAGTCTGGGCTCAGAAAATCCCAGTGTTAAACCCTTGTGGGGCCAGTAAGGGGAAGGACGTGTGGGCCCCAACAGGGCAAGAGATACTTGGCCCTTTGGGGACAATTAATGAAAGCCCAATTAGGGCCCTTTAGGGTCAAGTCTGGGCCAAACACATGGTCCCCATTCGGGGGATGAACGTTGCCCCAAATGGGTGCCCTTAGGGCTGAGTCTGGGTTCAGTTAGGGGGCCCAGATTAAACCCTGATGGAACCCTCATGGGGCCTTAAAGGGCTAACCACATGGGCCACATTTGGGGGATGAACGTTGGCCCAAACGGGTGCCTTAGGGCTGAGTCTGGGTTTAGTTAGGGGGCCCAGATAAAGCCCTGCCTCATGTGGCCCAGTAAGAAATGACACTGAGCCCTAGCTGAAATGGCATAAATAATTACATAAACAATTTACTAGTTGAAATTAATAGTTTATTGCATCATAAAATGTTAATGTTAGCAACTATTAAAAATCATTAAAAATACCAGAATACACTAAAAAACTTTTTAAAAAAGAAAAAGCAATACCGGTAGCAAACATTTTAACTGAAAATTGATCCTATAATATTATAGTATACTATGGAAAATGCATTGAGTCAACAAAAAAGTTGTAAATGATAACATGAAAATCTAACAAATGTATAAAGAACATAATTCAGGATCATCTACACAAAGTATAAGTCTGCTGTATAAAAATTATGTTTAAAGCAAACAGTTTTGACAATCATAAAAACAAAAACAACTTAGCTTTTGTAATTATGTACAAAAAAGATTAAAAAAAAAAAAAAGTATTGAGTTGGTGGAATGTAATCAATATGTACACTGAAATAAGTAAAAGCATATTCATTTAAATATTAATTGTAATAACAAATTGCTTGAAATGGCAAATTAGAAATAAGTTTTTAAAATATAGATGCTTATATTTTAAAAAATACAATAAGTACTTATTGTACCATAAAATGTATATACATTTTTAAAAAAATATAATGGCTACCAAATTTATGAAATTTTAACATGCACAAAAGCTTGAAAATGCCTATACAGAAACCTATAAATTATATATAGAATGTAATTCAGAATTATCTAAACAAAGTATGAGCCTGCTGTATGTAAATTGAAAAGCAAAGTATTTTGACAATTATGAAACAATATTTTTTTTTAAATTAACACCAGATTATGTTGTAGTTCTAAAGAAAAAATGACCAAAACACAAATAAGCTACCTGTAACAAGTTTGTGAAATGTAAGCAATATAAACACTGAAATTTTTAAAACATACATTTAGAACATAACTGAATATTAAGTAAATGACTTAATTTGTTTAAAATGAAATAAATGTGAAACATACTTTTAGAAAAATACCAGTGCTTACTTTACAAAACAAAATTAAATACAAAGAATAATTAATAACCATAAAATATATAAATTTAAACAAGTAAAATATAATTAGAGAATGGTGCTTTTTAATCAATAGGGTATACATGCACAAACACCCAAAGCTGAGTATGTTTGAGGTAAATATTCTCAAGACCTCGTCTAATTTTAGAAGATAATATTTCAAAAAAATATAGGTCATGTACGTTACCCAGTGCCAAAGAAAAAGTGTGTGCTCAACACTGAAACCTATACATTTATATAGAGCGCATGTTTATAATTTCAACAAAATATTTTTTTCAATTTTGAGCAGAGTAGCTGCACTATCATATTCATAATTTTTTAACAGTGAATATTCTATGTAAGTAAGAGCAAATGTTTCAAGCTACTGTTCAAAAGCCAGTAAACAACAATGATGCTCATATGGTACATCATCTGTAACTGTCAACTTATAACCTTATGTTGCAATAAAAGTAAAGTTCCCCTTTCCAAACTTAGCATCTATAGAGCAGATGATGTTAAGCGAAGGCCATCAGTTTCTTTGGCTAATGGTTAACAAGCAGGGTGTCATGTAGCCAACAAAACAACTGTCTTTACTTTCCCCAGCTAAAATCAGGTACCGGTAAATACTGGTGTATTTGAAAAAAAGCACAGTAATCAACAACCAAGAACCACTACATGTTTTATGTAATGCACCTACATAGAATGTTATTAAACTAACAAGATCCAGCACATATTTGAAATATTATCTTTACTTATTTCTTTGTTGTTAAGTCTAGAAAGGTTTGTTTTTTTTCCATTAGTCATTAGTTCTAATATCTGTGGTATGTAAATAAATTTGCTTGTGCATCTTACTTTTTTTTTTTACTTTATCTAGCATTTATAAACTTTGATTAGGTTTGTTTGTAAAATGTTTTACATGTTTGCAATGTTCCTTCAGAGTGGAAGCCATCATCCTTCTTTTTTTTACCAATTCTGTGCCATCACATATAGTTAGTAGCCAAGTTCAAGTACTTTCTCTAAGTTATTTGACAGACTTGGGTAACTCACTTGAATAGTCTAAGAAGAACATAAAAAAAAAACAATAAAATATATACCTATGATTTAAAATGAAATGTTCATATAAAACATACAAAAAACAAAAACACAATGATTTTCACTTTTTCCAAACCAAAAAGTGCTATTCATGATTTGTGTATGCAGGCTTCATTAACTACTGTATTTTCGCACATGTACTCTGCACATGCATATATCCTGCACAATTTAAAAAAAAAATTTTTTTTTTTTAAATCTTACAACTCGTATCATATACCCTTCATGTGAAACATTACTTGCTGTTAACTAACAGTACATTAATTGTTGTTTATATGTCCCTCAAGATGCAATTGTGCTTCAGTTGTTCCAACTTCAAAATTCTGAGAAATATGAGCCTACCATCATATGTATAAGTAGTATGTTTTTCCAACAGAAAGTCACTGACATAGTTATCTGGTGATGGTGGAGAAAACATTTCACAACCACACAGCAAACTATAGGAGATATAATGACCTAACAGTTTACACACAATGTTCATAAAAAATTAAAATACTCATGAGCCTCTTAGGTTAGGTTGACGCAGCATTTGATCAAGAAATGATTTAAAAGAAAAGTAACAATGCAATTGTGGCATTAAAAAAAAATTATAAAGATTATGTTAGCTAAAAATATGGAAATAAAAATTCATACCTGATATCCATAATTTGGATTGAAAATTCAATACATTTATTTTCTGTTTAAACCATGTCCAGTCCAGCCAAGTTATAATCCATACTATTGTTCTCTTAATGGTGTTTTCACTGGATAGATCTGTAATATATAAGATGAGATATGATTCTGCTGACACATTAATAAATAAATAGCTGAATTATTGTTTCACATAAATGATATTTTACATCCTAAATCCTACAATATAATATGGGCCTTACCAAATTTTCATCCTTCAGTTTCACTTCTATTTCCAACAGTGATACATCATTTGCCATTGGGAAATTAGCTTCATACCCAATCCTGATTGTATTTATCTCTGCTTCTTTTAATTGCTTTCAATTGAAAATGAGTCTGTACTGCAGTCAAATCTTTTCTCCAGCATTTCTAGAACATGTTCTGCAGACAGAAAATAAAATAAGTATTCAATAAATTTTACAAGTAAATCTAGACTGCTAATATAAATTATTCAGGAAATATGGATCATCAGATTTGTATACAACATTTTTAGCATGAAAATATTGTAAAAAAAATTACCAGTTTGATCAATTCAATGCCAATAAAAAAGAACAATAACATCAATGGAGCTCTTGTCTCAACTTGACTGAAAGTTATTTTCCAACATGGTCCACCTTGAAGAATATGACAAAATATTAATATAGTAGCCTAAGTATAGTAATAATTTTTTAAACTTAATAAATTGGTAATTATAATAAAATTGAGTAGTAATAATACATTATATTTAAAATTAAATACCTGTACTCATTGACTCTTGGACAGATCCAGCAAGAAGTGATCATAGTATTCATAGTGATGCCATCATTCTTTCACTCTTTGGTTCCAAGAGTCTGAAAATCATTTTTTTAACATTTCAATTTTTTTTATCAAAGTTTAAAACATCTTAAAAATTGGGGCAAAATGAAAAACAGGATCATCATTTTTGCTTTACAAAGGCTAATGAAGGCTTATTTTTGGCCACTAAAAATTTAATAACTTCGCTCACAATTAACTCAGCAATATAAATTTGGTATCATTGGAAAGCATTTCTCAAGCTCTATTTAACCAAATAGGTTCCATTGCATTGTGATCATTTTGAAATTTGTATTGAAGTACATAATGTATGCATGAGAAATATTAAACACATACATTGATAAGGCATATAAAAGCAATATAAATATAAAGATAAATTATAAATTCTGCATAACATATTGATTAAGATTGACTAGTTGCAGTATAATATTGTTAGATTTGCTTCTACAAAAAAGTATACACAAATGTATTTATAGGCCTACATTTTTCCATTTAAATTGAAAATAGATCTCTAGAACTCACGTATTTCAAAATATTAATGGTTGAAGAATTTGGTTTTACTATCTTTTCTAAATTGACTTTCTAAATCTAATCTATTAAGGTTTAATAAACTGTGAGACATGCCACAGGATTCGAATGATTATAATTATTATTTCAAAAGGTTTCCCTTACGTCACTTAAAATAATTATTTGTGCGTAGTCTGACTAAACCAAAAAAGCACATTCACAAACAAAAATGACATTAAAATTAAATCTAAGTGTAGATCTAGATCTAATCTACTAATCAACTCAAGAAAACATTAAGAAACAAAACATACACAAAATAGAGCAGTGAGATTCATAACAAATGAATATTCACATTTGACTAGAGTAACACCTATAGTAAAATCACTAAATTTAGAAAGCCTTCAGGGCAGAAGACTCAAAAGTAAAGTAGCAATTATACATAAAACACTGAACCATAATCTTCAAATACAAAAACAAAATTTAATAAAATACTCTTAAAGACACAAATATAAAGGCACATTCCTCGTCCCCTATGCTAGGACAAATTTGTACAAATACTCCTTCTTCCCTAGTGCTATTAGAGCATGGAATGGGTTGCCTGAGATAGCCAGGAAAACCAGTGACTTGGCAGAATTTAAGTCATTGGTTAATATGCATGACTAAATGCATGACGCGTAGGACGTAATCATCTTCTTTTTTGAAGTAACGTCTGTACTATATAAGATAAGTATAAAGTAATAAAGTAGATCTATTTGTCTAATAAAATAAAAAGTACCTTTGCATGACGCACACATTCCAAAGTTGTTAGAATGAGTCGAGTTAATCACAAATCAACACAATCTTGAAGTAGATCTATGAGTAGGCTACCATGACTGGAATTGAATGGTCATGGTGTTCGGTTCTGGCGCTATTTTTCTTAATGAAGCAATAGGCTGTATCATGTAGACCTGTCTCTGGTTGGTCAATTGTAAGTAAGCCACGTGACCGGGTAGCCTCCACATTGACCAGCGGTCCGGTCTCTTTTTTTCCCCCCAGGACTATATTATAGACATCATAATTAACGAAGATGGTTCTTAGAAAGTTAGATTGCACGATTTAAAATTTTAAATCATAAATATTCTTGAATGGGGTATATAGTAGATATTAGATAAAACACTGACACGTACATAGTCTACAACTATGGCTACAACACATTTGCATGCCTCTTGATTTTTTTGTATGCTCTTCGTAGAATCAGTCATCGATAATATTTACGAACTATGCCTATAATTTAGTTTATTAGATATGTCATGGAGCATATGTTTCGAGTCATAACTTTTTTTTTTTAATGTATGAAACTGAACAGCAAATCCTGTCCTTCATATCATGATCTTGCCAGTTATATCTTAAATTCCTTGAATTATATTTAAATCATAAGATAGTTTTAGTGACGTGTTTCATTCTATTTGAATGTTATTGACCTAAACATTTTTGTAACTCCTAAAAGAAAGAGATCACAAGGTCTATTACGTCAACAAAAAGATCGAGTAAAGAAGTGGTACGAAAAAGATTTACAGTGAGAGTCAGTGAGCCTTGACCTACTGACCATCAGTGTGCACACGTGTACTTTCTTGCTTGCTAGCACGCAGCGTTCTATGCAACGAACAAGGAAAACGTCAAACACGTGTTCACCTCATCAGCTGATCTTTAGTTGTAGGACACGCACTCGATCTTTATAAATTGATATCTATATTTAAATATAACTGAGACAAATATTTAAATCAATTTAAAAGCATTGTTATTAGTCATGTTTCAAAACGACTAAATACATTCAAACAAGATGCGGTAAAACCCTTATGTTAATATTCTTTGCTTGTGTAAAGTTTGTTTACATTAAAAATATCTACTGGTACTGGAAACTAGCATTATAGGCTACATTAAGATCATATTAATCGCACATTTTTATCGATCTAGCTCATGAAAAATCTTGGAGCTAGGCAATGGCCCAATTTTTTTAAAGTGCTACGTACTATATTAGATCTAGAAATTTTAAATTGGCACAGAACATATGCATAGTTCATACACACGCGCGTTAACAAACGCGCACACACACAAATATTCCATATATATGTCGTTATAGTAGAAACGTTTTGAACTACTGTGAGAAGAATAAAGAAAATGTTATAGCTAAAAATTACCTACAATCCAATTTATTTAATAAAGTATAATATAAGATAAAATTATCACAATTTAGAAATCAGCATTTTATAACTTTAAATGCAAAGAAAAAAAAAAGAAGTAAAACATAGGGAGAGAGAAACTAGCGGCCAACTGAACCCGTTTGGGCCAACGTTCATCCCCCAAATGGGGCCCATGTGTTTAGCCCTTTCAGGCCCCTCAATGTTTTCTCCGTACTGGTCCCATGAGGTTTCCATGAGGGTTCATCTGGTCCCCCTAACTGAACCCAGACTCAGCCCTAAGGGCACCCGTTTGGGCCAACGTTCATCCCCCAAATGGGGCCCATGTATTTAGCCCTTTCAGGCCCCTCATTGCTTGCCCCATACAGGCCCCATCAGGGCTTCATCTGGACCCCCTAACTGAGCCCAGACTCAGCCCTAAGGGCACCCGTTTGGGCCAACGTTCATCCCCCAAATGGGGCCCATGTATTTAGCCCTTTCAGGCCCCTCATTGCTTGCCCCATACAGGTCCCATCAGAGCTTCATCTGGGCCCCCTAACTGAGCCCAGAGTCAGCCCTAAGGGCACCCGTTTGGGCCAACGTTCATCCCCCAAATGGGGCCCATGTGTTTAGCCCTTTCAGGCCCCTCATTGCTTGCCCCATACTGGCCCCATCAGGGCTTTATCTGGGCCCCCTAACTGAGCCCAGACTCAGCCCGAAGGGCACCCGTTTGGGCCAACGTTCATCCCCAAAATGGGGCCCATGTGTTTAGCCCTATCAGGCCCTCAATGTTTTCCCCACACTGGTCCCATGAGGTTTTCATCAGGGCTTTATCTGGGCCCCCTAACTGAACCCAGACTCAGCCCTAAGGGCACCCGTTTGGGCCAACGTTCATCCCCCAAATGGGGCCCATGTGTTTAGCCCTTTCTGGCCCCTCAATGGTTGGCCCGTACTGGTCCCATGAGGTTTCCACCAGTGCGTCATCTTGGCCTTCTGATTTCGCCCAGACTCGACTTTTAAGGGCCCCATTTGGGCTTTCATTTATTCCCCCCCCCCCAAAGGGCCAAGTTCCTATGGCCCTGTTGTGGCCCACAAGTCCTTCCCCTTACTGGTCCCACACGGATTTCACAAGGGGATTTTCTGGGCCCACTGACTGAGCCCAGTCTCAGCCCTAAGGGCCGTTCATCCCACAATTGGGGCCCAGTTGGGTACCGGGCCCAAAATTTTTGCTATCAGGGTACAGTTATTGTATGCAGCGTTTACATCAGTTTTTATATTGTTCGTAAAAAAATTTTTATGATAAATTTAAAATATCAAAAATATAGTTTTCATTAAATATGTACATAAAATATTATATCAGAAGAATCGTCCTTCTATATTGTATAACAATAAATCACTTGTATTTTTTATTTCATAGCTATATATATATTATCCTATTTGATTTCGTTTTTGTATTTGAAGATTATGGTTCAGTATTTTTGTATAATTACTACTTTACTTCTGAGTCTTCTCTCCCGAAGGCTTTCTAAATTTTGTGATTTTACTAAAGGTGTTACTCAAGTCAAATGTGAATATTCCTCTTTGGCATCCAATAGTAGAACCATTTTGAAACAATGTGAATAACAATTTACATTTTAATGGAAAAGCTGATGTAGGCATACCGTGGTAGGCTTAGGGCCTACATCTCTCCAATTTTAAGCGGCCCGTAATTCACATAAATAGAACAGATACAACATACAGAGAAGTTCATAGAATGATTATACACATGCGTCCTTTTCAAGTTTCCTACTCAACGAGTATCGCAGATAGGCTTAAGTCCGACAGTGAGGAACGAACGAGTTTTTGAACCGTTAGGTTCTAGTCTTGATGGACATTAGTCGCCCACAGCGGGGCGACTTGTAATTATATGGGAGCGGGTGGCGGTTGTCTACTAAGATTAGTCTGCTAAGACATTTTAGTTCAAAAAGTTTATTTAACTATGGTAGCGTTGTGCTTGTGGTTTTTGGTGCTCTTTTTATTAAGGTTGTCTAGGCGGCACAACAGTTTAGATGACATGTTGCCTTACATTGCTAACTAGTTATTGCATAATCTCTGTTTTACAGTGTCGCACAGTAAAAAATATTCAATATATTCTTATGTAGTTTAAACTGTTAGTTTGAATAGGAAGGATAGCCGATGTGTGAATTTTTTTGCTAAAGATAAGAGGTTCTGTTCTCACTAAAGCTTGTTGTCAACTACATAGTCAAGCTTTCTGTACATTCCTCAAGCTTTTCCACGACCATGTAATGAAATGTAATGCATGAATAGTTTCTGAATAGAATTGGATTATGCACTCCTTTCACACTAATTTCTGAAACACTTTTAAATTAGGTTCATGAATAACCTTCTACCTTTCATTAGAGAGCCGTATTACTATAATCAGTATCTATAATGTAGTAGGCTAATATTTTTGTCTATATAGACTCTCTACTTGCATATCTTGCCAAATCAGATCAAAATATTGTTTAAATCTATAAATTGTGTAGCCAAGCTACAGAAAAGTTAAGAAAAAAAATATATTGGCTCTGCTTTTGAGCAGGTAGAGTCTTGCTGTTGAAAAAGATTCTTTTAGTGTGACATCATTTTATATTTCTGAGAGTTTCCAATGACCGTTTTAGGTGTAACAATTATTAAAGATTGGCATAGCTATTTCTAAGAATATTTTTAAAATCTCAAAGTTGAGATGTATATATATATATATATATATATATATTTTTAATTCAATTTTCAAACCAAATTTTCATTGTTTTAATCTATCCCACATTTTCACCAGAGATTTTACTATTTATTTACTGAAGAAATGCAGCTAGATCTAATCTCTTCTATCAGAGTTTATTCCCATCTTTAAAGGATCCTTTTTTTTAATTGACACAAGTCTCAAAAATCTGCTACAATTTTTCGTAACACTTTTTTTTTCATTGCATTCAGCTTTTCATTTTATCAAATTCTATTCAAACAGAACTTAAATATTGAATTATTGAGAAAAATCATCAACACATGTAGTACCAAAACATACTGGGACACTGAAATTTAAGGGAATTTCAAGAAATTCAAATCTATTAAACTTAAAATAAAAAAAAAGACCTCTCACAGTTTCTAAGTAAACGAATTGTTTTCTATATCTGCAACTTTGTTCCCTTCATGCAAGGATTTTAAATTTAGGCCTACTATTTTCTTGCATATTTTATTTCCTTATTAAGCTTCATGTAATCACTATCCAATTTCCTATTTTGAATTTCACGAAATGAAATTTCAACTACTTATCATATTATTATAATGAGTAAAGAACAAAGTCCAGGCTGTATATAAACTTGAGAGTAGAAAATAACTAAAACAACTGAAGTCAAAATATTAATTTTTCAAGAAAATAAAAAGAAAAAAAAAATGTAACAATATATTTGGGTTTAATATCAAATATAAATATGTATAATCATTACCATTACATTAGGGTTTTGAAAACACAACAATAATCACAAAAATATAATGGTAATTATGTAGTAAAAAGTACTTTAGCAAATAAATGTTAGTTATAATCAATACATCAATCAATTGTGAATACAATAATTCTTGAAGCAATTATTTTTGTGTGAAATATGGGGACTAAAAGTAAAACCACAACATTTTTAATGAGATTATGAGTTTATACAGAATATATCACATAATACAGAAATATGGGCAGTTATTTATGGGTGCAATTCATATAGCCTTGAAAAAAATTATTGAGACTTCCCCAAGCTTGTTCCATTTTATCAATATATTTTAAATTGTAACAAAATTTTGATACTAAGCATTGTCTTGACAATTATTAAAAATGGATTGATCTGAATTTTGCAAAGCAAAAAATTTAAATGAAAAAAAATGTAAACAATTTCCCAAATATTTTGTCTTCTCCTTTTTGAACTTGTTTAGTAGACAATGTTAAACTGTGAAATGGAACTCAACTGAATGAGTGTCTGATTCATTGTTCAACAAAAGCTTATTTTGCATCACACTCCATATGTATCAAATTTACATGCAGTCACTGCGTCATAAAATAGATGTTATGTTAATGCAGCAGTACAGAGAAGGGAATTGCACTTTGCCATTAATGCTGTTGAACTTTGACCCACATTTTATTTATTTATGGTTTGAGAATTCTTTAGATGTCTGCATATTTTTTGATCTGTAAACATTTGAACAAGAAAAACATGAATAAATATTAAATTGCATGAATAAAACATCTAAATAAACTTATTTGTAATTTAACACACAAAAAATATATAAATAAGTATTTTTGCTTAAAATGTGTGTGTAAATATAAATATCCTTCTTCATGGTCAAAGATGAGCACTTTTCTCATTTCCTATGTACTCAAAGATGGCTATAAAATTCAATCCTCACATTAAAAAGACATGGCATGAGTAAGTTGGGTCTACTGCAGATAAGCCTGCTTCTTTTCTCAGCCTTTTGTTTGCTCTGGTGACATTCACAGCTTTATGCCATGAACAGTGATCAAGAGTTAGGGTTTCCCAGCTGTGAATGTCAATGTCACACTCATTATGGGAGCTCTTAAGGGTGTGTTTGTAGCACTTGTGTTGACTCTCCTGAGAGCCCTTTCCTGCACATAGCTCCCATAAAAAAGTTGTTTAGGGAGGCGATTTTCTGGGATAGAGACTATATGTTTCACCCATCAAAATTGGGACCTTTTTGCTATGGCATGGATACTGTTCAAATGTGACAACTGTAGGTTCTCAATATTTGTTATGTGGTCAAACCAATTCACCTGATGAATTTTGCTTAGACAGTGCAGTTGGAAGGAATTTAGTTTTTAATGTGGCAAGACTATAAGGTCCCTGACTGATGAATATAAGAATGAAGGGAGGATACAGCACTGTAGACTTTCAGTTTTGTGGATATGCTGAGTCCTCTCTGTTGCTGTCCTTGTTCTTGAAGTCTGCCAAAAGCAGCACTATCATGCGCAACATGGAAGTCTATCTGGTCATCTAGGTTGGCATTTGCTGATATGGTACTTCTCAGATAAACGTATAAATTTTGATCAAAAGGTCTTTTACATTTAAATGAAGTGTGCACCAAATACGGTACTTCATTTGTTTGTGCTCTTTAGTTGCCATGTATTTATGATTATTTATTAACAATGACTAAATTTGTTAAATAAAGTAAAAGACAGTTTAAATTTTAATAAAATGGTGGCTATTATTAGGTAGCCTTAATAGCATGCATTATCTTGTTTGAAAATAATGTAAATAAATAATATAGGTTATTCTCTCCTTATAGATATCAATGATAGAGCTACTTACTTGACTGTATGAAATGCTGACTTTGTGTTTTGAAGAAGAGGAGGGGAAATGAGATGAGTTTTAGATTGTGACGTGTCAAATAAAACACCAGAGCTTGGCCTGAAAATAAAGATTTCAGAACTTAAATTTAGAATAAAACATTTTATTTAATACATTAAAATCAAAGTAAAAGTAAAATCTTAATTCAACCAGAAACTCTAACATGGTAAAATCTTAAAACCTAGTTACAATTCTGACTACCCTTCTCACTTTCTTCAGTTTACAAGGTAAGTGGGTGAAATGACTCCAGGAAGCCAGAGTGTAAAGACATGTTTTTATTGTGAGTTAGATTTGTTTAAATATCAGGTTATTTAATTTCATCATCAAGTTGAATTTGTCTATATTGTAATAAATATTTAGTGTTTTTTTTCACAGAGAAGTTATTCAATTTATTTCAAGTTAGATCAGTTAAAATATATGCCAACAGCGATGTAGTTGTCTACCAGCAGTATGGTGCTATAAGTCAATGACCGTCAACAACAAATATGTTCTATCTTCACACAAACTAATGTTTTGTTTTTTCAACACTAATTTTCCATGCCAACTGCTCTAGCTGTAGCATTCGATTTTGAAGTAAGCTCTTGTACCTGCCCGGTCTGCATTTTCTGCAATTATTAAAGATTGGCATGGCTATTTCTAAGAATATCATCTGCGTAAATCCACCAAGAGTTTACAGCATAATACGCTCCAGAAATAATTTTTTAAAAGTCCTGAGTTCGAATCTTGGTGAAGACTGGGGATTTTGAATTTAAGGATTTTTAGGGCGCCCCTGAGTCCACCCAACTCCAATGGGTACATGACTTAATTTTGCGAAAATAAAGGCGGTTGGTCATTGAGCTGGTCACATGACAACCTTCTTGTTAACCAGTGGCCAAAAAAAAACCAGATGACATTTACATCATCTGCCCTATAGATTGAAAGGTCTGAAAAGGGATAATTTACTTTTTTTTTTAACATATTGGCACTTTTCTTCTACCTGTTGCTCCAGCTCTGAAAGAAGTAAGCTTTTCTGGCCTAATGCCCCTACAACTACTGTATACTTCTTTCAGCACTAATTTTACTTTTTCCGAAATTTAAGATGTTTCAATGAAATACTAAGACATATGTCAGCAAGGTTCTAGAGTTTGTACCAATCTTGACATTATGTGCATGACAGCTCTACATTAATTAATTAAGAATAATTAATATATCATAAAGTCTCATTTTTTAAACAGTACTTTTTTACTTTCCTGTCTGAGGAAATGTATTACAATCATGACACAGTCCATTATGTCTGTAAAACCAAAGACACAATTATTGACTTTATTAATCATATTTTGTTTCTTTTTCTCGATAATTAGTCTGAACATACCTTAAAGAAGTTGAGGCTAAATCTTGTGAATCAGTTATAGTTGTTGAAGTTTCAAACTCTTTGATCTCTCCAATCTATGGCATAAACACAAAATTAAATGACAAAAAAATATTTTACAACTGAAGTGATAAACTATGTTAAATAAACGACAATTTCAAAAGTGGAATAATGAACAATATATCAATTTATTCAATGAAAAACCTTTTGGTGAAATTCTCTGTTAACTGCATTATTTAGCTCTTGTTTTAAAATGCTGATGTGATCACGATGTGAAGTTATTTCTGTCTGAAGAGCTCTGATCTTATTAATGGCTTGGTTTTGGGCATCTACAAAACTTCCTACAAGATTCTGAAATACACAAACAAAATACCATAAAAAGTCTTCATAGGCATAGAGTAATAAAGTAATAACATTTATGGAAAAGCAATTTTCTTTATTAATAAGTATATTTTTTTTTAAAAATTAGATTAGATTTATCAGCTTTAATAAGCAACAAGGATTTACAACGAAGGTGTAATACCTGAATAGCTATTAGCTCTGGTCCAGTTCTCCCGATATCCTGAGGTATCAGTTGAGCATCCAAAAGTAAACAAGCCAATGTCATCTCCCCTTCACCAGACTTTGATGTATTTATGACCAAATTTTGCTTCTTTGCCTGCAGTGAAATTGTTGATGATTAATTTTTCAAGTTTCTGAAGTCATCTTATATGATACAGACGTTACTTCATTTAATGATATAACAATCATCTATATATTTAACCAGTGCCTATATAGTATAATAATTCACACCATGCATTTCTTTTGCAGACTTTCTAGACATGAAAATACAAATGTGAAGCTAAGTGCTGAAACTATGAATGATGCAGACATGCGTCGACCAAGGCACTAACCAGTGACCCTCAGTCCACCTAACAGTAATGCTGTACTGAGTGTGGTCTGGTTTGTGCACTGGCCATAGCAGCCTGATGTTTTCCTTATATTTAATTAAATATTTTCTCTCATTCAAAATTTGGTCCCTAGTGCTTACTTGATGTATGTAATATGTATGCATCTTTCTATACATGAGTACTGAATGTGATATAAAGACAAAAAAATGTAGAAAGAAAAAGGGGGGGGGGGGGAATTAAAAACAAATTTATTGCTGTATTTTTCTTGAAAGAATATAATGAATGAAAATAGCTTACGTTTTCTAAAATGAGTTCAACATTTTTAATGTACTGAGCCAAAATTTCTTTGTCTCTGTGAAAACAAAAGAGATAAAAATTTTATTACTATTTTCTAAAATAATATTCAAACTTTAGTGCACTATATTTAATTATTACAGCATGGTTACTTCAACTAACTACCTATGTATAAGACACAGTGAATTACACTTTAAAATTAATTTTTATTTTTATCATTTTTCACAACTGCAAGTACTAATAAAATAAAACTTCTTCCTCCTGTTTCCTCTTTAATATATATTATCATATTCTATAACTTGTAATTGGGATATGAGCTAGCTGTTCCATTTCTCATTTATTCTACTATCATTTTCTTCATTTCTTCTGGGTAGAGAGGAATTTTCATTTGTTTGTTCATTCTTCCATCTTTAGCCAGTATGTCTGCTTTTTCATTGCCTTCTAATTCAATGTGTGCTGGATTCCATTAAAGAACAGTTTCCTTGCTGTTGATGTTAAGGTTTACCAGAACTGTCCTGAGTTGCTGAGGAAACCTATTATAAGCTCGACAAGACCAACGCTTAATCTTTCACCTCAAAACTGGACACAACAGAATGAGATAACATATGTTCTGGAAGCTATAAGTCAGGACTAGTGAAACTTGCCATTTTGGAGCATCACCAGAGAATGCTGACCATGTCCTCAATGCTGTATACTTTATCAAGAGGCCTGAACAACACTCTGGCCCCAAAACCCTCCAATAGAAGAAAACCTATAAAGAGAACTGTCTGATCGGAAGCCATTGATATAGGATTAAAAACCTGAACCCTCCAACATGAAAAATGAGAACAAAAAAAAAATAATATTCCATAACTAATTTTAATCATAATAAAACTAATGTTAAACTACATAAAATATAGGCATGTTGATTGGTAAACCTCAAGATTTTTTATTTTTCTTTGTTATTTCATTTATTTACGATTTCTTGGAAATATTTCAATTCACAGCACACAAATTGGTTGTAAATATACAAAGAAAATACCTAAAAGAGCTTCTCAGAGCACTCTCAGCATCTTTGAGATTACTTTGAAGTGAATCTTTTTCATACTCAAACTGACTGATAAGTCGGTTCATCTGGCGCAGACTTTGCTCCTTATGCCTTAGTTCTTTCTGAGTCTCAGATAATGCCTACATTACAAATATAGTTTTATTTTATGAGCTGTAAATAACATTAATATCATTACATGAAATATATATTTTAAGCTTAAATTTTCTAGAGTGCCAATGTAATAGATAACCTCTGTGTGTGGAAAAAAAAAGAAAACACTAAAATTTTGAACAAAAATTTTTTTTTCTTTATTACCAACCTCTAAAACTCTGTGATCAATGTGCATCACCATTTGATAATATATTAAAAAAAAAAAAGATTTATGCTTACATATATGCCTATGAAGTGTAATTAGAAATTACAAATTGATGTCTTTCTCATCAACATGTGTTCTGATGTACTTACTTCCTGTGCTTGAACCAAAAGTTTCTGCTTCTCCATTAAGTCTGAAGTGCACAGGTCTAGTTGGGAAGTCAACTCAGTCAACTGTTTACTTTGTTCTTGTAACAGTGACTGCGCCTTCTGTTCCCTGCGCAGGGCGCTACTTAGTTCCAGACACACCTGTTCAAACTTGGACATTGGAACATATTTGGCATTCTGGAAAACAACATGAAAAGTAGTTTTTTTTAATTTCTTATCCTTATCAATAAAATTATATTCACAATACAATACAAATTAAAAAACTAAGTTCATGTATTTTAATAATAACAAGTTGCCTCAAAGAAAAGAAAACAAATTTATCTTCAATAGAAAAGAAGTTCAACAAAGGAAAAGTGTAGCAGACAACCAATTTACTTTTGAAGCACTTTTGGTCTCATCTGAATATTGTTCAGAACTCTCATCTCCTATCTGATCTTTAAGTTCATTCAGTTCTGCAAGATAATGTCGTCTTTCTTTCTCAGCATTGTGGAGACGCAAAGTCAAATCTAATATGTGGTTTTGAAGATTACTCATTATTTCCTGAAAAAGAAAAGGTCCAATTAATAAAAATTATCTTAAAGGAATAAAACAAATATTTGATTAAGACAAGAACATAGTTTTAACAGAAATTTCACAAGCAGAATTAAAAACAACGTTCATAAGCTTTGTTTCACTCAAATTTATTAAAACTGATAGCAAAACAGCTATTTCTCCAAAGTTGTTTTATTTCATGAGTTTCTAATTATTTGTTGTAAAAATAAAGAGAAAAAAAAACAGTAGTGTAACTTAACCTGAGATGAAACCAAGTTGCCTTTGAGGTGTTCAGGTGTATCACCAAGAATATGTGACAAATGTTTTTCCAGTTTGCGTACCAAGGAAGTTCTGTCCCGCAGTGAAGTCTGTGTGGGGTGAGTTGGTGAAGGGAAGAGGTTATAAAGTCTGTCAATTAATTTATTCAAAGAAGACTTGGCCGCAGCAACAAGTACAGAAGACTCTGGATGTTTTACTGAAACATTGACAAGAAAACATTCTGCAATTGTCAATGAATTGAATTTACTGTGTGATTTGGTTAGGGTTATTAGTCTGTCAGTTAATTTAATCAATAAAGACTTGGCTGCAAGCAACAAGAACAGATTGTTGGAATAGGCATCCAAAATCTTGACTTTTATTGCCATTAGACACTTTCTCATTAGGCAGATCTTATCATTCTTAGAACAATGAGGCAGAAAAATACCTTAATAGACAAAACAATTATAACATTTTCAATTTGTAGACATTTCCTGTTCTTGATAATTTTTCAAAAAGTAAAGTACAATACAATTTAGCTTTTTTATATGAAAACAAATATTTTTACACTAAAAAATGCTTATTAATGTTTTAATGAAAGAATTGTTCTTACTTTCCTTTTTGTTGTCAAACATCACATCTTGCAGTTCACTCATACAATTTAATATAGTCTGTTGTAATACTGGACTCTTTAGCCACAAGGAAAGAGTGTTTCTTTCATCCTCAGCAGTTTCCGAGTCAAAAGTTGAATCACTCTCTTTAAAACTCAGCACCCCTAAGCAATGAAGCATATAGATGACAATATAGAGCTATGTTTGTTCAATCATCATTTGGGCGTACACACTACCAATGGGCCATCTAAACATCCATTAAACAAAGTCTCAGAAACCATGTACCCCCTTGATTAGACCAGCAAGAAAAAGAAAGTAGTTTAAAAAGAATTTACAAACAAGATTGTCAAAAGAAAAAGTTCTTACTTTTAAAAGACATTTTTTTAGCATTACTAATTTCTCCCCCCACACTTCAGGGAAAGTGATACTTATTACAACCTATCCTAAAATGATCAATGATTAATTTTTTTGCCTCCAAACAGAATGAAACAGCACATGCTATAGAAGCTGAAGATTGGAATTAACAAAACATGGCCTTGTGGATTGTCACCAGAGAATGCAGACCATGTCATCCAATGTTGCATACTTTATTGAAAAACAGAATTCTGGCGTTAAAACACCCATATAGTAGAAAAACTATAAATAGTCTGATCTGGAAACTTCTGCGTAATTCATCCCAGATATAATGATCTGAACCCTCCAACATAATAATGAGAACATAGAAGAAGAAGAAAAACACTTTATTAATAAAACTTCTAATACATACACAAGATTTGCTATGTTGTTGGAAAGCATGATTTATGTGAACACATACATAGATCTAGTTACCTGAAAACTTGGTATATTTCTTTGTCTGTCCTCCAACTTTAACAGTGAGACCAGCATAACCAATATTTGATGAGTATGTATAGAAACAACTGGGGGACTCCTTGCTAAAGTAAACAAGTCTGTTGGTAGCTATCACTGACAGTACAAAAACTCTAAACCTCAGAATGGGGCTCTTCTTGCTTTGAAATTTCTTCCCCTTCATAAGAGGCTTGTTCTGCTTGAAATCTTTTCCAGATCCCAGTACCGTGTTCAGGTAAATGCCTTGCTCTCTGCAGTTT
Organism: Biomphalaria pfeifferi; assembly: GCA_030265305.1. NCBI lineage: Eukaryota > Metazoa > Mollusca > Gastropoda > Planorbidae > Biomphalaria > Biomphalaria pfeifferi. The sequence continues at coordinate 440,430 of JASAOG010000221.1, forward strand.
TCCCATGATGTATACATTTCATCTAAAATTCGACGCTCAGCAGACAACATGGAAGCTCGAGTGTATAAGGGATAAAATGCTCCTACCAGCAAGGCACAGGCAGAGAGCAGGGAAGAATTGCTGGCCTGTTGAGAAAAATCTATTTTAACATATATTTTTAAAAACTGTATTCTGTTAGGAAATAAGTGACTGATAGAAAATGTGTAAGCCTTTGATTCTGACTATAGGTAATTCATAAGTAAAAAAACAAAAAAACTGTCTACAATTTATTGTTTTTATTAGTTACTACAATAACGTTTGTTGAAAAGCATTAGAAAAGTTTATGTAATTTCCACAATTAGCAGCATTAACTAATCTGACCAGAATTTGCTTTTTTTTTTAAATTTTGCAACCCATGAATCACTTGTAACAGCAGCTGGTCAAAAGCTTAGTTTTATGAAATTGTTTAGAAATATTAGGGCTTTAAGATGAGGTTTTGTACTTTGTACTATTAGGAACAACTTGACTGCTATTAGAGAGTTAGAGACAAGGAAATGTTTATTATTTTTTTTTATTGGAAAAATGTATGCTATTTGTATTATATGTCTATCAATTATTTTTTTTTTTAAGATGTCAGTTATTTGATTTGTAAGTTTCTGACAATCCTTCAGAAATGAACATTATTATACTCATGATGGTAGTGGACACAGTTTCAACCCGTAACTATTGCTTTGGAAGTCTGAAATGCACACCACACAACCAGTTAGCCATTTAAATCATTATGAGATGGAAATGCAATTACCAGTACTAACTGCAGTGATTAAAACAGTTAAAGAGTTTTATAAAATACTTAATAAAATGCAACCTACCTGACATTCTTTGATTTCTTGCCTAAGTTCTGAAACTTCTGATTCTAAACCTTGCTGGACATTGCCAGTTGCTCTCACTTTTTCCCAAGCTTGGTCTGCAATTGCCTGAGTTTTCTTAATGATTTTGTAAAAAAATTCAAATATTAAACAATGTATTTAATTGTATTTACTATAGTTTTATTCACACTTTATTAGTCGTAATCATGATATGTAGCATGTAATAATAGCAGCACTACAGTACCAAGGTTATTCAGAGAAGAAAGTGAAGAAAATATTCCAAAACATAGACATGCCCAGATGAGGACTTGAACCACTGACCCAACCCAGGGACATTGCCTAGCAGTGATCAGGTACCAAACTTTCACCACCCCGCTCTCCAAAAGAGTGTTCAAATGAGTTTTGCTATTTTTGTCCTGCATCACTACCTACAGCACACCAAAAATCCTATCCAAATAGTCCCCACAAACTATTGAATCCAAGGCTTCTTCCAAAGGCAAGGATCCTTATATAAATGTTACATGTCATGTTTATTTATAATTTGTTTCAGTATTAAAAAAATATTAATAAAACTATGACTATCTAATTTTGACCAATCATTTTTTTTTTGAGGGAGCTCTATTTTTCACAGCTTTGAATTATTGTTGTTTAAAGTTTTTCTCTATCATTAATAGAAAAAGAATATATTAATCCAGACTAATCTTAGATTTCATGCAACATTAAAGAAAAATAGATTTGTCCTAAGGTATTTAGAGAACAAACCCTCTTTTTTATAGAACAATTTGAAGTATGAATTCTGAATGCCCTTTTCATTTAAGCTTCAAATTTAAAACTTAAGATTTTCAAACAGTAACTTAAGTATAAAACATACAAGAGTTCTTGACTGGAGGTCATTTATCATCTGATTGTAGTGCTGCTCAAGTTCTTCTTTCTGCCGACTCCATGCTTGTTCCCGCTCACTGGCAGAAGTCATCAGTCGACTTATTTGGTCATGATGGGACTGCTTGAGTTCAGATAATAAATCTTGTTTTTCCTGATTGGACACTAAACAAGATTTTAACTGTGGAGGAAACAAAGTAATGTAAGAGAAACAAAGTCAACAAACATGCTAAAAACACAATTATAACTATGTATTTAATTTAAAAATGTAAACTACAAAAAAGAAACAGTTTCTACTTCCCTTTGTTTCAAAGATTAATTAGAAAAATAACTAACATAGTTGCATCAAGAATAAATGTCAAGGTGAAGCTACACATTGAGAAGACATAGGAAAGAAGTGGATGTGCATCTTAACAAACATTAGATTCCGAAGTTAGAGAGCAACTTTATGTACATACATCTCAAACATAAGTAATATCCATGGAAAAATGGGGGACACAAGTTTTTAACAGAAATTGTCTTTTCAATCCAACTCCTAAAGACTCTGCAAACATTTAAAACCAAGTTAGGTTTGTTTTAACAATCAGACTTGTAGCTTTTACAGCTGTTCTTTTTAAGCATGGCAACAAGTGATGAGTTGTCTCAAAATGAAGTGGTATTCTACTAAATCCATCTAATACTAGTCTGCAAACAAGACAGTGCACCTCTCACCTTTTCCTCAGTGATCTGAAGTGTATCTATAACAAGTGCTACTTGTTCATAAATAATGTCTTTCAAATCTTCAAAAGCAAACTGGTTAAATTTCTTATCTGGTAACACTTCCACCAGATGGCAAGAGTGTAATCGTTGATAAAGCCCATGGAGAAATGATAATTTTTCCTAGAAATAAATAATTACACATTATTTAGAAAAATAAAATTACTTCTAAATTTTCAAAGAAACCTAACAAGTACAGTATTTAGACATTTATAATAAACAACCTTGTTTAAAAAAAAAAAAAAGTTGAGCATCTGCCTCTATAAATTTGGATGTTTTTGAAGTTTTTTTTCCTTCTTTTTATTTTGCACTTCAGTTGAGGTTCAAATTTAAGTACTCATAGGGCTACCAGCTGTATGTATTTTTAATCCCTAACCAAAAACTCAATGTCATTAGCCAAAATTTTTATATACCAGTATCTGCTACAAGCATTTAAAATGACGAATTTATAATACCTCTTCTTCAGTTCGATGTCTTTTGACTAGTTTCATAATCTGTAAAACAAAATAGATGTTAATATATTATTCTAAATGTAAACACCAAGAAATATTTGGATCTACATTTGAAAAAAAAAACGTTAATTACCTCTTCACTTAATTCCTGAATGCGGCTTTTATTTTTATCTTGATTATTGGCATTGACTTGTAGACTTGTCTTTAACTTACCAATTGTTGCTTCAAGGTCAGCATAGTTGGATCTTGATTTCTTAAGATCTTTTGTTGTTTTAGATAGTCTTTGTTGATTTTCCTAAATGAAATAATGACCTTTCAAGCATTTAATAGATTGACACTTGCACTTTTTTTTTTACAAGACTTTAAAGAAAATATCTGCAATAATCAGTTTTATTTACACCCCTGTTTTTATTTTGCTCAAATGATTTAGATCTAATATTGGCAAATGATTTATTTTCTTTTATTTTAAAATATATCTTTGTTTTTTTTTAGGCTCAAGCCATAATAAATTAACAAAAAAATGTAACAAATATTGACATCATATTTTTTTTTTCACCTATAGCTTTTTGTTTTAAAATCTATCCAAGAAATAGGAGTTTGGTTTTATCTTTATTTTATATATATATTTTTTTAAATACATTATTTTGCAATAAGCCAAGTAGCTATGACAAAAACATTAAAACTAAGAAATATTTAGATCTACATTTGACAAAAACAACAAAATAACCCTTTACTAAATTCCCAAATTAAAATTTTATTTTTATCTTGATTATTTTTTTTTTTAATACAGTATTTTTCAATAAGTCAAGAAGGATAGAGAAAAAAAAAAATTATTGTCGATATCTAACAATTTTTCTTTATCCTCTTATGCCCGTGATTTAGCAAAACATCAAATTTCTTAGAATTTTTATAACATGTAACAGTGACTTCAGAATTTAAGTTAGCTATTTTACAATAAAATGTACCTCTATTGATTTTTCCTTGGCTTTGATTAAGTCTTTGCTGGCTGCAAGCTCTTTCGAAAGCTTCTCTAAAGATTTTTTAATTTTATTTATCTGCAAGATACATAAAACACTTTATATAAACTAGTTTAAGTTATTTGAAAGTAATTTCTACATTTAATTTTATTTATCTGCAAGATACATAAAACACTTTATATAAACTAGTTTAAGTTATCTGAAAGTAATTTCTACATTGAACAGACTTAACTAACCTCATCTGTTTGAGAATCCATTTTTTTCTTCACCTGAATGAGCAACTGTTTAAAATTATCAACAACAATACATGGGTTAGTCACTTTCTTCCCCTTGGAATCATTGGTCACTTCTTCCTTTTGAGACATTCCTGCTCAGAAATGAAGAATTTGTGCAAAAAATTGAAGTACAATTTGTAGCTTTGTGAATGTTGCAAGATAAAGAGAAAATTGACAGGACAGCATGAAGACCTTTTGCCTTAATTGTTGTTAAGGTTTTATCTCTAAAATTTGTAACAAAGCAAACATTTTTTCTACATAAGCACATGTTGTTAAAATAATCGTACAAATTATGATACAACAAAATATGTAGTAGAGCTAAAGCCAAAAACCCCCAAAAAAACTCACTCAGCTTTTTGTCATCAAAATGAAAGGTCTGTGACAAAAACTCCAACTCTTTTATTGAGCCCTCATAAGTTTCTTCTAAAAACATTTGACGTTTTTTAGTCTAAAAAGAAACAAATGTTTAGAAATACAATTTTTTTGTAATGAAAAAACAAAGTATATACATATCACTAGATCACCATAAATAGATTTTATACTAGAAAATACTAGAAAAAATATTTATGACAAAATATTATAAATATTAAATTTTTGTGGTACAGGAAAAAAGAGTTCTAGTATGTACAATTGAGATAGAATGATCTTTCAAAAAAGAATAGTACTTGTCTACCTTTCTTAAAATAGATACCTTCCAGTTGGGGACAGTCAAAATATATGTACCATTTATTTTCGCTACAGAAAATAGTATTGATTCTACTCTTCAAATAAAACAATTGCTGATAAATTGATTGGCTGTTTGATTACCTTTCCAAGCTCAGACTTCAGTTCATTGAAGTTTTTCTGATGAATCTCTAGTTCTCTCGACAGGTTGTTAATAGCAGCTTTTTTATCTTCTATCTCAGATACAAGTTGCTTTTTTGCTGACAAATGTTCTTTTTCTGATCTGCAAAATAAAGACTAAATGATGATGATGTTAAAAAGAAACTTATTGCTAAAAATATAAATTTACCAGCACACTATTATTGTCTACATGCATACATAAACAAATTAAAAAATGGAAGAAAAAAAAAGGCGCGACTTACTTCTCTAGCTTGTGTACAATTTCTTTCTTTATTTTTCTTTCTTCTTCATAGACTTGTTCCAGTTCTCTTTAAGTAAAAGAATGCAATGTCTACATTTTGATTTTAACAATATAATTACAAATCTTGACATAAATAACAACTCTTTGTTGTTAGTCCACAAAATCAGATTAAATTTTTTTTGCTATGAAACAATTCTTTATTCTTTTTAACATTAGAATATACTTCAAAGATATTTATAGACTAGGAAAAGATTAATATCAAGTTACCTGCTTTGTTGGGACAATCTCTCAATTGCCTTATTTGCCTCAAAGTTTGCAGATTTCTCAACTTCCAAAGCACTTTCTAAATCTCGCACCCGAAGCTACAATATTTCAAATATCTTTAATAATTTAATTAGCAACAATCTGTTATGTAATTAATCATTAAGTAAAAGTTCATGTGCAAAAACTATCGGTGTCAAATCTGTTGATTGGATTGGAAGTAAAACTGGATGTTCTTACCTGGACAATTTCAGAGTTAAACTTTGTCTCCAGATGAGAACTTCTCTCCATTTCAATATTTTCTTCTAGGGTTTTAATTCGAGAAAAAGCATTCTATAAAATATTAAATATTCAATGGTTACAAAAAAAAAAATATTTCTGACTAGAACAAACTATTTATTAAATAGGTACCACTTTTAGACCCTGCAATCTACGTGGACTGATGATATAATACTCATATATATCGATGGTTAATGATTATGAGGGTGAGGACCAATCAGCTTTACTTCCCCTAACATATGTCAGGTACCCATTAGAGTTGGGTGAACCAAGTGGTATCCTAAAAATACCAAAGTTGTTTTCACAACATGAACTTGAGACCCATTGGTAAGGAAGCCAAGTATCTTGGCACTTTATCACCATGCCCAGGAAACTTTAAAAACTATTACAATATTTTTTCCTTTCAATAAATCACAAGGAAAAAAACTGGAAAAAAAATTGAATGGACAAATAGATATGTTATTTTGTTTTTTATGCATAGAGTACTTCAATACCTAACAATGTCATTTATTTTAATTTAACAAACAACTACTGCAAAGATAATAGGCATACATTTTATTAAAAACTTTTGCCTTTAAAAATATTACATTTAAGTGTTTTATATAAACAAACCTCTAATTCTCTTTTATATAAACAAACCTCTAATTCTATTCTAAGTCTGGCATCATTGTCTTTAGCATATTCAATCTCAGCAGTGGCCCGCCTGAGACTTTCCAAAACATTTCTTTTATCAGCTACAAACAAAACATAAATTATACATTTGTAGAACTAATGTGATTGACTTGAGTTAATATACATTGATAAAAAAACAACAAAAAAAACACTTTAAATGTAAGAAACTTACTAAAATATTAATAGTCTCAAACTTACTCTCAAACTCATGAAGATTTTCATTTAGTTCTGATATCAGACTGAAAAACAAAATGCTCATTATTAGCATTGTCGTCAGTCAAAGTATAGCAATATTTTAAAATAACTTTTAACCTTAATCATTTTTTTTTTAATAGCCTTAACATGATCCAGAAAACTAGGTCAAAAACACTACAAAACTAGATACTTCATTTCTTAAGAAATGAAGTTAAAACAAAGTAATAAAGGGAGGGTGTGTTATACGCAAACTAATAATTGGCCCCTGTGAGACAGTTGTCAAAAATTGTCTTTCACTCCAAGACAGATATCTTCAAGCAGCCTACTTAATTTGTTTTTTTATGTTTATTTATATGTATATGCATTCAATATGCAAATGTAGGGTTTTTAGCAAGTGCTTATTTCAAACAACTACTAGTAACTGACTAACATTTTTAAAAATTTTATTGTTTTCATTTTTTTAAATTCTAAAATAATTCATGCATGTTATAAAAAAAAAGACCAACTGGTAACTTTCCTTTTATTTAAACCTTGTCTACCAATATATGGTGGTACAACTAAATGAGACATTATTAATGGTGTATGGGTGTGAAAAAAAATACATTTGCCTTTTAAAAGAATAGAAGTATTGAACGCTCAAAAAAGATGACAATATAAAACTATATTGCTCACCTGGAATGTTGATGACAAAGTTCACTCATTTTCAGTTTTTCTCTTCGAACTGACTCCAGATCTGCCAAGGCTTGGGATAGCTTATTGTTCCCCTCTTCAAGTTGATTTTTTAGCTTAGATTCATGTTCCTCTGATGACTCCTGAATGTTTTGAAGGGATTGTTTCAAAAGTTTGACTTCATTGGTTAGTTCTGTAATCTTCTCTGTTAGAACAAAATGTATCTTTGGTTAGAATATTCAATTACCTATTAGATCTAAAAAATATCAAATATTACTTATAAGCAGTTAAATAGACAAGGAATGAAATAATCATTTACGTTTTAAATCATCAGTTCCTTCCATCAAAACACTTTCTCTTTCTTGTGTGGCTTGTTTTATGTGACTTAACTCTCTTTGGCTTTTTGTAAGTTCATATTCCAAATTTTGCCTTATTGCCTCTCCTTTCTCTACTTCTGCTCTGACTTTTGCCAGTTGAGTCTCAAGTGATGCTAGCTGTGAAATAAAAGTCAAAAGTTGAGACATACTGAATAAAAAATAAATATTAGTTTTCTCTTTTAATAACGATGTTTTTCTAATTTTTTCTTGATTCCAATAACCTTCAGACAGAGTTAAAATTTCAAATTTTGAAAACAAAAAATAACTGACAAGCATAAATCTAAACTTCCACAACCAAAGCATTCTGCATTCCCCCTACCCCACTTCTAGATATGCCAGCTGTACTTCATAATATGTCCAGTCTTTCTCCTTTAGGCAAATCTTTTGGTGGTAAAGGGAAAGATTTATGGAACATTGTGAGTAATTGATGTGAAAAAATGGCAGAGGACAAAATTTTCTTTTGCAACTGTTAATTGAATAAAAAGCAAACCCCAAACATACTGAGAATTGATGTATATATTACATTACCTCATTGTTATTTTTAGATGTTGATTCCAGCTTATGTTTTTCCAGACTGTTTAATTTCTTTTTTAGTTTTTTTACTGTATCTGCGAAATTAAAATAAACCAAACATATAATTGATTATACTAAATTTATCAAAATATAGAACAAAACATTATGAGAAGTAATGCCAAAAGTGTAACAAACAATAGTTAGCACTCAAATTCAGATGCAAAAAAATCGTATATGTATGTCACTAGATTGGATTGTGAAAAAAAAATTAAATTAGCAAAATGATAAACACAGTTTCTAATGATTTTATTGGCCTAAAATTACAACCCTCTAAGTTAACAAACAGTATATGACAGTTATATAAAAACAAATAGACATGGATATAGACATTAAATGTTTCTTAACCATGTTCTGTTTCTAGATCCACTTGTAGTTGCTGATTATGTAAGCGTAGGCGATTCATTTCATTAATAAAATGACTAGTGTTGACATCATCCTCCGATGTAAAGGACAGATTCTCCTGGTAAAAAACAATTAAATATTTAATTATCCATTCTCTTAAGACAATATATTGACAGCACATAGATTTTTTTTCGATGCAATAATTAACAGGTACATATTTGTATAAGTAACAATTAATTCTCACCTTGTCAGACATTTGGTGAGAATTTACTAATTTCTAGCTGTTTTAAATTTTGATGGAAAGGTTTAGTAATAATAGCACCAAGAGCCATTAATCTTAAAACAAAACTTCACATTCCTTTCTGTCTGATGAGAAACAAAACATTAGATATATCATTGTAACTGAATAGGAAGATTTATGAACAAGACTATTTAATTATGGTCCACAATAAGAAAGATTAAAAATTTGAAAGCTGAATATGTTACCAGTAAGTACAAAACCTGATATTCTATAAAATGCTTGATGCTTTCAAGCATTATATATAATGACAAGTTTTATTTCTCTAGGAAATACTATTTGACCGTACATACTTCTGAATGATGACTTAAAAGATGATCTCATAAAGTATTAGAGACTAAAGTACTGGTACTTTATGTAGCTATTTTCAACCTGTGTGTCTTCATATAGGTCTATGTCTAAACCACTAAACTATAAATGTAAGGATAAAGCTGCTTTATTAATCCTAATTGGAAATGTGTTTGATTGCATTGACTCATCTAACCCTAAATATCCCAAAATGAATTTAAAAGACTTTGAATAGTCTGTCCAGTCAAGCTGCTAAAACTAATAGTTTCTATCCACCAAAAGATGATGGGTACTGGGCAATTAAATGGTGTCTGTTCCAAAAGTTTTAATCTAAACAGCTGAGTTAAGTAAGGATGTGTCCTGACTTCAGAATACTCTTCTCACTGCTTAGGCACCACACATTCTGACAGTTTGACAAATCTACTGAAGGCATCTACCTCCATTCCAGATTTGAGGACAAACTTTTGAATACTGGTATTGCCAGATTGAGGGCCAAAACAAAAATCAGAACCACCCTTGCATGCTGTTTGCAGATAAAGCAGCAGTGGTGACACGCATGCATTTAAATGCATCAGGAACTTCAGTCACTAATAGTAATGTCCTGCTTCTCTCAGGCCTGCAATGAACTATTATTACTACAACTAATAGCATGAGAATACAAACATGATTTCATTTTCAACTTGTCTTGTGGATCTTGATCTAGGAATCTAAGTAGTTAATTTAGTAGTCTAGTAGAGTAGTAATAGTCTAGTGACTAGTCTAAGTCTAGCTATAGAATAGATGTACTCATTTAGCCTCCTGACGTGTAGAACTAGATGTAACTAAATGTTAAGGCAAAGTCAGTTAAGTAATAAGTTTAACTTTAAATTTTAAACATTAACAGTTTTAATAAGTAACTAAGGCTAAGGTTAAGCCAACTAATGAGTTGAGTTAAAAGTTAAAGACCTAGACTTTAAGCCAAAGCTCTCAATTTTCAGTTCCAAGGGACATGTCCGACATGTCGAAACAAGCAGTCAACTTATCAAGAGGCAAGTCCAAGTCACGACCAATTTATATAAAAAATATTATAAAGAGTGGTACATAATAATGCAAAAACAAATAACATAAATGATAAGTATTAGCGAGTGATAGGTCTATTTTTTGAGTGAAAGCTGTAAAGATTATGATCTAGAATAGATAACTATTTTAGTATTTACATTGTGACTGTCGAGATCTAATTTTGCTTCTATGTTTATTTGTACATGTATTTAAATTAAGCTTCGTTGGAGTTCCGTGAATCTGCACTCCACGCAGAGTTGATTTTAATTGGTTGATTTTTTGCCACATTTCTTATCTTCAAACTCGTAGATCTAGAAAATATTTAATTTTTAAATATAGATCTATCTAGATCTATATTGATGCATAGATTTAAATTTAATCTGTAGTTTAAAAAATGTAAAAAAAAACAACTATTTCTAATTTAGATCTAAACTACCTGGATCTAGAATAATCTAGATACAGACTAGGAACATGGACAAATCATAATAATAATAAGCTTACACTCCTCCACACTGTCTACAGGGTGATAAAATTTGGTAAATTGTTTTAGAATATTAACACATTTTGTTTTTTATTAGAAGAGGGAAATTCATTTATTCAATTTTATATATAAATCTATTTGTGGATATTCGTGTATAAAGATATTTACTAAGTCTAAGATAAGTGGGATATACATTGACATTATGAAAAAAAAAAAGGAGCGGTAAGGAAGTGACAGAAATAGTTTAGGAAATACCCGCATTTTCTTCTCTACACTAATGCTCTGATACACAACAATATTCCCCGTCTAGATCATACTAACTAGGATGTAGTTTTTCGAACTGCAATATCTCAGTTCTCTTGATCGTAACACAGGACGCAGCTTACTAAAGAACAGTGAAGATTTTATCTTGAGTAAAATGGTTCATCTGATAAGCGGGCATCAAATGCCAATTATTGGATGTAAGTACCAGACTACATTCTATGGTCACTCTATGGAATCAATATACTTTTGATATTATTTTTATTACAATTATTATTATATATTTGTAGATTTGATTTATTTTTGCTTTAGTTTATCATTTAATCATTTTTCACAGACGACTAGCCAGTAGTTGCTGAGTCATTATGATTAATCAGATTTCATATTATCACATGCAATTTTTTAGATAGACTTAGTCGACTTAGAGACTTAGACGTAGATCTATCTATAAAATTATCTTATTATCTTGTAAAATACAGACGTTACTTCAAAAAAGAAGATGATTACGTCCTACTAGTCATGCATTTAGTCATGCACAATGACTTAAATTCTGCCAAGTCACTGGTTTTCCTGGCTAGCTCAGACAACCCATTCCATGCTCTAATAGCACTAGGGAAGAAGGAGTATTTGTACAAATTTGTCTTAGCATATGGGACAAGGAATGTGCCTTTATCTTTGTGTCTTTCAGAGTATTTTATTAAATTTTGTTTTTGTATTTTTTGAAGATTAGGGTTCAGTGTTTTATGTATAATTGCTACTTTACTTTTGCGTCTTCTGTCCTGAAGGCTTTCTAAATTTAGTGATTTTACTAAAGGTGTTACTCTAGTCAAATGTGAATATTCGTTTTTTATGAATCTCACTGCTCTATTTTGTGTCTGTTCCAGTTTCTTAATGTTTTCTTGAGTTGAGGGGTCCCAAACGGAGGATGCATATTCTATTATTGGCCGTAGATCTATATAATATGTCTATATAGAAATAGTACTTTGAATTTAGATTCACTAGATGTCTAGTAGTAGATCTATAATACTAGTCTATAATCAAAATAATAATAAATACCAGATTACTAGATTTAAAGTCTAGTATATGATTATATAGTTTATCTTATCTTATAAAATACAGACGTTACATAAAAAAGAAGATGATTACGTCCTATGTGTCATGCATGTTAACCAATGACTTAAAATCTGCCAAAGTCATTGGTTTTTCTTGTTGGCTCAGGCAACTCTAATAGCTCTAGCTCTAGAGAAGAAGGAGCAATAGTACAAATTTGTCATAGCATATGGAATGAGGGATGTGTTTTAATCTTTGTAGACAATCTACTTATACAAAATAATTTAAAATGATAGATGTAGTTCTATATCAGTGATTCTCAACCTTTAAAGAGTATTTGGATGACTACATCAGTGCAACGTCCTGTGCGGTTGGGCCAATGTCTCAATGGTCCTGCAAAAGGCTTGGGATAGGTCGGCTAGGATGTAATATAGTCTTAAATCCTGAAGGAACATCCAAAACATGTAAAAAACAAACAAAAATAAAACAAACAGTTCTGCAACTTCTTCATTTCGCCACTTTGTGGGTAGCCTCAACTATAAAATTATTTTCATTCATAGTCCTAATTATCTGTGCTTTTGCTAATGTCTTCAATTCCGAAGATTAAGGATGAGTGCTGTTTTTTACATTATTATGAAAAACTAGTTTCGACTTGTATATTTTGTCACATCTGATTCAGACAAAGCTGTTGTCTGCCAGGAGGTCTATTTAAGTTCTCTCTTTATCTTTTGCACCTGTCTTCCATAAGGGCGTTTGTTCCAAAGCCTTCATAAGAGCTCTTCAACTGTTTTTCTGTTTCCTATATCAGTGAGGGGGAAATGGCACCTGAGTTGATCCTTATAGTACTTCAGGGGGAACATTTGTTACATCTTCCTTTTTAAGCTAGCTAGCATGCAATTGCCCCCATGCAGGATAAGTGTCCAACTCAAAGCAGCTGTCGACTGATTAGTTAGCTTAGCTTAATCCTGTGCACTCCCAGGGGAGCATAGGGCCGCAACCACACCTCTCCACCGAACTCAGTTCTGAGCAGCTTTCTTCATCTGCTGCCATGTCATTCCAGTACCCTCAGCTTCACTGATGACTGACCTCTTCCAGGTTTGCTTGGGTCTGCCTACTTTCCTCTTTCCTTGTGGGTTCCAGTCAAGTGCCTGCCTTGCAACATTGGTAGCTGGTTTTCGCAGGTTGTGTCCTATCCAGCTCCATTTTCGTTTTGTGATGTCTTGGGCTATGGGCTTTTGTCTAGTTCTCTCCCACAAATCAATAGTAGTTATCTTTTCTGGCCACCTAATTCCTAATATCCGGCATACGCATCTGTTAACAAAGGTCTGGAGCTTTTCCATATTTGTTTTAGTGACTCTCCAAGTTTCTGAACCGTATGGAAGGACGGACTTAACATTTGTATTATAGATTCGTATCTTGTTGTGTAGAGATAAAGCTTAAAGCGCCAGATAGTTTGAAGAGTTGAAAAGGCGAAAAGGATTAGTATTGCTTCTATACTGTCAACACAGGCTTCCAGCAGAACATATAAATTTGTAACTTAGTCTTGCTGGCATGTGTCTATAATGGAGCGAAGATACCTTCTATAGGTCTCAGAGCCATGTCAAAAAAAAGTTCATACCAAAATACTAGACTTTAATTTTGAATGTTAACTAAGATTTAACAAGTTAAATTTATATCACTGAACCATGCTCAACCTATTTGTTTCAAAGGTTAAAAGCATATTTATTGTACCATAAACATCAGTATTAACTGACTGTCACTCATTCTTGGAATTTAAAATTAAGGGATAGCAAGATAGCATTTTTTCAAATCTTATATCAACTCACTCTGTCTGTCTGTCAAAAAGTTTGTTCACATTATTTCTCCCACACCCAATCTCGGATTAAGCTGAAATTTAGCACAATTATTTCTTTTAACTGACAACACAAGGATCAATAAAAAAAAAAATTAACCAATCAGTTAATTAACTATTGGTAATTAATTATTTTGTTTGGTATCTTGAACAAGGGAAGGAAATTGTACTTGACAGATGTGGTGGTATAAGATGAATTAGTCCCCTGGAGAACTTTTTAGCCCTTTGTGAACTTTTTTTTTAAGTATTTAAAAAACAATCATGTAAACTTTCACCAAGATACCCCCTTCCTCCCTCTCCCTTTCACAACTGGTCCAGACAAAGTGATAGGATCAAAGAATATTGAAAAAACTAAAAGCTAAAAAAAATATAATTAGTAAATATATTTCTAATCGCACAGATTTATTATTTCAAAGTCATACCTAAGCGCATGACTGATCCAAACTAATTGATACAATACATTTAATATAAGCTTCATTTTTTTAAACAGTATTTTTTTTTTCGTGTTTAAAATCTATTAAGCAGCATATATTAAATAAAAGAGTTTCTTGTTTTTTTGTTGTTGTATAGTTGGAACCTACAAAATACAAGGGTATGATCTTATTTATACAGTGCTAGAAGCTGCATTGGCTGCAGGTTACAGGTCAATAGGTAATTAAGAAATCTTAGTACTGCTGTCAAGTGTAGCTTTTAGTAATGAGCCTTTCAATTAAACTTTGTTCGATTCTATTCATTTTTTAAGAACCAGTTATTTAAAAAAGAAGAATAACCTATTCCTAGTCTATAATATTACAAGCCAGAAGATGGTTGCATTACTTTTTTAAATTAATGTAACAACTCTGTTGACATTATAGGTTGTAAATATATATATATATATATATATGTGTGTGTGTGTGTGTATATATATGTATTAATATTAATAATATTTTGCTTTTTTCCTAGACACTGCATCTGTGTATAGAAATGAGTCAGACATAGGAAAAGCATTAAAAATACTTTTGCCAAAATATAACCTTGAAAGAAAAGACATATTTATCACCAGCAAACTTGGTAAGTCTCTATGTCATCATAGTCTATGAATATTTAAAAAAAAAATCTTATTAATTTTAAACATAAAAACAACTTGCTAGAGTATATTATATAATTAATATTAATATATTAATAATTAACTGTTTGACACATTTGTGTACGTAACTTTATATGTATATGGGTGACAACTAATATGCATAATCATTAGAGATTTAATTGAGGTGTGCATTGTTTTATGTATGTAAGTTAGCTAAGAAATTTGTTGCAATTAATAATGTTCACCATTCCCATTCACAGGACCTTCTGAGCAAGGTAAAGGAAATGCTAAAGCTGCATTGTTAGGCTCCATTCAAAGACTTGACTGTGAATATTTAGATCTTTATCTTATACATTGGCCTGGAACATCTCAGTATCAGCCAAAAGATGAACATAACAGATTACTTCGAAAGGAAAGCTGGCTTGATATGGAGGATGCATTCAAACAAGGTAACAAGCAAAATAAACAGTTTACTTTTCTAAAACAAAGCGTATATTGAGTGAAGGAAGAGCACAAATCAATTCCTGCCATCTCTCTCATTATTTCAAGCTATATCTCCCATTAGCTCAGTACTTTTTTTTCTATATAAAACAAAATTATTTAATTACAACTAATTGGTTAACTAATTGATTACTTTTTTAATCAATTATTCATGTATTGTCATTGAATAATTGTGCAAAATGAGAATGGGAACTGGGAGAAAAAAAGATTCTAGCAAGACAGAAAGATTGAGTTAATAGGAGCTTTATAAAAAATAGATGCCTTCCATCTAATCCTGTGGTAAATAAACTCTTATTATTAGAATTTTATTTTTAAAAAACTTCTAATTTTTATGATATTTACCCTGTCCAAATATGATGTTATACTTATTCAAAAACAACTTTGAAAGGAAAGCTTGACATGGAGTGTGTATTTAATGTAAATACAAGCCTATGCCTGCAATCTATCCCTGTGGTTAACCATTTAAGATTAAGTCTTATTTAACATGCATGACTATATTAACACATGTATATGTGCTTGTCATATTTTTTGGAGTGGGGAACATCTGTCCCTTTTAAGATAAACTATTAGTATTAGTTTATCATTAAAAAGAAAACAAGAAAACCCACAGCCTATATTTTGGAAATATAACCTGTACAAATATTAATTTTAGTTAATAATAAAATAAACTGTATTATATGTATCTTAAAAGTACAGGCAATTGGCAGTCAACAAATTAATTTGTATAGGGCAATTTAAAGTCACTACAAATCGGAATAAAATTACACCTGTCTTGTTTTATTGCTCACGTGACATATTTTATCAACACTGGCCTAATGGTTTAATGAGCTTATTCATTATATTAAATAAATAAATTACATTCTGTTTGCTGTTTGTTTTATAAAGGCAAAGTCAAATCTCTTGGTATATCCAATTACCTAACAAGACACATTGAAGAGTTGCTTAGTTACTGCACTGTCAAGCCCTCAGTTTTACAGGTTTGTTGCAAGTCCATTAATAGAGTTTGGGATTACATAGAACAATATTAGTTCTTTCAATACTCAGAAATTGATTAAAGTAAGCTTGCTAAATCCTGTAATTTAGTGGTGGTTATATTTTTAAATTTTACTGACGTTGGGTTGTTTAGGGTTAATGCAGAGCTTAACAATACCTATGCATCTTGTTGGTCACTGAAACTACTTAATATACTAGGCTGTTTGTTAAAAGGGTCACAAATTGATTTTTGCTTAAATTTTAGTTGAATTTTTTATGTGTTTTATGGTTTTAAAAGACATATTTTATATTGTTCAGTTCTTAAAATATCTTTTTTTTTTTTTTATTGGAATGGAAAAGTAAATAATTTAAAAACTTATACACAGCGAAATATTGTTATATCAATATATAATGTTTTGACAAATGTATTACTAGGTTAGCTTACTTAGCTTCAGTAATACACATGCTATAAAGGACAAAGAAATTTGGATATGGCCCATGGGCTGTATTTTTGGCCTCACTGGTGAATGAAATATTTTAATAACCAGAGGAAGCTGTGTAGATCCAGCAACATTTTAAATTTACTTGTAAAAATTATGATCTTTTTTTTTTCAAGACTGAATATCACCCACATCTTATACAAGCAGATGTCAAGAAAACTTGTGATAAACATAACATTCATCTTCAAGCTTATTCATCTCTAGGAACTACCAGCTCTAAAGAGGTTAGACACTTAAATATGTAAAGATTTACTGTTTCATGACGGTGAACTTGAAAAATATTATAGAAAAAGAAGATGAACAATGAATGCGAGTTAAAATGTATCTGTATGATGTTACTGTTGGCTATCAAGAGCACATAAATCCTCAACAATGCAGTGACAAAAATGCATGTGTAGAGATAGGTAAAATTAATTACAAGCCTATTTTGTGCTGATAGTTTATCTTCTTCGTTTGTTTGTAATTGAGGAGGGCCTTGTAGCCCAATCATCCTTTATTTCTACATTGGCCTAGCAGGGTTTACTTATATTATTTATAAGCTATACACAGTACTTTAAGTAGATTTTACTTTCTATAAACATAGAACATTTGTTTAGTTTTTTGTTTTTTTTTAGTCATCCTTTACTCATAAGGCTAGCAATGCATGGCATTAGACACCACAAACATTTCTTTAGACCATCAGTTTCAATCTTAGAGGGAAAAAAATTGTTTTTTGAAGGCCCCAATAGAATGCCCTATTCCTGTTTCCCACACTACATTTAAATAGGAATAAGGAAATATCAATTTTGTTTTTTTAGTTGTAATTATTTATTTGATTCTTATGAATGTAGAGAAATAACAGTGCTACAAGCCATCATTCCTTGATCTTTCTTTCAGAAAAAAAAATAGTCTCTAGATTTATCTTTTTTTATGCTATTAAGATTAGTGTTGTTTTTTTTTGAGTCCATGAAAAAGGAAGGCAAATTAAAAATAAGTTGACTTACGCGAAAAGAAAGAGTTGGCTTTAAAAATGCTGAAATTTTGTGCAATTTCTATTAAATGGTTTCTAATAGACGGTGGCCTTTTGGGGAAATAGCAAAAATAAAATACATGGTGTTTTGTGCTAATAATATAGACTATTATATTATGTCAGAAAAAAATGTTTTTCTTGTAGACTGATATAAAAAAAATCAGCTAAAATATTTAAATTATTTAATTATATCTTATTGATGTCTAGCTTATCAGTGATCCTAAAGTTGTGGAAATAGCAAAACAATGCCAAAAGTCTCCTGCTCAAGTTCTGTTATGCTGGGCTGTTCAACAAGACATTGGTAAATTCTTAACACATTATGATTATTGATTAAATGTTTTTATGTTTTATGTATTTTGGATCTGGTGTGGTGGCTGAGTAGTAAAGTGCTTGGTTTCTGAACCAGAGGTACGGGATCAAATCCTGGTGAAGACTGGGATTTTTAATTTCGGGATCTTTGGGTGCCTCTGAATCCATCCAGCTCTAATGGGTACCTGACATAAGTTGGGAAAAAGTAAAGGTGGTTGGTCATTGTGCTGGCCACTTGACACCCTCATTAACCGTAGGTCACAGAAACAGATGACCTTTACATCATCTGCCCTGTAGACCACAAGGTCTGAATGGGGAACTTTTACTTACTTACTATACTTTGGATTTTCCTTCAGAATTGAAGATAATTACATCCAAGCCCAAATGTCGTTGGCACGTGGGACCATCGAGACAATAGTTCAGAGTGCATTCCGCAATGTCAGGTAGTCATGTTCTGATTTCAAGATTAGTGGAACTAAATACATGACCTATTTAAGTGCTTAAGAACAGAACTTTTCATACTTGTGTAACCATGTATTCACAGATATTTAAGTAACTTATGTTTCTTTTTCAGGTGTTCTTCCGAAATCAACCAATCCCTCACATATTAGAGACAACTTTGATGTATTTTCATTTTCACTTACCAGTAAACAAATGGAAGAACTGTCTCATTTAAGCAAAGAGGCCCATTATTGTTGGGACCCATCAAAAGTAGCATGAGCTTTGTGTATCTTCAGTAACTTAGTGGTCCTTCAAAGAAGCCAAAAATCTCTTATAGAATAATACACTTAACTTATTCTTAGAAAATAAAGCATTTTACTCAGATTTTATAAATGGTTTTGGAATGTTTAGATTTTTTTTGACAGAATGTTTAGATTTTTCTTTGATATAGAATGTTTCCATTTTTCTATGACTTGTTAATAAGGAAACAGATCTAAAAGTTTCTACATCTTGTCCCAGTTGTAGAATTTTTATTTGGAATTATGATAATATATTTCATATTTGAAAACTCATTTTTTTCTTTTAGATGAATATTTATGTAATCTTACAGCAAGATTTGAATTTTCAGATTTAATTCTTTTAGTGTTTTAGATAACTAATTGAATTTTAAAAATAACAATTTTAATATTCTATTATAGTTAGGATGAACGTCAACATATTTGTAAAAATTCTCTAGATCTACTTTCAGTTGATGATGTTTGTGTTATGTAAGATTAATCTTATAAAACACCACAATAAACTATTGATTACCTGTTTAATTTATAGCTATATATTTCATATAATGTTTTATACTTGTTTGTATGTTGAACTCTTGCTCTCAAATTCAAACTTTTAAATAAACATATTGTTAAATTTTGACTTATTTTTTTGTTTTCATCATAATACATATTAGACCAACAATTTGTGTAATTCCTTATTTATGCTTTCAATGCTGATTTCCAAGATTGAAACTAAGGGAAGTAATTGTGGAAAATAGAAAGCAAATGATAATGAATCGGTAAAAAGAAGGAGCAGTTGAGTTGTACAATGTAATTGAACTAGTCAGAAAGTTTCACTTACTTCATGATTTTATTGTTATAACTTCTGAAGACAAAGTCAACTAGCAAATTTGTATTCCATGACAAATGGGTAAGTTTTCCCTGGTTGAATTTATGGTTCATTCCTAGTATTTAGTACATTACCGGTATTATTGATCTTTTATGTTTACCTTCAAAAGTTTATCTTTTTCAGAGTATTGCACAATTGCTTGCATTTATTCTTTCACTTATTAATGCTGCTCTGATATTTTGCCCCAGTGCCATATTGTTTTTTGTTGTATATTGACCTTAATGTTTGTGGGCTAGTGTCTGCTTTCAAAGTTCTTTGTAATTCGCTGTATACTTTATAGCTTGAAAACCAAGTTGATTTATACATTTTCTGTGACTGGCATCTCATGAGTCGAAGACCACTGTTCTGTTGCCAGTATTGATGATTTAGAAGGCATGCTTGGTACACACACACACATAAAGGTCATGCTCCTTCCTCATTGGATAATATGTGCACTTTTACTTTCTGTTTTGGTGGTGTCTATTGCAATGTTGGCACATCTATCAAGATGCTTATGGTCTCTCTACTCCTATATGTTTGTGAACGTTGGACTCTGAACGCTGAGGCTGAAAGAATAATCCAAGCCTTTGAGAGTAAATGCTACAGAGAAGTGCTGTGTATCAGATACCAGAAAAAGGAGAAAAATGAGTTTGTACTTTTACAACACTTGGCATAAAGGAGGAATTTGTGAAGAGACGAAATCTGAGCTGGTTTGGTCATTTTGTAAGACTCTTTTTCAGAAGTCATTCTTCAAGGTACAGTGGAGGGAGCACGAAGAAAGGGTCGTCCAAAGAAAACCTGGCTGGATAGTATAATATGAATGGACCGGCCTCTCTCTTCGTATCCTGAATCCTGCTAAGAACAGCAGGTGACTTGTGAGTGGAGGGATTAGGTTACTGTTACACCACCCCTACAACGAAACACAGATGATGATGATTATGATGAATATGGCTTTTAAATTCTAATTCTACAAACTCCAATACAAAATGTAATTTCAAAGTGATAATAAATATATTTATACGATGTGCATTCTTGGTTTTCAAAAAAAAAAAAAAATCTATAAAGTGTTAGGTGCTTCTTAAAGATTATTTCCCCTTCTTTATACTACCTCCCTTACAATTTTTTTTTAAGTGGTGCATTTTTATGATTGAAAAACAAAATGTGCCAAATTAGGCCAAAATCGCTTGGATACGGCTTGGCCGCCTAACAATGGGGCTCGATTTCGAATCCCGACTCAAACAGAATTGTGTTTGCTGAGCGCCTAAAGGCAGCACAGAAACCTTCTCCCAGGTGCACAGAAGAGATTGGATCATAGTGCACTGAGCAAGCTAAAAGCATGAAAGATGCACCATATAAAAGCAATTTTTTTAAAGCCTTTGCACCTATTCTTATCAAGCAATATTTTTGGAGAAATAATAAAATAATATAAAGCCGTTGCACCTATTCATTTCAAGCAATACATTTGGAGAGATAATATTTCTAGTGTTTGAGATTTAAGCCCGACAGACTACTTGGCATCTAATATTATTGTATGTGTATACCGGAGACGTTAAAAATGTGTTAACGTTTTGTACACACAAATTCTTTTTTTTAAGCAAACGTTTACTATTAACGATTACTACTAAGACACCAGATGACACACTAATAATTATAGGCTTATAATACACATTCCTGTATATTGTTTTAATATTTATTTTTGCACAAGACAAAACATCCATCCATTCCAGTGGCACTACAGCCCATTGAGGGTCTTGGCCTACTCTAGCACATTATCTTTCCATTCTGATCTACCTAAGCTTTACGTCTCCACAAAATAGAGATGTGAGATTCATAACAAACGAATATTCACATTTGACTAGTAGTAATAGTAAAATCACTAAATTTAGAAAGCCTTCAGAATAGAAGACTCAAAAGTAAAGTAGCAATTATACATAAAACACTGAACCATAATCTTCAAATACAAAATCGAATAAAATACTCAGAAAGACACAATGATAAAGGCACATTCCTCGTTCCATATGCTAGGACTAATTTGTACAAATGCTCCTTCTTCCCTATTGCTATTAAAGCGTGGAATGGGTTGCCTGAGCTAGCCAAGAAAACCAGTGACTTAGCAGAATTTAGGTAATTGGTTAATATGCATAACTAAATGCAATGACGCGTAACGTCTGTATTATATTAGATAGATAATTAGGCAAAAGTGGATGTCAAGAAATGACACTCTAAAAACCTTACGATTCAGATACAGTGTTCTACAGATTACTTACTTTGTATTCCTTAAAGTTTTCAGAAAATACCAGAAGTCAGCGGTAGTAATATTAAAGTTCTCCATCAGACTTAGCGATGTATAGAGCAGACAATGTAAAGGTAATCTGTTTCTGTGGTCCACGGTCAACGAGGGCACAAGTGGTCAGCACAACGACCAACCACCTTTACTTGGGAAAGGCAGCAGTTCTTCTTGGGAAAAAATCGTTCTGCTTACTATTGCGTATAGACGCAATCAACGTTTGTTAAGAATGTAGAACTCTCAAGAAGATCTACCCCCGAGTCAAGCGGATGTCTATAATGAGATGAAGAATTTGAGAAATGACTTCAGACTGTAGAAATAACTTGATTCGGTGATTCGCTCGTGAGAGCTAGAAAAAAAGTGGATCAACACACCACTGACTTCCTTGACTGTAATGACATCTGGAGCCACTAGTTGTAATAGGACTTGCATTGGAATGTCTTTTTTGTAAGGCTTGAATTTAAATACACATCTAATGATCCATACAGTATGCCGTATGGCAACAGTTGGTTTCTGCAAGACTCAGATGAGTGGACCCACCATTATTATTCTTGAGCCCTAAGCTTACGGGTAATATGTTACGCCGCTGTGTAAGAGTTATTTTTTTTATTCAGCCAATGCCAAGTAGCCCTACATAAAATACATTGTTCAGATGTCCTGGTGCAATATACATATATACTCCAGAAGCCTGGTTTGCCTTTGTATTGTCATATCGATACAAACAGTGATGCAGGCTAGTTCATACCTTTATAAATAGACCATGTAGGTTTCATGTCATAAAAACAAACTGTAGTCTCTAGAAATGTATATTAATGTAGGCTCTTTTTTCCTATTAAATAGCTCTACGGCTCTACGTACTATCAAAGCGGAAATCAGTCAACATTTGTGAGAGCAAATAATCTTGTCCAGAGTATAGGAATGTCAACCATTATCTAAGCATATCGGGAAAAAATGAGAGTGGGGGTGGAGGCCTGGAGGGTACAAACACACACAATCACATGCTCATTAATTTACCTATCACCATAAAAAAAAAAAGTTATAAATACACCTGTGTAAGTACGTAACATCGTTTGTCTCCCCTTGCATTAATTAATTTGTATTGTATTGTCTAATCTATTTCTACTAAAAAAAAATATGTTAGCATTGAAGGCTAAGTGTGTTGTTTTTCCACTGGCTCTGCGTGTGTGTATGTGAGTGCGTAAGTGGTAAAATATGACTGTATGTTTAGGGAAAAAAAAGATGTGCAAGTTTATCAGAGTTCAGGACATCACGTTGCAGCATTCACCTTCACACCATCATGACAAGGGAGGTAAACACTTTACACTTTTTATGTCCCTTAAACAAGCCATTACAACGTGGTCGAACGCGAGCGACAACTATTGTTGTATAACGCCATGCAACAAGTTTGAACAGCATATGTCATCTTTTGCGATGTCTGTGATTGAGAGCTTCTATCTGAATTAGTCTATAGGGACTATTCATCTCCCCCATTTTTTTGTGTAATAAAACCCCACTAACAACAGCCTAAGAAACAATGAAATGTGTAGTTTGTCTTTTACGTAACGTTTGAATAGTGCAGCGTTTACAATTACTTTGCAAGTTGCTTTCTTTACCGATTACCAATTGACAACTAGTTTAAGTCAAGCATTTATTTGTTCTTAACGCATTTGATTTTAAGAGGTAGGCCTATCTATAAAAGTCTTGAAACTTAGACTCGTAGCATTTGACTAGCTTCTTGACCGTACAAGACGTTTCTCGTGAACTGCTCCTGGTGTGCTTGTGCAGTCCTTTGCAGCGAACAGCTCATTTACATTTCAGTATGAAGGTCACATTTCTTATTATTGCCTTGTGCCTGTGTAAGTGAATTTTATTTGATCAATCATTCAATATATCAATTCATTTTAAATTATGACTTAATCAAGCAGCAATCTTAATATCTGTAGGTTTTCGGATGAATCGCCTCGTCTGCTCATGAATATAAATTACCTATGTCTGTGTATCAAGGAGATCTATCCATTACTATTACCTATAGATCCATTAATATTACCTATAGATTCATTAATATTACCTAAAGATTCATTAATATTACCTAAAGATTCATTAATATTACCTAAAGATTCATTAATATTACATATAGATCCATTAAAGTTACCTATAGATTCATTAATATTATTTATAGATTCATTTATATTTACAATAGATTCATTAATATTACCTCTAGATCCATTAATATTACCTCTAGATCCATTAATATTACCTATAGATTCATTAATATTTCCTATAGATTCATTAATATTACCTATAGATTCATTAATATTACCTATAGATTCATTTATATTTACTATAGATTCATTTAGATTTACTATAGATTCATTAATATTACCTATAGATTTATTAATATTATCTATAGATTTATTAATATTACCTATAGATTCATTAATATTACCTCTAGATCCATTAATATTACCTATAGATCCATTAATATTATCTATAGATCCATTTATATTACCTATAGATCCATTAATATTACCTATTTCCCATCTATATGTGGAATTGGTGGGAAGCGTGGCCGAGAGGCTAAGTGCGCTTGAACTTGGCTTGTCTTGGCTATCTAGAAGGGGGCTCGAGGTTCGACACCCGACTCCTAGATACCTCCCCCCCCCCCACCGGTCCACAAATGAGATTGGACCAAAGCGCTCTGAGCATGCTATAAGCATGAAAGTAGTGCTATATAAAAGCTATAATAATAATAATAATAATAATAATAATTGTACGTCTCTTTGAATCTTCTCTTGTGATTAAAGAAGCAATCCTTGATACACAACTGCGGTCACGTCTAGGTTGGGCATCTGTAATCACTAGGCGCTGTTGCACTTCCACTCTTCTTTCTACTACTGTTGTGTATCATAGTGTAAGCCATCTGCAATCCAGGACTTTTCCTTTATGCTTGCTCTCCATGTGCCTCTTTTTCCCGTTAGTGTCGATTTTGAAGAGCTTCATGTCGGGTTTGCATACATCAATGGTGCTTGAGAAAGAGATCACAAACATTTTATAAGCTGAGACTATTCTAACTATTATTCATGACTTTAGGAGGCGCGGTGGCTGAGCGGTAAAGCGCTTGGCTTCCAAACCGGGGATCGAATCCCTGTGAAGACGGGGTTTTGAGTCCACCCAGCTCTAAATGGGTACCTGACATTAGTTAGGGAAAAGTAAATGCGGTTGGTCGATGACCTCATGGCCACATGACACCCTCGTTAAACGTAGGCCAAAGAAACAGATGACCTTTACATCATCTGATATATAGATCACAAGGGAAAGAAAAACTTTACTTTACTACCCCATGACTCTACTTGTATTTTAGTTTCAACTTGGTTACTGCAGATCACAAATCATCATTTTACTTGACATGTTGTTAACTTAACTTGTTCGATATAATAAACTAGCGACTTCATATCTTATCTTTTAAAATACAGACGTTACTTCAAAAAAAAAAAGGAGATGATTACGTTCAACACGCCATGCATCTAGTCATGCATGTTAACGAATGACTTAAAGTCTGCCAAGTCACTGGTTTTCCTGGCTGGCTCAAGCAAACTTTACTATGAATTAAGATCATATTCAACATTTCTTCAACATTTTTCGTCTTTCAACTTGTAAAATAAATTGTAACAATATTACAAAGAGAGTTTGTGTTACACAAACTCAGAGGCGGCCCCCGTCGAAGTCGGATCCCTGTCGGATCTGCCTATTCGCAAAGAATATTCAAGAGGTTATTTAATTTTGATGGTCTAAAGTCATAATGTTTCAAAGTTTCATTTGTCGTTGTAAGAAATGTTGTTTGTTTTTGTTTTACATGTTTCGGGTGTTCACTTCTAAGTTTAAAATAATTAACTTCTCGCTGGACGATGGAATGGAGGATGGTAACAAACAGGTTATGAACCCTGACGGGTCGTTCAGTCTGCATGCTGGACTGTCGTTCGGAACCCTGCATGGTTCAAACCCTGCATGCTCCCATCCCGTCGTCCTACGGGAGGTTTGTAATTAAAAAACAAAAAAAGAAAAGAACAGATATATCGTGCTTTTACTTCGATGTCTCAGCACAGTTAGGCCTATCAACAGAGATATCGGCATTTTTATTTAAATGGAACTAGAATGAGGATGTAGATCTACCTAAATTAAACTTCTGATTTAGCACTCTTAATATCTATATCTACTAGATCTAGATCTAAAATATGAACTTGGAATAATGTAGCTGTAATTTAGATAAGATTAGTGTAAAAAAAATATCCTAGATAATCTATCAATAGACTGAATGCAACATTAAATTTAAAAATAGTATATTAGTTTTAGTATATTATAACATTGCAATATTATGAAAACGTTTGGAAATCAAAATCTACACTTTAAGTCTAGAAATTGAAATTCTACATCTTAATCTAGTCTATTTAAGTCTTTAACTAGATCTAGAAATTCTACATCTAGACACTAAACTAATGTTAATTAGAATATAAATCCAGATCTAGATATACTGTAATAAAAATCTTGATCTAGTTTAAACTTACGGGCCAGCTAAAAATCTAGATTAGATCTAAATCAAGATATCATTCCTTTTTTAAATGCGAGTCACATAACGAGGCTTAATAAACATTACTATACCGAGTTCTTTTAGCATTTCATTTGAAGAATTAGTTCCATATGACGTCAAAGGAAAAAAAAACACTACGTCACACGGCCTAGCTAGACTAAAAATCGCCTTCATCAATACGAGTCATGTCATTTATCGAGTGTTCATAGACATTGGTGCACCGAGTGCGTTCTTTTAGCATTTCATTTAAAGAGCTCATTCCATGTGACGTCAAGGGAAAAAAACACTACGTCACACGGCTTAGTTAGACTAAAATATGTTTTCATCAATACGAGCAATTTTTCGAGTGTTCATAGACATTGGTGCACCGAGTGGGTTCTTTTAGCATTACATTTAAAGAGTCCATTCATATGACGTCAAAGAAAAAAAATTCCATTACCTCACAATAGGCTAGTACCGGTACCATAAAAAAATGTCTTTATTTACACGAGATATTTAACGAGGGTTCATAGACATTGGTGCACTGAGTTCTAATAGAATTTATTTAAAGAGGATCAAAGCTGCATTGTTTTTGCGTTTTGTCTGGCAGTCGGTCTGTCCGTCATCTTAATATAAAAAAAAAACAAAAAACTAAAAGCTATTAAAAATTGATTAACCTTTATTTTACGTTTCAAAACATCGCAATAATTTTAGGTATGAATATAATTGATTTAAGTTTATATAATAGATTGTTCCGGATGTTTGTATAAATAGTAAAAGAAAAAGAGAATTCCAGATTAATGTAATACGTTAATTAAATTTGTTGGATGGTCTCGTATAAAAATTAGAAGAACTACAGCCTTGTGGAGAGATATTCATACCTTACTTTGGTGTTTGGATGTTGTTTTCCTTAAAAATCGGAACATAATATTAACGATAATTAGATTTTTTATGGTTTAGGTAGAAAATTAATTGTACTGTAAGAGAGAAGTGAGTTAAAATATTTTTCAAAAAAATCCGGAATAACATTATTTCGTAAATGAGAAGATTATTTGTTTATTAATTAGAAGAGGGAGTTCAAACAGTTATTTGGCGTTAGTAGATTTTTAAATAAATTCGGAAATTTCTGGCGACGATTTGTGAGAAATGTAAGTAATGTAAGTCGATTTCTTTTCAAAACAAAATCCGGAACATTCTTTATCGATTACTAAACTTTTATGTTATGTTTCAGCAAGAAAATTAAATGTCTAAAAAGTGATTTTCAGTAATCATTTCTTTTTTTTAAAGCCCTGAACAACCTATTGTCGATATTTTAAAAATTTGTTTAAAGATGAAAATACGGAACAATTTGATATCGATAATCAAATTATAGTGACGCATTGTCAAATAATACACGTGTAATATTAGTTAATTATGCGATTTCAAACAACCATTTGACATAATTCATTTTTTATAAAACAATATCCGGAACATTTAGAGATTTTGATTTAGCATTAAAATGCTATTTACATAAAAAACGGAACAACATATTATTGATAATGTGCTTTTGCAACGTTTAAACATGGAAATTAAATGTAATATAAGTTAGAAGAGCAAACAAACATTTGTTGGCGTTGATTAGTATTGCACACAAAAATCCGGAACAATCAATGTTAGATACTTAAAACTATTGAGATGTTACGGGTAAATCAGATTTTCAATAGCTTTAAGAGTTTTTGTTTTTTATCTAATCGTGACGGACAGACCTACCGACAGACAAAACGCAAAAAAATACGCAAAAGTTGTAGATCTTTGTTAGTATATTGTAACATTGCCTCCCTTACATTTACGTTATTGTTTTAGAATTGGTGTATTTTTATGAAAAAATCGCTTGCATAATTAATTTTATAAATTAAACGGTTTGCTTTTAGAAAACCAATAGTAGCCGTTGCACCAAAACTTTTCAAGCCGCATTTAATAGTGAAATAATATTTTTCATATCTTTTCTAGTTTTCGAGATCTGAGTGTGACAGACGGACAATTTGCACAAACCTAATAGCTGCTTTTTCCCCTTACGGGGGCCGCTAAAAAGAGCGCAAATATCTATATTTATTGTAGTATATATAGGCCTGCTTTTTTATATTATATAACCTTCGTAACTTCTTCTATAGAGAAATGGCTTTTGTAATTTCTTTTACTAAAAATTTGGGCTTTTCGCGTCTGACACATATATAATTTTTATGTGCAGCAACAAAGCCATTAAAATATTTTTTAATAAGAAAGTACAGAAGTTTTTAAAGGTGTGTTTTTTTTCGTCGATTTTCTATGTTCAGGTCTTTTGATCTCTGAGATCCTTGGCTCCCACAGTAGCAGCAGCAAGAGTAAGAGCAGTAGTAAAAGTCACCATCATCACCACCACCACAGCAGCAAGAGTAAAAGTAGCAAGAGTAGCAAGCACCACTATCATCACCATCACCACCATAGCAGTAAGAGCAGCAGCAAACATCACCACCACCATCATCATCACAGCAGTAGTAGCAAAAGCAGCAGCAGCAAAAGTAGCAGCGGGTAAAAAACAAACGAGATGATAATGAATTTTTAACCCAAGATTTCCAACATCCAGTATTTGTTGTATCTCTTTAGACATGATAGTTTGGTGGTATTTTGTTTGAGCAGAACATAATTTTAGTCTTTTAATATTTTTAAAAAAAATTAAACGTAACTGAATTTTATAAAAAAAATTTTAAAATGCTTATTTATGCATTGTGTACTTCTATATTTATAAATGAATGCAAACTAAAGAGTACAATCATTTTTATTCTTTGCAACCTCTTTTTCCAACCTATGAAAAAAAAAAAAAAGCTTTTTGTTCAACAAATTAAAAGAAAAACTGTTGGAAATTAATGTATGCAAACTTTCCTAGGCTCGAAGCTGTATCCTAATATTGATTGTCTTGATTTTCTTTAGGAGTTTAAATCTGTACGGCCATTACAATACAGCTAGTGATGTCTGCATAAAACGAAATAAATGTATACTTAGCGTTAGACTTGTCTATCACGGTGATGTCAATAACGTTAAAAAATAACCAAAAAAAATTAGCAATGATTTGAATGTTTTAAGATGAATCCATTCGCTGTAAGGATTGTACTGGTACAATTAAATGAAATCATAAGTTTGTGGTAATAAAGAAGTTATATTATGAATTATTACAGTTTTATGTTGTTGTTTTTTTAAATTCCTTTTTTTCCTCTTCTCTCTCTCTCTCTTATTGGGGAAATTTAGAAAGAAAAAAAAAAAGAAAAACACAAAACTAGGTACATAGAGGAAAATCATATAAACGAAGCCCTGTTGTAAATTGTATGAATATCATTAATATCGAACTCACGACACGCCCTATTAAAATAAAATTTAAAAAAAATGAATGAAAAAAATAGTGTTTTTTTTTTTATTTCTTTTCAAAATATTTAGCATACTATTTATTTTTTCTTCTTCACCATCATCTCGGGAGTTGGGGGCTTATATTCACATTCATCGGTGTTAATTTGTGAAACTCGTAAGAGCTTAATAATGGGTAGTTCGTACAATGATTGCAAGGTCTAAGTACGTAGCTCGTTATTATATTTATTATTTTTAAGATCAATAGATGCTTTTAAAATATGTTAACTAGAGAGCAACTGTTGTAATAGGTTAGCATTGACACTATACACATATTACACACATTGACAAATAGGCTTGCATCGCGTTAACTGACCACAACTGTCCACAAAGCACAGTGTGTTGACACATTTTTTCCGTTCGTAGCATCTGAAGTTAAAAGAGTGAATGTTTAAAACCAAGTTGTATAGGAAATAGTTGATTGTGTAAAATCGAAAACAAAGATGTAATAAAGATTGTCTTAAAGACGTCTTGTACACGATTATAGGCTTTAAATATTCAATGTCTCGGGCAGACACAGGAAGTTAACCTAAGACTTTACTAAATGTAGCCTACATACCAATATCATAATCATGCATTAGTTATTAAAATTCCTTAAAATAAGTAAAAGTAATAATTTTATTAGCTATTTTATTACCATGATCTCGAACTAAATGGGAATGTCATCGAGTCCAGTACAGATTACAGACGAAATACTGCTGTTAGGTACGTAGCAACTAAGGCTCACCTGTGTTCTACATATTTTCTGACGAAGCTAGAAACGTCCAGCGACGTTCTGTCCGGTTCTAGAAGGCCTATATAAAGAGCGGAGGTGCCGCAGTCAAGACGGTTGAGAAAAGGGGCTCAATACAGCGATGTTCACGACAGAAGGTTCACGACAGGGGCTCAGAACACGGTCGACTACATCACAGTTCAACGGTGTGGCTCTGTACGGAGCATTACGACGGTTCAGTGCGGAGTACTGTCAAGTACAGTTGAGACGAACGGCGTCTTGATCTTGGTCTGCGATCGAGTCCGACAGAACGAGCCCAGTGTATGAAGTCAGTCCTGAACTGTTGAAACCAGTGCATGCCCGGAACGAGACGGAGAGGCCAGTGCAAGAGTTGATACGGCGGAACGGTGTTGGCGGAACGGTGTTATCGGAGAGATATTTGTACAGTGTATGTGTTGCCAATTGTACAGTATTGGCTGTTATTTATTTAACTATTAAAGTGTTACGTTACTTTGGAGCCCTGAGTTGTCAAGTTCTTTAAGTTGGTGGTGTATGGTGCAGTTTGTAGAGAGCCTGGATAGTGAGATTCGTAACAATATGTATAAGCCTGTTCGTATTATTTGAATTTTGGACTGTCGTCATAAAGATCCCGAGTTTGAACCCTGACAGCTTCCATCCCCATTCGTCTGCCGGATGTTAGAATGTACTAGGCGTAATATCCATTTCTGAATGAATTTAATATCCGAAACTAAAAAAAAAAAAAAAGAAAACAGCTAGACATATAAGTTAATAAATTCTTGAAAGATTTAAATTAAAACAAATGAAGTATGGGATTAATTAGGCCTAAACATCGAGCACTGTGTCAAGTTGACCGGTTACTGGGTCACAAACAACTTCTCCTGTATCAGTTCTCTCCCATCTTTTCTGTGCCGACATACATCTTATTAAAGTGTTATCTCATGGCATTGGCAGCTGCCTACGACCTCCAATTGGTCATCGCACATGACTCAAAAAAATTTTTTAGAAAAAAAAATTGCGAAACATGGATCAAATATCAAACATAGCCTAGCTATAAGTCTCTACCAGGGGCGGACTGGCTATATGGGCAAACGGGCAAATGCCCGGTGGGCCGTTACCAAATGGGCCGGTCTGGTCGCGCCAAAGAAAAAAAAATTCAATGCAGACAACTTAAATAAAAAAGACAGCAGCAAGACACAAAGGCCCGAACACGTTTTCTTGTTGTTTGTTGTTGTTTTTTTAAAATTCTTATTACAATTAATTTTGTTTGAAATTCAACAAGAATAGAAAAAGACAAAAAGAAAAAAAAACACTATACACTGTACGTATTATCATTTGCAAAACGTTAGACCGTACTTTCTGCTACGCACTACCTGCATGGACTGCTTTGATGTCTTCGAGGCTGTGTTTGGCCCTATCATTTTGCTGGTCGGCATGGGCCTTTGATGGCACTCACATTTTTTTTGCTCCTTCTCTCCCCCGTCTTTTAATGGTTCCAATGAAATTTATACAAAAAGAGAGGTTAAGTTAGAAAACATTGAAAAAAAAAAGATAGGCGCTTCAATTAGCTCTTTAACAATACGTAATAGAAATTAACTTTAACACATACACACAGCCGCGAAATTGCAAATCACCCAACTTATTCACAGCTCAACATGGGAATAAAGCTCTACTTTCTGCGATATGAAAAGAAAAAGTAAGTTTCTAAAAATACTACGCCTAAGGCTTAAAAAAAGTATTTAATAAATCTAGATGTAAATCAATTTTTATACTATTATAATAAATGGCAAACTAATGCTTAGTATGAAGTCATTAATGATGAAAATTATTACAATAATTACAATAATTTATATAGCGCCGTCACATCGGATATTTAATGAAAGGAGATTTATATTTTAAATTATGGGTCATGGTATATTCATATACAAATCGCATTTTTGAGAATGTACTAGGAGGAAGCAAGAGCTTTTCACATTAGATAAATGCCTCTCTAACCGTTCTGCTTTCTCTTATCTGTTAATGGAATGGGTTGCCTGAGTCATCCAGGAAAACCAATGATTTAGCATATTTTAAGTCACAGATCAACATGCATGACTAGATTGACACATGAAATGAGTAAGACGTAACAATCTTATTTTTTGAAGAAACGTCTGTAATCTATAAGTACCGGTAATACCAAAAAGCTTCAAACTCATTAGGCTGCTATTGTAGGCTATTGTTTATAGTTTTCAGACTACATACATGTATAAATAGAATACATTAATACATTATGTAATCCTACGAATGCATACATCCAGTTTTTGATGCGTTATCAAACTTTATATATTTTGTAGAGAATTAGGCTTACACCAATAGTATAACACATGGGCGTAGCCGGGAGGGGAGGGTCTTCAAACCATCACTTGCCTCAAACCCAGGGTTTCATCCAGGAATTCGGTTCAGGGGGGCAAAAATCGCACATGCCAAAGCTTTATCAATAGCTAGTTTGAACAAATGTAAACACTTCAAACACAATAGTGGTAGTAACATATATTTATACTCTATTTCAAATGATTATGCTCAGTATAAGCTGCTAAAAGAAATAACGTTAATTTTTCTATTTAGATAAGTCAATCAGCAAATGATTATTTCTTATAGCTTCTTATTATGAAGGGCATTATACTCCATAAACAACCGTTATTGGACGGTTGAAAAAAATCGAGGCAGTTGATAATATTATGCCATCTCCCCATGTTTCATTCTTTTCCATTGCCTCAAGATATTTGTCAACAGAAGAAAAACCTAAAAATATGTAAAATTATACAGTTATAACTTAGGAATATGAGTCATACAATGAATTAAATAGGCTAGGCTTGACACGATAACAATTAGCCTACGGTACTCTCCATGCTATCCCAGTCTGGGTTGGCAAGTTGTCGTCAAAAGGTACACGGATGGCTACATAAAGTGAATTCCCATGCGTACCGATACATTGAAGTGGGTTGCATTAGCAAAATTTAGCATGGTATCAAATTTTGGCCATGCGCATGTGTCTAACAACTAACACAGTAGAACTAGATTATGAAACTGACTAAGTCTCTCATATTCTGGCGGCTAACCAATAGATTTCGCCATATTGCCGCGTTTTAGGCAGTCAGGCCGTGCAGGGTTTTAGGCGAAACCCTCACCCATGCAAGGGCAAAGTCCAGTAATGCTGACCTATTATTGCTCACATGAAAGGCGTGGAAGATTAGTTAGGCGGTGCCCACGAATTAACTAAAGTTTCATAAATTTATAATCATACCTTCAATAGTTTTGTCCAGAAGAATTTCCCGATGGTCTTGTAAATAACTGACCAATGATCGTCTAATGTCAGTTGCTGAGCCTGATTCACGAGTGTTGCCAGGATTGAACGATAATTGATGCGCGATGGCCGAAAACATGCAGTTTCCATCAGGTGCAGTGTTGTGTACCGTAAACCCGAGAAACTCAAATGTTGATTTTGCTCCATTCTCATTTATTCGAATTTTTTTGGCAAAGCTGAACATCGATAATTGCCGCTTCATGTTTACACTTTTATTATTTTCCCTTTCATCTATAATTAACGATTTTCCTGGGATACCAAAAGTAGGGATGTCAAAAACCGGACGGTGGAAAACTGAAATAATTATTATACAACATACAATTTTATTTCCTTTATTTCTTCTTTTAAAGCAACTTAGTGTTACTCTGATCCCCCTCTGAGGGGGGGGGGGGGAATAAAATAATTTCCTCAGGGGGGAGGATTGTGGTTTCAGGGGGGGATTTCTCCCCCATCGGGGTGGGGGCTAAATAAATCTCTGCTCAGACCTCATTGTCTGAAAGGGAAACTTTACTTACTGCCCCAGTGCAGCCAACGTAAGCAAACTACAGTTTCCAAATTTCGTGAACGTAGCCAAAGGGGGCTTTGTGGTTTCCCTTCCCCCTCCAATACAAAAACTAAAGCATTTTACCATTTTCTACCAGTCGCTGGACTCTTTTGAATAGCAGATTTGGTTATTGAATTTTTTTTAGCGGAAGAGTAGCAGGCTAATTGCACTGTAGATACCTCAGAATATGCATTTTTAAAGCTTAAAATAACTGAAATAATGCGCTCACAGCGCTTCCCCGGACTTTCTAGCTGCCCTTTGTCTTTCCACTAATTATAGGAATAGAGTATTCTAGGGTAGAAAAAACGTTTGAAAGAATGAGAGATCAGAATGTAATGAAGATTAATTACATATACACACACACTAATATATATATATATATATATATATATATATATATATATATATATATATATATATATATATATATATATATATATATATAAATTGCGAGTGGGGTAAAAATCCCCCCCCCCAGAAAATATATGACATGCCATTTGTGGGCCGGATTACGTGGTAATGCCCGGGCCGATTTCGATACCCAGTCCGCCCCTGGTCTCTACTATGATTCAAAATTTATTCGCGAATAGACTATAGGCCTATCTGTTAGAAGGCCATTGTTTCTTCCTTTTGGTGAAATGTCAAAACATTATTTCTAGTCTGGTTATCATGAATTGTCCATGAAGCACATTAGTGCTATCGGCGCTATATGATTTAACTTATTTGTTGATTGAGATATATGGGAAAGGACCAATGGCAGATCCCGAATGCGATGGATTGATGATATATGGGGGTTGGGGGCAGATCTACAACAGCTTGGGTTTCGGGCATGGAGACGAAAGGCTCAGTAGAGATCTTGTAATTTTATACATGTATATTATATGATAATTCTTATATTTATTACTAAATATATAGTTCGCCTTTTTTCCGCTCCTGAAATCGAATATTCTCCTGAAAAACTCTTGGAAATCTCCTGAAATCCTAGTCTCAGAATGGTGGGAGAACCCTGTGAAAATGAATTCTGATCTTTTAAACATGTATACACATATTAATATCATTAAATAGTAACAAGAGGTAAACCAGCCAGTTAAAAAAAGGAGGACGGCAAAACAGAGGTCACCCCCCACCCCCGTATAAGCAGTATAGGCATAAGCGCTGTTAAGATCAACTGAAGCGTCATTTCACCCTCAATGGCACAGAGGAAAGTAACTGCCAGCATATGACCTCTGAGAGACTGTTGGAGAGCTGCGAGTCAAACATTTTAGACGGAAAGAAAATGCGGGGAAATATGCTGGTCGTAACTGGGCGTAGTCATGTGAAACACGTACTGCACTCATCCTTAATCTTCGAAATCGAAGACATTGGGTTAAGGTTAAAAATAGGCCTATTATTTAATATTTCAGTTTACAAACAATAACAATAGATAAGACAAAAAGAAAAACAGATTAAATCAGTCACTAAATTATCATTAAATGGCTTTTTAAGCTTATTATAGGGGCTTTCGCTGAATAGGTTTTCAGTTAAAAAGGTCATTTTGAGCGAACACCCCATATATTTTCCAACGGAATAAATAGCCTTTGCTATTATAGCTAATATTTCCTCATCTATTTAGACGTACAATATGCATTTTTTTTTTCGGACGATGTCCATTGATGCTTTAAAATCGCCTTAAGTTCGGACCTATTCTCGTTTATCCGGAAACGTTTTGAGAATGAAATTTCCATACATGTAACTTTGACCTTCAGCTATGCTTTATTGTATGAGGGAAAACGAAAGTGAATATGTGGGAAATGTAGAAAAATGGAGTCTTTGTTATACCAATTTATTAGTTCTGCAGTTACTTTCGAAATAAATTAGAATGGATAAAATTACTGGGAGGTGTTCGCTTTATATGCCATTTCGCTGATGGGCCTTTCCTATAGATACAGGACGGTTTATAATTCATTGCGTATTTTTCGGTCTTATTTTTTTTTTTCTATTTCACTTTGCTTAGGGCCTCCAATTACCCAAGGCCGACCCATGGGACTGGCAAATTAGATTCTAGATCTAGATTTTTTTTTAGACTTTTAACATTTTATCCTAGGTTACTTTGCTTATCCCTTCAGTAGTAAATATAAATATAGTAATAATAGATAGATCTATAGATATATATTTAAAAAATTGACCCTATATCAATTGTTCAAAATTAACAGAAGTCATGTCTGTAGGGTCCTTTAGCTTACGATTTGAGAGCCACACATTAAATATTTCATTAATATCATCAAACAGACATCATAACTTAATGGGAGGAAAAACAAAACGCAGCGCGCTTGTGGGCCAGCTAGATAATTGATTCAACATGACTTCACCTCACCATATCTAGTATCGATAAAGTTGGGCTTAATACTCGCCAACAATTACTGGCGTTCGAATACGAGTACTACAACACACCTTACGTTTTCGTCATCATTCATTGGTCAACACGAGCACAGGTAAACTGGAAGCCGTTTGGCAAATTTGTTATGCAGCTATCAGGTGTCAACGGGGGGGCTGTCGTCTACATTGTTGTATTTTTTTGTACGCTGATCTTAATGCGATTTGCTCTTACGATGTTAAATCTAGATCTAGTATTTAAGTAAATATTGTTGCCTGCGATAAACACTTGCCGGCTAACACAACAACGTCGAAGAATAAAATGGGTGATTAGATATTATTATCAACTGAAGTTGTTTTGGTTGCGATAAGAATTGGATACAATCTTGAAGTTGTTTGTTTATATTCATTTCCGCATAGAACCTAGGAAAGATGGATTTACTCTACTCTTTGGCCGACCCAGTATATGTCGCCAAATTTCAGCGCCTGTGTGGTATAGAGACAGAAAAACCAGAGACCTGCGACCAACATACACAGACAAGGAAAGCCCCTTACGAGTCAAGTTCAGAAGAAAGCAGCGTAGAACATGAGGAATGTAATAGCAGATATAAATATGAACAGGGCTTTGTTGACACGGACACTTATGGCATCTCGGATAAGGGCTTATTTAGTAACAACCAAACACAGCCGTTAGAGAAAGATGATTGGCCCAGACTGCGAATCTTATATAATAACAATGAAATGAAGGAAAATGATAAAAACCTACTTCTTTCTAAAAAATTAAAGTCTAAAAATGGCTATGCGCTAATTGAACCGACTAGAAGAGTTTACGGAAAAGGAAGCATCTTTGAAAGTAGCAATACGGATATTTTGCCTTCAGATTTTTGTGAAGCTTCTCTCAAGACCAAATCAATTCCAGTAGTGCACATCAAGTACAAATCTTTGTTTTACCTTGCTAAGTTTGGAGCATTTCTTGGGAATGAAGGATTTTATCTCACATTTTTTCCCTTTTGTCTCTGGAATTTGGATGGACTGGTTACTAGACAGGTAAGTTTTCACTGTCTTATTATATAGATTATAATATATATAGTATAGATTTAGATAGATAGCAAATTAACAGACTCTTATCTTTGTTAGTCATTAGATTGTAATTGTAGCTCCAGACATCTAGTACAACTAAACCAATGTAGATGTATAATATTTATAGTGTAGAACTTTACAGAGCTTTAAATAACTTGAACAAACTTCTTTTGTGGCAATGAGCTACTGGTCTTCCCTGCCCTCAGGTTGTAACATTGCAGGTCAATGTTAAGGCCTACTATGATGATGGTCTCTCTCAGATCAGTCTCCTAAAAAAAAACCTTTCCATCCAACTTTCATCCATATGATTTCTTAAAATAAATTATGACAGACAAGCTTGTAGTTTTAAAATTTCCCTACTCAACCAGAACTAATCGCTTTATTTCCTCATTGTAACCTTGGAAACTCACACACAATCTCCAAGATACAGGCCATTGTGATGTGGAGGGTGGTATAGTCTATTTCTGTTAAACATGGTAAAATAGTGTTAAATATCTGACCACCACAATCTTTGTTTCGTAACATTAAGTGCCACTAGCTCATTCCAAAAATATATATACTTTTGTTTTGCTGGGGCTGTGTAGTCACTGGAAACACTGCATTCCTCATAAATCTTCAGACTCAAAGACAAGCCTTAGTATTATTCTACTTTTGTTTGTTATTTTTGTGTATTTTATATAGTATATAATTTTATGTATATTTTTTTTTAGACAGCTTATTTGTGGTGCATTGTGATGTACCTTGGACAAGCAACTAAAGATTACCTCTGCTGGCCTCGTCCACCTTGTCCTCCTGTTGTTCGATTGGAAACAGACTACCTGCAGGAATATTCCATGCCCTCAACTCATGCTATGGCAGCTACAGCAATTCCTTTATACCTTGCTTACATTACAGTACAAAGATATCAGGTGATACAATAGTTTCATTTCATATTAAACTATTTTCTCTGGAAAAAAAAGTTTTTTGTGTCATGTTCTAGTTGTCCATTCACCATTTCCATCTTTACTGTATATACCCTCAAAATTTGTAGCAGCAACAGATGTGTCTTGTTTGTTTGTAACATGTTTTGGATGTTCCTTCAGAGTTGAAGATGATTTACTTCCTAATCCAAACTTCCCGCAGGATGACACAGGACAGCAGGGTTTGAACCTGGGACCATCTGTAAGTCTGAACTACAGTCCTGCAAGCAAACTGCACGACAAACTTTCCTTAATTCTAAGGTCCAATATTTCAAGGTATTTTAGGGCACAGAACACTTGAAATCATGAATCAGTGCAGCTCTTTTTGTTCTTACTCCATATTTTGGGCCTGAGAACTAGTTTATCTTCTTATTGTATAGTATTTGACTGATTACTAAATGTCTACAGATCATCTGATATGACTGAATATTTTTAGAATTTATCTGTTAAACATAATTGTATGGGTCATTTACTGTAACTTATTACATGGACTATGTGATCCATTCTTAGATAAGTATGAAAACTTTCATTTGCTACTGCTTATGGCTATATTATAAGGAAGTGAAGAGAGTTTAATAAATAAAATATCTTCTGTCCAATTTAACAGTTAAATGATTTGCAATATTTATAATCTTGTCTTTAAAATTCAATTTGCACAGGAGGTAGGGTGGGCAGGTGTAGAGAAGATGATTGGGGATGATAAGAAAAAAAACATGTTTTTATTGTAGAAAAGAAACAGTTTAGTAGTTTGATTAGTGTATGCCTTTTCATCCTCTTTTATTCCATAAAAAAATATAAATCAACAGCTAAAAGTCTCAGGATAGTGCAATATGTATATTATAATAGCAAAAAATACATGTATTAGTAAAATTATTTTATTATACATTACAGCAATTTTTGTCCTTTTGTTGACCCATTTATATTAATTACTTAACTATTGGCCACATACTCATATATACAAAAATTAGTTCTCTTGGTATCCAAGCATTTAAAACACACTCATCTTTGTTTCATTATGCATGTATATTGATCATAAAGTTTTTCATTTTAAAACATTATTATACTTAAAATTTAAATAGTAAAACTAATATATGTAAGTGCATTAAGAGCTATGATTCAATTGTTTCAGGTGCCTGTGTACATTGCTGCATTCATAGCTTTTCTGTGGTTTTCCATTACATGCTTGAGTCGGATATATCTTGGTGTCCACACCTTCTTGGTAAGTTTTACATTATTTGTGTATTGTGAAATAATTTTAATTAAATTGTTTATGTACTTATTTAAACAAAAAATCACAATTACTATTTTTGCAATAGACCTGACATTTGATAATGGACCTCATTCTCCAAAACAAATAGTCATGTGATGACCATTGGTAACACAATGAATGATAAATATTTTCACTTGATATCAAAAGTTGTATAGAATAGGTAGAAGAGCTAGTTGCTCAAGGTTATTTGTTTACAAGTGATGAATGAGGTCCATTGATTTACACAAAGTATTGACTATCTGTTTATGCATACTAACCTGTGTAACAATATTTTTTCTTATTAGGATCTCTTGGCTGGATGCTTATATGCCATTCTAATATTTTTCTCCTTTACAAAATATGTGGAAGATTTTGATGTTTACCACCAGACCCACCTCTTTGCCTCGCTCATCGTGCTTTTTACAGGCTTGGCTCTTTGTACCGTGTGCTACCCTTCTAACTTCAAGAGTTCCAGTAAAGGGGATGCAGTGCAAATTGTGGCCTCACTGACTGGTGTGGCTATTGGAATGTGGCTGTGCTTCCAGCTTGGATATTCTCAGCAGACTGGTGCAGAAGGTCCTTACTCTATAACCAGCCCAACTTTGACCTGGGTTGGTATGGCCTCTCTAAGATTCATTACTGGTGTGTGTATAATTTTTGGTGTGCATTCCATTACAAGAATTGTAACCATCCAACTCTTCTCATCATTCTTTGGTTTAGAGAAGCCAGACAAAACACACCCAAGTGTCATGACTGGTTACAAGTTTACAACATACTGTATGGTTGGTATATGTATTTCTTTTTTTGTACCGGTAATTCATATGTGCTTTGGAATCCATAGACCAGCAGTCTTTCTAGAAATGTCTTGATCTAGAAGAAATTTACTTTTGTAGCAATAGTTAATAATACTTTTTAGCTGAACACAATGAGTGACCCTATTTTATTTCATTTTTTACAAAGAGCCTCAATACAAAAAATGAAAGTCAGGTCTTATGCTGTGTATTATGTAAAATCTAATGTGTTGAAAAATCTATATGTCAAAAGATAATTAAAAACTATATTAGTAGCAATATTGACTAAAAAAAAAAGAAGCAACAAACTATTTTATCTTGTGGGAGTAGTTCACCTGTTACACATTTTGAAAATATTTTTGTTATGAAAAGGATTTTTTTCATTTGCTTTTTAAATCATAAAATGAGAATGCAGGATAAGAATATGATCTAGTCTATTTTTCATTTGATATATAATGAAGACTCAAGTACTAAAAGTTCTGAGTTTAATTACACTATATTTAGGATGAGATCATCAAAGATTAATTTTAGAAATTTACATCTTTGTTTCCCTCTTTTTAAAAATTGTGAGTTATATACTTTTAGCACAAAGCTCTTCAATGATGTGCTTGTATTAAACTGTATTTCTTTTGTACATAAAGATGTTGCACCTCATATTCAAATAAGTATCTATTTAAAAATAAACTCTTGTAAAAATGACTATATTTAAACTATTTTAGTATCAGAAAGCAAAATTAGGATGAAAAAAAAACACGTATTTATCAAATTTAAGATTATTATTCAATTTTAGCACATATTTGTTTAGGACAAATGAAATATTTTCTTATATGTTCTGGTAGTCGTTCTTTGGCTACCAATGCTGTTATGTAATTATTTATTCTAAAAAAAACAACAACTAAACAAATAACATTGAAGTTTACTTATTTCCATTTTATAGTTTTTTAGGGTATGCATTTTCTGTTTAAAGAAATAGTTCTGGAAGTACTCTTATTTAAGAATTAAAGTTAATATGAAGTAATTATCTTCTCTTTTGTGAGAATGTTTGTAATTTATAAGATGAGATGTCTAATTAGTAAAATTGTCTTCTTATTAGATGGTAATATATATGTGTTTAGATAGATACAACTTAAAATGTAAAATACAAACATTTTAAAAGCACTAATTTGTTTTTTTTTTAGTAATAATAACCTTATAGTTTTGAAAGTCTTGTTAAAGGGAAATAGAAGAATTAATGGAATATATACATGTTTATATATTTTCAAAGATTTGCTTTTAAGAATTTCTAATCGAACAATGCTCATTATTATTACTTTCTGTTATTGTCCTGTGAACTACAATAGTGACATTAGGCTGGATATGCAAGCAATTATTGACATCCCTAGGGTGATATACCACTGAACTTCTTTGGAATTGGTAAAGAGAAAAGCTGATTTTATTTGAGATAATTTGCTTTTTAGATGATCCCTGATGTCCACTTGCTTGCTGCTGATAAAAGGTTAAAAAAAATCTTTCTGTATGATGGCCTGATGTCACAATACTTTTGAAAGTTTTATTGTTGTATTTTGATAGCTATGTATTTATCTATTTATGTGTTTATTGTGATAAATCTTTTAAATTCATTTATTGATAGTAATCTCTGACAATAATCATTATCATCAATTAATTTGTACACATAATCTTGTGCCAATCTAAACAAAGTAAAATTTTTGGCCTAATTTTGTCCCTATGTTAATCTTTTG
This sequence comes from Biomphalaria pfeifferi, assembly GCA_030265305.1. Lineage (NCBI taxonomy): Eukaryota > Metazoa > Mollusca > Gastropoda > Planorbidae > Biomphalaria > Biomphalaria pfeifferi. Next base: position 483,330 of record JASAOG010000221.1, read on the forward strand.
ATTTGATGATAATATTGACATTTCTTATAAATTTTACTTGCATAATATATTATTAATGCATAACTAAAGTTGGAGTTTTGAGGTATTATGCAATGCAAATTTTGAATAAATAGTGATGATATTCCATCTATTTTCATTATTTCTTATGCATGCATGAAATAGGAAACTGCTTTATCCTATACATGTATCACACGATTGACAAGTGATTCTTTTAATGTAACATTTATTTTAATTTGGAAAAGGAAGAATTTATATATAACAGTATTTTTCACATTGAAACAAAAACAACCTTAAAGTCATTTAAAAAAAAAAATTTTGATGTATCAGTAATATGTATAAATGTGTTTAAAATAATTCATTTTGTTTTGGAGGTTAAATATCACAAGAAAGCACTATTATTTGTGCTAAGGCTAAAGAAAAATATAAAGTTGTTATTGAATGTTTAGTCTATTACAACAAATAGCCTATGGCACACCAGTGACCATTCTTCTTCTGTGTTCTCAAGTGACCAGAGGGGGATAAATATTTTGTGATATTATTTCTATAATATTTCTGGTTGTGTACTCAATATAAAGCATACTTTATACACCATGTTTTAGTCATTTCAATACATATGGATTGGATGATTAACATTAATTATTACATGTGGTATTTGCTGTAGCTTTTTTTTTTTTTTAAATCATCATGATATCTGAGGGTATGGGTCAACTGCTAAAGTGCTGTGTCTCTTAATGAGGGTCTTAGTGGAGGCTAGCATTTTATTCAGGAGTGCAGGTGAACTCTGATTTCACCTGATTATTTTGAAAGTAATTTGAGGAATGATGTTCTAGCCACACAATATCCTAGTTAACTGTTGGCCACAGAAATGTAATTCCTTTGTCTACCCAATATTTAACAAATTTCCAAGAAATAGCTTAACTGTTTGTGAATGCTTGATGTTAATCCATGCTGTTATTTTTGAGGGAATCAATGCGTAAAAAAAAGAGAAAAAACAACAACAAAACTTTGCACTTAGCTTTAACAAACAATGCCTTCCAGGAGTTGATATTTTTCTGTCCTTTCAGTTGAGTGCCATCTATACTATGTTTTATAGATATATATTTATATATAAAAAGGTCAATTCTTTTTGGCAGTCTAGCATTTAAAGTTTATAAACAATATCTCCTGCAATTAACTTTGAAGTCTAGAAAGTACTGTTGATTATAACTGAAATGCATGTTATTTCATAAAATGCTTTTAAAACATTCCATTTTTTTAAATATTACATATTTGTGAAAAAAATTTATACTTTCTATTTTGTAGTTAATTTTGTATTACTGTAGAAATTAAAGCCTTCTTTTATTTCTATTTTTTGCAATTATCCTGGATTATACACAAAATACACTGATAAAGCATTTATTTTGAGAAACAAAATTCCCTTTCTTTATGTTATATAAAGTTTGATTAATTTGATCAGAGCCTGATTTTCTTCTTTTACAAAACTTATACTGTGTATTAATTAATGTTTTTGTAATTAGTACAGCAGCTCTTTTTATATTTCTACATTTACAGCAACTATCAATAAATATTTATTGACTGTCTTTTAATGTTTTGTTTGTGGAGAAGCTTTGTCTTTCTAATTATCTTGCTAATTTTTGTCTTGATGATTTGAAAATAAAAAAAAAAAAGTAATTTAAGTTTTATTGTATATATATATTTTTACCCTCAAAGTGTGAAAAATGTGTGATAGATCTTTTTAGTTTTATAAAGCTTGCATCAACCCACTCTGCCTGTCTGTATGGTAAAAAGTTTGTAGACATTATTTCTCCCACAACCTATCTCAGATTAAGGTGAAATTTTGCACAATTATTTCTTTTACCTAAAAACACAGAATTAATAAAAAAGATAAAATAAATAAATAGAATTATAGCTTTTATATAGAGCTACTTTCATGCTTATAGCATGCTCAGGGCGCTTAGGTCCATTCTCATTTGTGGACCAGTGGGGAGGGGGTGTGTGGGAGGTTTTCCGTGCTGCCTTTAGGCGCTCTGTAAACACAACTTTCTTCAAGTCTGGTGTCGAATCTCGAGCCCCCTTCATAGGTAGCCAAGTTGGGTTCAAGCGCACTTAGCCTCTCAACCACACATCCCTGATTAGCCTATTAGTTAATTAACCATTGGTAATTAGTTATTTTGTTTGGTATATTTGAACAACAGAAAGAAATCATACTTGAAAGATGGGGTATAAGTTAAATTAGTCCCCCTTGAGGACTCTTATTGAGCCCTAAGTGAATATGTTTTTTTAAGCATTTAAAATGAAAAAAGATAATGTAGTAAACATTCCCCAAGGTACCCACTCCCATTTTCACAACTGGTCCAGACAAGTGATAGGATCATAAAACATTGAGAAAGCTAAAAACAATTGGTAAAAATATTTATAATCACAGATTTATTATGTCTAGGTCAATCATATTTATACATACATGACTGATCCAAACTTATTGAAACGATTACACTTACTATAAGATTTGTTTGTTTTTTAAAAATATTTTTCTATGTTTTTATCTGTAGCACTTGGTATTAGAAATGTATCAGGGTTTGGTTTTTTTTTAAGGTATCCACAAATGTAAGGTAAAGAGAAATAAGTTGAACATAATGAAATATAATTGAGAATTTTTAGAGTTTATTACTATTTTCATAATATTATTTATAGAGCAAAATTCAAAAGGCCATATCAAAACAATAATATTTTATAATATTGTAATTGACAAGATTAATTACATTTTTTTTCTAATCTTTTGTAGAAGTCTTTTAGTGTTTCATTAGATGTTAATGATTAGTGAGAACTATATTAATATAATTTAAAATACAATTAAAAAGCTTTGGAAAAAAAACATTTAATGAGAATGAAATTTCATTACACCAGGAAAAATAAAAACCTGGCAATGACTTTGTTTTACCATCTAATTTTTTTTTTGACCATGTCATTTACCCAAAATTTCTTGTATGGTACAAAGTTTATCATCAGCATCTTTGCGTTGTGGAGCCTCAGCAATGTCAAGTAGCTTACTACTGATGTCCCTATTGTCAATAACATGAATCACATTGCTATCTTTGGCAGACAAGTAGGAGGGCAGTTTGGACTCTGGTATTCCATTAATTTCCGCCATGTAATCACCTTCAAGGAATTCGTGCAAGGCATCAGGTAAAGAAAGTTGGTCATCTGTTTCCATATCAGAGTCATTAATAGCTAATGGCACTGACCCAACACTACTAAATAATAAAACACATCCTGGTCAAGAAAGAAAAATGACCAATTAGTGTGTGTTGAAGTGGACATGGTAAAATAAAAAGTTTTCTTACAAAGTAGAACAAAAAATCAACTAATACTAAACAACAGGTTTGTCACTAATGATTATCATGACATTAATTTCTAGGATGCTTGTAGGATTATTATTCGTGAGCATATCATTCATACGCAGCATTACAGTCCGCGGACTGGACTAATAACAATTACATAAACTAGGAACTACAGGTACTTACAAACATGATATAAATATGATGTGTATTTACAAAAAATAAATCCAACTTCCATGAAACAAATAGATGATAATAATTTACATAGATCACTACTATTCCCAAAGGTATATATGTAGTTTTTTAACATTCTCACTTCACTTATACTATCATATGGTCATATCACTAAGTCCACTACTCGACTTCATATTAACTTATTTCATCAACTTATTAAAGAATAACTTAATTGTTACATGACTTCCAACTTGATCAGAAAATAACTGACTTCAGCAAATCATTAGAGAAACTACTTCACTTCACCCGGTCATTTTACTAACTCTCAATCTCTCATACGACCTTACTACCTGGTCATACCTAACTTGTGTTCACTATTTAAACTTTCACACTTTGCATTCACACAATTCACCTAAGTAGGCCTACAATAAGTTAACTAGTTTACTTTGACAAGGTTGTATTCCAAGTAGGAATGAACAAATTTTTAATACTATTACAATGACTTGTAATAATTTTCAATGTGATAGGTACACTCATTTAGAGTAAGAGTTTTACCACTACATTCTGGCTAATTTAGATAACTTGAGGTTAAGTTATTTTAAACAAGTTTTGTTATTTTGTTAAGGAGATTATTTTTAAAAATTGTTTTTCTACATTGCAATATTATTTTCTGACATTATGCTAGCCATAGTATACAATATTTAACTAATTTGTACATCCTACATAGTATCACATCAATGTCCAAATTATCAATTACAAATAAATAAGCTTTAACATGATGATTTCCTGCACTGGGCGAAGAAGTTTCCAGGGGCCAGGTAGCACTACATCACAAAACCATATATTTCCCAAAGATTATGCATCAGCAACTAGTATTTCATTTGAAAGCATTCATTGAGTCCATAATACCATCCTTTTTCCCATTGGTAATATTTAAACTAATACTACACCACAGACCTTAATGCTCATTTTAAAAGAGTCAATGGACGCAGCATAGTATACATATGCCATGTAAAGAAATTTAATTTTTACAGATATTTATTTACCTAAGGCAAAGAAGCAATTTTTGTAACCTATAGCATTGATAACAAAACCTGAAAATAAAAAAATATTTTCTATAATCTCTTAATGAGAATAAAGTTAATTTTTTTGTTGTTAAAAAATCTTTTAGAAAATAAATACTTTCACAACAAAAATTTTTGTAATATCTATAAAATTTACAAAATGAACTTAACAATAAGTTCTTTTTTTTATGCTTTTTATCATATAAAATTAACAAAGATCACTATAGGCATGCAAGTATAGTACAATATCTTATGACTTAAGTATCAGCATGTAGACTGGTATTACAATGAAAGTCTTCTGCAGATAGTTTTAGTTTGTATAAAACAATAAAATAGTGCAGTACAGTAGTTTGAATGATTGTTTTTGTCTTCTCATGTTCAATCTAAATGCAGTTAAAATTAAGACTGAGATGATCATTGGTATTTTTTTTTTATATCAAAGAACAATATCATGTGTGAAAGTGTATGTGTATGTATAAGCTAATTTTACTTGTATATGTTAGATGGAATTGTTTAGAAAATCACTAAAATTAGAGGTACTTCAAGACAGAAGACTAAAAAGTAAGAAGCAATAATACATAAAACACTAAAAAATAACGTACAAATATAAAAAACACAATCTTATAAAATATTCAAAAAGACACAAAGATAAAGACAAATTTCTTATTCCATAAGAATTTGAATAATTCATACATTAGAGCAAGGAAAATGGTTGCCTGAATCAGCCCGGAAAATCAATGACTTAGCAGAGTTGAAATCTATAATAAACATGCTCAGCTAGATTAACACACACATTAATGAAGTAGGCAATTAATGATAGAAATGAAAGATTGTTCAACTACTGTATTCCCCTTTCAGTCGAGGTGTTTCAAGGTCATTTGTTGTCCAACAAAAGTACATAAAATTCCAATTCATCAAGCTCTGTGTGTCTGTGTCTGTTAGTATTTGCATCTATATCATTACTGTTTTAGTAGTAATGCTGAGGTCAACAATTTAAACTGAGTTTCCATTTGCTTAGACCAATACAATAATCTTTTCATAATAATTTCTCTTGAAGGAATGTTTGTAATTTGCAAGATTACAAGAATCAAATTCTTTTTGTGATTTTATATAGTTACAGCAGCACTTGAGGATGACAGTGAAGAGAAAGGGAGTCTACATAGTTTCAATATTAGAACAGCTGTAGCATAGATAATCTTGTTTGTACAGTCACTCACCATCTAGAAATTTAACACCCAATATCTGAAGTCCTTCAATTTATTGATAGATAAAAAAAAAAAGCCTTTGTTATAAAACCACAAATTGGTTATAATCTTTAATTGTATTCTATTGTATTTATTTTATTTTTATTGTATTTTATTGTAAGAAGTGTGGTCGAGAGGCTAAGTGCACTTGAACTTGGCTTGGCTACCTAGAAGGAGGCTAGAGGTTCGCCACCCGACTCGGGCAGAGTTGTGTTTACTGAGCACCTAAAGGCAGCGGGGAAAACCAACTCCTAGATACCCCCCCCCCCCCCCCCACCCACTGATCCACAAATGAGATTGGACCAAAGCGCTCTGAGCATGATGTAAGCATGAAAGTAGCGCTATATAAAAGCTATAAATATATATATTCAATGCTATCTCCTTTAAGAACTACCGGTATTATGCTATATTATTTTGATAATGTGATATAGATACTTACTTGCCAAAGGAGGTCCTATCAAGTATCCGATGCCCTGAAACAGACTCAAGAAACCAACTCCAGCGCCAAGGTCACTGGCGTCCAGCATGTCAAGTATTATTAATGAGGAGAGTGGTACAAGTGCCCCAGTGTACAGACCCAACAGTCCAGAGAAAACAACTTGATAGATGAAGGTGGAAGCCACTAAAGACCCAAACACAATCAAAGCTCCAGCTAAGAAAAGACTGACTGAAATACGTACAAACAAATAATAACATTAAAACATGTAACTATCTTATAATAAATAATTAACATATTTGTCTGGACTAGCTGAGCAAAATATTCAAAATTTAAACAGCTGCTATACTGTATGACCATTTCCCTTAAAGCTCTAAAGATTCAAAACGCAGATGGCATAAAACTCTTCCATGGCCAACATTTTATGACTTCTAGTTTTAGTTCTTTGAATTTGAATAGAATTTAGATTCATTACTACATTGCTCAGGAAGATTTATATTTTTATAACTATATTAATTGAAATTTAACTACATTAATTATTTTTTCAAAAATTGAATTTGTCAACAAAAAAAATCATATTGTTCTAACCCTGCCTTGCACCAGTGCTTGAGGTGCGCACTAGTGAACGTAAACAGGAAGAGACTAGAAGAAAGAGAAGAACAGTGCATCAGGAACTGTGAAGAGTCTGAATGTTTGGGAAACTAAGAGGCCACCTTTTGTGCTGCCTGAAGGTTATGGTAGGGAGCTGGAGCGAAGCGGGGAAGGCTGTTGTTGGTCCACATTCAGGTTAAGTAGCAAAGGACTGGTATACTTAGTAGTAAGACACTGAGGAAGCTGAAGGATGTTATGTGCTTGTCCTAGTGAATAAACACAACTATTATTTCCTGTTAAACTGTGTTGAGTTGCATGCCTTTTCGTTGAGTGCCTACCCTAGAGTTGCAACAATATATTAAAATATAAAAAGAACATATTTTTAAAGTATAAATTATAGCAACAAAATTGACATCCTTACACTTTTTAACATTTTTTTATTGTTTCTTCTTTTATTCAATTTGTGGAACTTGTTATATAGAGGAAGCTAACATGGACAGCTAGTTTTGCAAAGAACATTTTTTAAAAATACTAATTAAACTTAGTAAAAATTTGCATATATCATTTTGAGACATTTTGAGGCTGCCTCGACCTTCGCTAGACTCAGGCCAAGAGTTTGGGATAACCATAAGCTAACTACGGTGACCAAAATGGAAGTCTACAAGGCATGCGTTATAAGTACACTGCTGTATGGCAGTGAATCATGGACCACCTACGCAAAGCAAGAGAGAAAACTGAACTCATTCCATTTGAGATGTCTCCGTAGGATCTTGAATGTCACATGGAAAGAAAAAGTGTGCAATACTGAGATCCTTGCGCAATCAGGTATTCCCAGCATCTTTACAGCTCTCAGACAATGCCGCTTGCGCTGGCTTGGACATGTTCACCGGATGGAGGACAAGCGCATCCCAAAAGTCATCCTATATGGTCAACTCGCGACTGGCATAAGGAAAACTGGTCGCCCCCACCTCCGTTACATAGATGTAATAAAACATGACCTCAAATCAGTGAACAACAATACTGACAATTGGGAAGACATAGCTCTAGACCGCAACAGATGGAGAGAGACAGTGACCAAGAAAGCTATGGACAGTGAAAGTACATGGGTCTCAGCTCAGGAAGAAAAACGTACAATCCAAAAAAATGGCCAGCTCCTCTACCACCGAAGTAAAAGCCACCTTAAAAATGTGCTATCTGTGGACGGGGGTGTCTCTCCAAAATAGGGCTCCACAGCCACATGAGGAAGTGTGCTCTGAGATGAACCACAGTCGTTCTACAACTGAAGGAGGCCAATGGGTATCATTTTGAATAGGGTTATTTTCCTTATACAATGTGTTCAATATATTACATTTATACAGTAAAGATTGGCCTCATAAGAATGAGATGGGGATTGGGGTCAGATCAATGACAGTTTTTAAAAATGACCTAAACATACCTGTAAAAAGAAGTGTACTTCCAATGTCACTATCCACAGATGCCAAACTTGCTAGGAACCTTCCTAGGATGGAACCTAAGCCCATGGCTGTGTAAAGAGAAGAAGCCTGGATGGTACTGGTACCACTACTGTTAGAAGAAACATGATACTGTATTTATAAATTAAGTTGAAAAAATGTATACATATTTCTGTCAGGTTTGGAAACCAAGTTCTTTACCACTAAGCCATGTTAAATTTAGTGAATCTTATTATCTATCTAAAAATGTTTTCAATATTCTGCTATCTAACATATAAATGCCCATGTCAGTGGTAAATGACTTAGTCATGGGTTTACATAATCAGCATAGTTATGAACTTACTCTGTGGCAAAAGAAGGCAGGTACATGATGACAGGAGATTCTCCAATGGCCCAGAAGAAGCAAACGGTGATAAAGATCAAAAACATGTTGTTTTGAAAAAGCTGCAGTGAGTTGTAAAATCCAAGTGTGTGTTCTTTCAGACTCTGAATAAAACAGTGAAGCTCAGTAAAACTAAAACTCTACTACTCTGTTTGTGTGTAGGAATAGTTTTGATAATCAGACATTAGGTGAAAAAAACAACACAGACACAAGTTATACAAAATCAAACATTGTCTACAAGTGTGGCCATTTAACAATTTACATTCACTCTTAAAAAATAACTTGATTGTACAAGCAGACCATGATAAACAAGGTTAATAGTAAATGTAAGTGTTAAGCTACACTTGCTATGAAGAACAAGTTGGTTAGCTTTTGAAATGATTAGAATTACAGTTCTGTTCTGAAAAAAATTTTCATGATTTAAAAAAAAGTTTGTAATTAATTACATTAAAACCAAAAAAATTGCCCTAAACATTTTATTTAACAAATATGCCCCACCTCACAAAATGACCAGTCAAAAAAAATAAATAAATAAAACCCACTACTCAACAACTAAAAAACAATACGTCATTTCCAATTAAAAATTATTTATTTCGTAAAATCATATACATTTTAATTATTTTGAACTTACCTTGGATGAATTTATGATACTTTTGGACTCATATTTTGAAATGTCATCATTGACCATGGCTAGTGCTGCAGGCACACTCATGATGCTACCCATGAAAGTAGTGGCACTGCCAGACCTCAATGCATATCTAGATATCAACTCTCTTTTCTGAATTTTTGAGCCGATGGTTGTATAGGAGAGGTTATCATGATCTCCAATGCTGCTCATTTGGGCAGCTTTTAGCTTATTGATCTGGATCAAGGAACTGCAGTGTGACCGTCCACTTTGATGATACTGTGATGAATGATGGAACATTCGTTGACCCCTTAAGCTTATAGGAGAGAAATGTGCCATTTGAGGAGTCCTAGATGAAGCCGGCAGTATCATGTCTGATTGACGTCTGTAGCTGTGAGGAGAGTGGTTAGACAGATTAGATGGTGCATGATATGACAAGCCAATCAAAGGACTCTGGCAAGATGATGGGTTTGTAGAACTAGCAGATGATTGCTGATGGCTAATGTATCGATTGTGGGTCAATTTTGAAGATTTCTCTGTGACAGGCACCATCTGAATCTGATTTCCAAGTAAAATACTGGAGCTTAGTGCTCGTTTAATCAGCACAGCTTTTAGAAGGGATGTTTCAACACCATGAGATTTCGGAATATCCTTTCTGGCAAAACTACTTTTATCAAGGCCACTCATTATGCTCTGATTTTTACTTCCCTCGCAACTAGTTAAAAAGCTCATCTCACTATTGCCACAACTCTGTATGAGGGGCTCACTGATGTCCTTAGAGAAATGGTTGGTGTAATTTTTTTTCAACTTTTCCCACTGAGAAGGACGGAGGAGCATGCCAGCAGGCACAATGTGCAGCATCAGTCCTGCCCAAATCAGATAAGTGCCCTTGAGCCCATAGGCATTCAGTAGCAAAGAAACAAGTGATCCACCTATTAAGTTGAAAAAATGTAAAGAAAAATACTCTGGAATAGATATTGACATGTTGGTATCAAAAGAAAAAAAAACATAAAAAGATTATTCAATTGACTTTTTATGGAAATGAAGAGTAAATTGTAGATTGAAGTAATAAGGTACAAAATATTCTAACAGTTTAAATGAATTAGATTTTTTTGTTTAACTAATACTTGATATAAATGAGCAAAAGTATAAATGTTGAATGTAAAAATTAAATTAGTATAATTTCCTCATCATAATATAAACAATTAACTTGTTACAGTAACCTGATGAGTCAATTTTTTTTATCAGTCTTACCTGTCAGTATGCCAATGCCAGTGCCACAGGCTAAAAGACCACAAGCAATACCTCGGTACTTGTCGAAGTACTGACCAATGGTGACAAACATTGGGTTCACTGTGTATCCAGCACCTATTCCTGGTTTCAAGGGTCATAAAAAATAATCTTTTTGTATTTGAAACCTCAAGTTCAGAAAAAGTGATCACTCATTTATGTTTTATACTAGTACAAATTAAAGCTGAGTGGCCCTAAAAACAAAGTCAAAATTATAGAGTGAAAAAGATTTTCCTTTACAAACATTTAAACCCAGGATTCTTAGTCAAGCAGATAGCACTCTACCACTCAAAATTCATGTCCCATGCATAAATAAAGCAGTGAAATGTGGTTTATGATATCTATATACACATTGTATACAAAACTGTGCTCACCTGCTAAAACTCCATGAGTAAATATTAAATGACCAACAGTAGTTGACAGCGCAGCACCCACAAATCCTAAGCTTACAATAACTCCAGCTAAAGATACGGTCAGCCTGGCTCCAAGTTTATCAAGAACCACTCCAACAAAAGGACCTTAAAAAAAGGACAGATAGAGTTTCTGGAACTTGAATTTGTATAGAAATGTATCAAATATTTGTCAATAAAATAATTCATATTTAAGATGGGTTTATGATTTATATCATATATCAAAACCATTGAGCATACATAATGATGATAAAGATGTTAGTTCTAGTGAAGTTAAGCCAACACTACTTTTCGCAATGAATGTCAGCTATCCATCAGGGCCAGCCATAGATAATTGGAAGCTCTAGCTAGGCATAAAGTGAATTTGGTGGCCTCATAAGAACAAGAAAAAAAGAAACTGCAAGAAAACAAAATTAATTTTTTGAAAACCTAGTGTACACCAAGATTGATGTTGAGCACAAGTTCTGCTATTTCATCTCAAAAAAAAATATTTTGAGTCCTGTGCGAGGCCCCAACTAATCAGAGGCCCTAGGCTGATGGCTAGTTTGCTTATGCCTCAGGCCAGCCCTGTCCATTAGGAATTTAGGAAATTTAGGCACCGCATATTTACGGATATTTAGGCACCGGATAATTAGCCAATTTTAGACAAGGCGGAAAATTAGGCACCGGATAATTAGGCACTCTTAATTTTGAAAATAATTTTAAAATGTTAACGTATATTTTATCCTTAGGCAATGGGCTATCAGTGACGTTATAATAAATAGCAACTATAACGATTCTAACTAAAGAAAAGCTGACAAAATGGGGAAAAATTTCAATCATGAGAAAGTGTGGAAAAAATGACTTTTGCTTCACTATATAATATAGACATCACAGGATTCAAGGAAGGGGAGGTCGAGATGATTCTCCACTCATTGCTTCCCTCCATCACCAACCCCTAAGGTTGACTGGTGAGTTTTTTTAATTGATGGTTATGCATTTTGGGTAAATATTTAGTTACTAATGTAAATACTTTAGATTAAAAAGTATTATGAAATATTTTTATTATGTCGGGGAGTGTTGGCGTTAAATATAATCGCAATCACCCTCTGCTTGTGGGAAAGGGAGGGGTCGTACTTTTAAAATGGGATATGCGTGGGTGGGGGGGGCACACACTTCCACTTAAGGGAGAGGATTTCTCGCAGATAGATGTAAACTTGGTCGTAAAAGTTACTTAGTGAATGTTAAGGCTACACACTGGGGTCAAGGGTATGGAACAGCATAGGTGCTAAATTGGAAGTCTGGAGAAACTTGTCTCCTTAAAAAGGGTATGGGAATGAGGAGGAGGCTTTGATCGCGTTACTTATAGAGATCTGATATGTTAATAAACTAAAGTAGTATTCATTTTTTTATAACAGCATTAATCTCTATTATCAACCTCTTTAGGAAGATCTATTGTGTAAGTGTATAGGTGTGTTACCGCCTTCAAATTTTTTTGTGGTAATTAATTTTTAACTATACCTACGCATATATTCAATATATGCAAATTTATGTTCTATATTATTTATATAAAATATATATGGTTGGACATTGCAAAACGGCTAGAAATCGCGATAAAATATGTTTTGAAATTTAAAAAATTGAAAGTTTATTGAAAAGACAGATGAGATGAAAATTTCTATATTAATATTTGGAATATTGGTCTCTTTGCATCTGTTATAAACAGAATACTCATTCTGCTTATAACAGATGAAAATCTTTAAAGTTCTTAATATGATGATTATGTTAATGGTTTATGATAAAACAATGAATCAGGCTCCTTTACACTGGTGGGTATCTCAAAAGAAATTGGGTCCACCTGTTGATCATGGGTTCGAAATGTATCGAGTCTTTTTCGCGACATGCGAAATATCATGCCGATGCTATAAACGTTTTTATGCAGCTACATCAAAGTCGATTTGTGGTCCAGTGTTAGTGGCCTCTTTCAGCAGGCCACTGTATAAAAGATGCTTCCGTGACTATTAAGTCTCAATGTTCGAAAGCTTCTGTGACTATTAAGTCTCAATGTTCGAAAGCTTTTTATAACGACTACTATAGTGTTTTTCCTGTTCGTTAATTTGTTAGAGTTCTTTCTGCAACCAAGTGGCGCTCACAGATTGCATAATCAAAATTTAAACTCACCAGTCAACCTTATAGGGGCTGGTGATGGACTGAACCAATGAGCGGAGAATCATCTTTACCTCCCCTGAATCCTGTGATGTCTATATTATATAGTGACTCAAGGGTCATTTTTTCCACACATTCTCATGATTGTCATTTTTTACCCATTTTGTCAGCTTTTCTTTAGCTAGAATCGTTAAAGTGGCTATTTATTATAACAACATCGATAGCCCATAGCCTAAGGATAAAATATATGTTACCATTTTAAAATTATTTTCAAAATTAAGGTCGCTAATTAAAGAGTGCCTAATTTTCCGCCTTGTCAAAAAGTGCCTAATTATCCGGTGCCTAAATTTCCAGATACCGTCCATTAGAGCTGGGTTAGATAAGAAACTTTATCCAAGTTCATAAAAAAAAATATATCAGTCTCCAGCAGATTTCTAAGTAGAAATCTTTAGCACTCTAGACAAGTGTCTGATTAATTAGCTTTCTCAATCAATAGAACTTTTTTTAACAATAAAAATAACACTAGGCCTACATGTAAAATAAATCTCTGTTTCTATCTTTGTAAGAAGAAGAAAAAATGCAAGTTTAAAAAATGCAGTAGCTGCCAAAGTATTATATACTAAATATACTGGCCAATCCATTTTGCAAAAGAATATTCACCTGTAAGGTAAGTAAAACATACATTCACAGATCCAACCCAGGACACTTTGGTTAAGTCAGGCTCTACTTCTTGGATGATAGCACTCATAAAGACACCTACAAATAACAGATTATAAAAAAAGAACTTAGAAGAACTTTGGGCATATACAAAACAAGTGTTAATTCTATGGATTGGGCCATGCTGTTCTTACTGAACTCTGTTCTGCAGCACACAAGGTTTCTACAAAGCCTAAGGAGAGATTAATTAATAAGCCTAAAAATGAATTAATCTTCTTATCTTTTCTTCTTATCTTATATAATACAGACGTTACTTCAAAAAAGAAGATGAATACATCCTACGCGTCATGCATTTAGTCATGCATATTAACCAATGACTTTAATTCTGCCAAGTCACTGGTTTTCCTGGCTAGCTTAGGCAACCCATTCCATGCTCTAATAGCACTAGGGAAGAAGGAGTATTTGTACAAATTTTGTGTCTGTTCCAGTTTCTTAATGTTTTCTTGAGTTGAGGGGTCCCAAACGGAAGATGCATATTCTATTATAGGCCTAACCTAATTCTCTTTGTAAAATATCTGTGTCTTGTGTTGTTTTTATTGTTCTATATATTATGCAATCGTCTGCAAATAATTTGACTTTTGTTCCTGAAGTAATGCAATTTGGTAAATCATTTATGTAAATTAAAAATAGTAGTGGACCCAAGACTGTTTCTTGAGGTACACATGAGTTTACTGTTATCGGTGTTGATTTAGAGCCATTTATTATTACAGTTTGTTCTCTCCCTATCAGAAAATCTTTAATCCACTGATGAAGTGGACCATTAATGCCAAAATATTTTAATTTTTTAAGCAAACTATGGTGGTGAACTTTGTCAAAAGCCTTAGAAAAATCTAGTAAGATAGCATCTATTTGTTCACTATTATCTAAACCTTTAGAAAAATCATCAATTAGTCCTATTAGTTGTGGTTTCACATGATCTATATTTCCTAAAGCCAAGTTGGTATGGTGTGAGGACATTTTGTTTGTCTAAGTGGTTTATGATGTTGCTACATATTATGTGTTCTAGGATTTTACATGTAATGCTGGTAAGTGATACTGGTCTGTAGTTTCCTGGGTCAAATTTTTCTCCTTTTTTAAATAGGGGGGTGACATTAGCTTCTTTCCAGTCCTTTGGTACTCTTCCCTGGTTAAGTGAAGCCTGAAAGAGTATTTTGAACTAGCTCATTGCTTAGTTCTTTGAGTAATCTAGCTGGAATACCATCAGGTCCAGACGCTTTATTTGGTTTGGTGTTGGCTAATAGTTTTTGAATTCCATTTTCTTGTACTACTAAATCTTCTATGTTGTCTACTTGGTTCAAATTCAGTAATATGTCTTTGTCTCCTGGGGCTGAGAATGCTGATGCAAAGTATTTGTTTAGGATGTTTGCTTTAGTTTCATTTTCATTATGTATTATGTTATGTTCATCTTTTAATGGCGTTATGCCTGTTGTTTTTGTTGTTATCTTTAGATATTACATTGTTTATTTATTCACTCTGCAGCTGTCTGCTTACTTTTTGGGTTAAGTGTTTAATTTTTATATACTTTTTGTAAACTCTTTCTGCCTTAGTTTCTTTAAATTTTCTATATAGGTTTTTCTTCTGTTTACAAAGCTTCTTTAGTCTATTATTAAACCAGCATGTATTTATTAATCTCTTACTAAATGCAGAAAAAAATAATGATATTATTTTAATAGCTCTTCTCAGTAACAGAAAATAATTCTATAACATCACTATGAATTGATCACAAAAAGCGAAAGCATTGCTTATGTCATGGTTTCATACAAAACATTAAAACTAAAGTGTATTTACAGTAAAATGCTAGGTTTTTCTGATTGATTCTGATTTAGTAGGTAACTCTAATTTGAGATAAAGATCAACCATTAAATGATTTTTGGTCAAGTTTGTCTGAAGACGTCCATGAAATGACAGCTGTGGCAGTGAAGGCAGCTGAACAAAGAGACATGAAATAACAAGAATCAATTATCAGGAAGCATAACTTACAAATAGAGAAACACAACCTAATAAAATACTTAAGACAAAAAGATAAAGGCACATTTCTTATTCCACATTCCATATGCTAAGACTAAAGTTTAAAATAACTGTTTTTTCTTCAATGTACTTAAAAATATTCATGTTATATTTATACATTGTTAAAGTTCAGGCACTATAATTTTTAGAACATCCAAACAATTTCCAGAACATTGTAACATAATTTTGATAATTGCTACATGTCATTCTTCAGAACAGTTGCTTTAAATTTAATTACTCATTTTTTTTGTCTTCATGGTTCAAATTTAACTTTCTTTTAAATTTGTCTTCATTTAATCTATCAGGAAAGAAATTATGTGATGTAATAAATTATTGCAGGGTTAAACAATATTGGATCGAATTAAGCCATTAATAGATAATTATTTTTACTTTTATATCACAATGAAGTCATATGTTCTGTATATATTTTTGTTGTGCAAGAAATTTTGCTTTATCAGATAAGATGAAATCATATTGGTTTCATCATTAGAACTATTGGAGTAATTAGCTAGTGGGCCTACACATGATTAAGCTTACCTGCTGCATATGCTGTTGCTCCCAAAAGTGTGAAAGAAAAAAATGAAGATGCCAAGATAACCCATGCCCATCCTCTATCCAAGTCTGGGTTTTCTTCTGAGCTGGTTCCAGTACCATCCTCTTCATTAGATTTTGACAGCAGATTTGATTCTTGGTCAAGATTTAGAAAGTTATTGATATTCTGACTGTGGATGACATGTTTGGACAATCATATCAGTTTGAAGGTAAAACATTTCACTACAATAGACAGATTTGAAATATATTTTTAAAATTTATTTATACAACTTTAATGTCTTTTAAGTGGTTAGACCTTACATAAATTGCATACATACTAAAATAAAATCAAATACTAATTTCTACCCCTCTACCCTGAAAGTTTTAAAATCTTTTGCTATAATATGAATATTTCTTTTAAAAAGTTAACTATTTTATTTTTTAAAAGCATGAAAAGTTTGTTACATAACACAAGCATCCAGTTAACTATACCAAACCTTTCTGTGTAGTGAAGAGTGCGCAGAAATGCTGGATTCTCTAAGGGTCCAATGGTGTCTTGATTGTTTATTTCACCTTCAGAGAGTGTACTAAGACCACTTTCAACAATCAATGTAGCATTTGCCAAATCAATCAGTTTGTCAGCCACAGTTGAAAATGGTGTAGTCTTTTTGTCTGTTGCCAGCTCAGTCTCTGGCACAGGAACTACAGTGAACTCTTTGGTAATTCGACTTGATTCACCAACCTCAGAATTGATCACAGTTTTGCTTTCAATTGTATTCTTTTCATCAACTCCTGGTACCACACTCTCTTTTAGACTAAAAGTGACATTGCTAGAAAGACTGTTAATAAAGTCTTCATCATTTATAATGTTTTTTTTGTCATATTTAGAAGCCAAAGAGACCTTGATTTTTTCCTCAGTATTTAAGAGTACTATGGATTTTTCTTGTGTAGTAAAGAGTATTTGGGGGGTTTCTTCAGGAGTTAAGGGAAATTGAGACAATTTATCTACTATTAAAGGTAAATTGGCTTTTTCAACTTGATGTAAGGTGACTTCAGATTCTTTCTCTAGTGCTAAGTGCACACTGAATTTTTCTTCTGTATAATCTTTAATTTTTAACATTGAATTATCATCATTTATATGACTTTCAATTTCCTTGACAGAGTCATGATTACATTGTTTAACCCCTTTTAAAAGGTTCTTTTCAGAACTTTGTTGATATATTTTGGTTTGTATTAAAGGTTCAGCAGGTTGCCTGTAAGAAGTCAGTGATGTTTCTCCAGTTAAAATGTTATTCTTAAGGGGAAATTTGTCTGTTGGCTTCTTAAGTTCAGATCTTTCATTCACAGCAGTAGTAACATAAGTATCAAGTTCTTCTTCATTAAATGTTAGGGAAATAGTGGTGTCACCATCTTCATTGGATCTCTCTGAATCAAACATGTGTTTAGTGATTGCACTACCAGATATGCTATCTGAGTTAACCATCACATGACGAGGAACATCACTGATAGAACTCGCTGTGCTGTGCAAGTCCAAGTGCATCTCACCATCTGTTTCATTTTTTCCAGTAGCTTTCTGTATGTTATGAAATGCATAAGAGCTGTCATCTTGTTCATATTTATCTCCTAGCTCAAAGTCCTCCATTTTAGTGCAGTCCTCACAACAGCGTAGTGATTTCAAGGATTTAAAAAATTTGCATCATTGAGCAACATATTGTTGAAGTACGAGAAATCATGGGTCTAAAGTGTATATGTTGTAAGATCCGTTCTGGTGAAGGATGAGAAAATGAGTTCCAGTCAGTGTAATCAACATACACCAACTATCTCAACATAGTATCAGCTAATTAAACAAATAATTACAGATGTATATCAGAATTTTATTTTGGTTTATAATCATAATACTTTCTCAATACTTTGATCAAGATCTAGATCTACATTAAAAAAAAAATGGGGCCCCTGCATTTTGGCTTTCGACATCATGACAAGAGATAATGAATTAAAATGAATTCCAATTGGTACAGTATATAAGAAAAATTTACAAAAAAAATCACTAAGACTCTTTCGCTGAATAATACCATTGTTTATTGGCGAGATAATGCACACATGCCAAATGTACTTTTGTGCGGCAAAAGCATCTATAAGATCATCTATCAATCAATGCTGTCTTGTATTTTTGACTCCATATGAATAGAAAGATTACATGGCAGTGGCGTAAAATTCATTATAAAAAAAAAATAGGACATTCATTTGGGGGAACCCCTCAAGTGGGGGCCCGTGCGGACTTTCAAATGTGGACACCCCCTTCCCCACCCTAGCTAGGCCACTGATAGCATAGTCGTCTTCCTGAGCCAGTGAGTTCTTATCTTATAGATCTAGATCTAAATTACTGAAGTTTCTTAAAAGAAAAAAAGTTGACAAAAGTCTCAAAAGAAGATAATTACGTCATAGACTTGTAGGCTTATTTAGATTCTATAATAAACATTCAAACATTGCATTTAATGATTTATCAATCTTGATCTACTTATAGTAGCCTACTATCATGAGTATCAGTATTTAGATCTATATAAATCTATAATAATAGGGCTACTAAATCTATCATCTAGATCAGTGGTTCCCAAACATTTTGTCTCATAGACCCCTTGTCATGTTTTCTGTAGACTTCCTGTTAAACTTTTATTGCATTTTTACAAATTCATCAACTCTATTTTTTTTAAAACTGATTTCTAACTTAAGTGAGTTGAAGAGTGAAAAAGTAATTTAAAGCTACATTTTAAGTTATAGAGATCTATCTTTTGTTATTAATAAAATTCAAATTTGAACCAATTAAACTAACAATTAATATGTATTATTATTGGAATATCTAAACACACTTGTTTGGTTTTTGCAGGTTTATGATCCATTCCTAAGGATATTTTGTTTCATATAGGAATTATTTTTTCTATGAAGTAGTCTTTCAAACATTAATAATTAGGCCTAATTAATTTTCCTTAAGGATCATTGTAAAAGTTTTCGCAAAGAGCAGTTTCTCATGTATTTCTTGATCTTTAAAATCTGGCTCTAATAATGGATCTGCACCAATCCGCAGAACTCTTTTCACAAACAGGAGAAGGGGTGAAGGAGAGAAACTGTTGCTTAAACCAGTAAGCTTCGGGCAGGAGGGATTCATTAGCTTGTGCTTGCTACCCACCAAGCAGAAGGAAAACTGAATTAAAAACTGCTGGATCAAACCCAAGGAAAAATCAGGAGAAGGCTTTAGTAGTTTGTAGCACACAAAGCTACACTCTGGTGGAGTCTGCGACGCTGTTAATCCCACATGTCGTTGACTTAAGAATTGCATAAGAAACTTTTAATGTTATAATTTATACCACCGATGTGAAATTTGTTTAATAGTATCAGATGAAGGTTTGCGTGAAACAGTTTTTTAAAACTACTTCAACGGCTGGTAAAATGAATGTTTTTTTTACCTAGTGTTTTCTGTATTTTGCTATAAGTTAAAAGATCTTGTAAGACGTTTACAAACCATCCTCTTCTCTATATGATGTTGAAGAGAGGTTTAGTGGGTCTATTCTGAACTTTTTATCTTTGAGTGTTCCAAAGTTTTTAACATCTTTATCTATTTTATCAGAGTGGCATCGTCTCAAATCACCCTCCAGCATAATTAGTTTCATATTTTCATAAAAAGGCACTTAGGCAGCCGCTTGTTTGACAAGAAAATAATGATTCCCAATTTTAAATAATCAATGCTGTAAAATCTACATTTCTTTTTGTTAAACATTAGTTGAATGTAGACAAAATTAAGCTATGTAAATAAGTATAAAATTAAATTCAACAATTTTTCGTTTAAATAACAGGATATATATTTAAAGGATTAACTAAGATACAAATCACATATTTGTGTAGGAAATAATTAGGTCTACTTTAATGGGATGTGAAAAATTAAAGTCACGACCTGCTTGAATAAAATCCATTATGATTATCGTAGACCCCCGTGGACATCTCATAGACCCCCAATTTATTTTTTCACTTTCGTAAACCCTTTGAACTTGGAGGTCTTCGTAGACCCCTGGGGGTCTTTATAGACCACTTTGGGAATCACTGATCTAGATTAGATCTAACGTCAATGCCATCTAGAGTCTAGATTAGTAGACAGACGACAGTCTTAGACTTTAACTAGATCTACTTTTTGTCGTGCATTATCATTAATATCATGTTCACATGTTGGCAATGTGCATGATTGTGGTGATTGATGATCATGATTGTTGAATTTTAATGTTGGTTAAATTTTTTGTTGCTTAACTTAAACATGATCTAGAGCTTTAGAATCTTGATCTATTATCTAATCTAGATTTCTACTTGTCATATTATTTTAAAAAGCTAGATCTAGACCATGAGTACATCTAATCTAAAATATAATTCTATTCTAGATCTAGATATTTGTGGTTTCATTTAAATTCTATTGATTCTTGGAATGTAAAATAAGATGTTTCTGAGGCGTTTTTAACTTTTTAGAACTAAAAAAGACTCATAACAATGAAGAGTGCCATTAGATCTAGATATATATATATATATTTATATATAATATGTATTCGGTTACTCCCATTACCGATATTCGGTAAATAACATGTAATCAAAGGATTTTTTTTTAACCATGTCGCTTCAATATTACCCATTTCAAATAATGTAAAACTGTAAGCACCCGTACGGTAGGCTATAGGCACACCACTATTCGAAATATAGTGGAAATGCATATGATTATTAAATGAATAATAAGCTTATAATTATACATTTTTTTTGCTACTTCGTGTGAGAAAGGTCACAGTGACAGTAACTATTACGCAGGGTTACACAATAAAAAAAATCTGTTATTGCTGTATTCCAATTGTATGCCATTTATGATAGGACCAATTTGTAAAAGTGCTCCTTAAAATTCGTCCATATAGTGCCTTTAATTCACTAATTAAACATGTATGACTAGATTGACATAGTGAACTGCGTAGGACGCAATTTCTTCTCTTTTGAACTAACGTCTAAAATCTATTATACAAGATTTAGGATGTTTATATAGTTAAATGTAAATTTCTCAGATTTTCGAAGTTGTTTTTTTTCGATATATTATTGAAATAACTATTCTAACTAGACAAGATCTACATTAGGTACATTTTTTTGCAGATGGAAATATCTTCATAAAGTTTACAATGGGTTATTGATGTACACATAGCCCTAAAGAAGAGGAAATTAAAAAAAAATAAAAAATGGCATGTGCGACTGGAACGTGTCGTAGTTTACGTTACTAGAGAGTCGCGTCTAGTAAGTCTTTGCCCACCATGTTGTACTAGACCAGAGACGGTATCGATACCATTCTTCTGTGACGACAAGAATATCACTGTCACCTATTTTAAAAACTGTACAGGTGTGTCGTTCTTGAATGATTGTTGCACAGTTGTGTAGATTTTTGTTTCAAATTTCACGCACCTTTGAAGGCTAGATAAAGATCTAGATTAAATGGAACTGAGGATCTAATTACATTATTTCTTAAAACTGCCGGTAAATACATTTTGATTTTCAAAATAAGTTTAAATGGCTTTTGAAAAATTTATTATGAAATTATATACAAAGATCATAGATGTGCCGCTGTGCGCTATTTATTTGGCAATTAGTCTAGAGTCTAGATTATACTAGATAATAAAATTAGATCTATAAGTCATAAGTATTACTACTAGGGTCTAGAGTCTAGATTGTCTATGATTGTTAATATGTACTAAGTTAACTCAGTTAAGTTAAAACAGCCTACTAGGCTAGTACAAGGTACTAGTCTAGTTCTAGAATCTCTAGAATCATCACTCACTAGAATAGATCTATACCATAAATATTATATTATTATTATAGACAGATCTACTATCTTATCTTATATAATACAGACGTTACTTCAAAAAAGAAGATGATTACGTCCTACGCGTCATGCATTTAGTCATGCATATTAACCAATGACTTAAATTCTGCCAAGTCACTGGAGAATAATTAGAATATTAGATTCTTTGCATTCTACAAGACTACTATAATTAAATAATACTATATTATATATACTATTATATTGTACTAAATACTATAGATCTTGTAATCTAGTCAATTCTAGTCTATATATAAAATTAAATATATAGATCTAGCTAGACAGCTAGATCTAGAATCTAGGCATTCTAGGTCATCTACTAAAGTTTACATTTTTACATGACTACATGATTTAGGTGACTGAACTAGAGTCTCTCTAAGTCTACTACTATAATAAGCCTATAGCCTATAGGGTCTAGTTCTAGATAGATCTAGATCTCAAATCTAAAATCTATATCTACTATTATATTATATATCTAGATTCTAGAAATCCAGATCTCTAGTAATCTAGAAACACTGGTGACTGGTCACACTATCATAGCCGCTAGTAGTGCCTAGACAGTAGACTGACTATACTCTAATTATACTCTAATATATATTAGAATTATTCTAGATCTAGATGAATGACAGTGATTTAGTCTACTGCCATGCCCATGGCATACTAGGCCCTAGGCCTACAGATCTATCAGGGTCGTCTTAGGCATAGGCATTCTAGGCTCCCGCCTCTCGGCAGGCATACTGGCATACAATTGGTGGGGGCCTTGGACAGGACTGAAAACATTTTTTTTTAGAGAAGATATAGCAAAACTTGTCCTTAATGTTTTAGACTTGACTAGACTAGGTTTTTAATAAAATTAGTTTTTTCGCAACTGTTTAAATTAATTTTTCTATTTCAGTTGGTGCCACCAAATTCACTTTTCTTAGACTTAGAGCCTCCAATTATCTAAAGCCGTCCCTGCCTACTATACTCACTATACTGCATATAGTATAGTGTGTATAGCATTAACATTCTAGATCTAGAAGTGTAGATTTATACTAATATTTAATATAGACTTTATAACTCTATATTAAACAGAGTCTTTATAATCACTATAGGGCCTACTATAGTGAAATGTTTGTTTTTTATTTTAGATTATTAAATAAATTTAGTGTTTTTTTTTTGTAGATCTAGAATCTAGAATAATGTAGGTCTTAATTCATTCTAGAGATGAAATATGAGTAGAGCTAGAATCTACTACTAAATCAATCAAATTTAGACTAAAATAATTATAATGATCTAGAACTTCTATTAACTTCTATAATATAGAGTAAGAATTGTATATAAATCCAGATCTAGATATTATAAACACAAGGAGAAGTAATCCAAAAACTATTTGACCAGATGGAAACTATATTATAAAGTATAATGCATATCTGAACCTGATGGTATTCCAGTTGTAAACATTACTTATTAAAGAACTAAGCATTGATGATGAGCATCTGTGTTCAAAATACTTTTTCAGGCATCAATTTATCAAGGTACAGAGGGATTACATTTAAAATACTAAAGGGTTCATCATATGTAACAACATCATAAACTGCTTAGATATCATTATTCTGTACTGACATGTTTTAATTTTAGAAAATTTAGGTCATTTGAGACACAACTAATAGGTCTAATTGATGATTTTCCAAAGTGCTTAGGTTATTGCAAATAGAATTAAATAGGTGCAATCTTATTAGATTTCTATGTAGCATTCAATAAAGTTCACATAGTTATATAGAACCAAAAAAATCTACACAAGAAATTGAAATTTTACAAAGATGAATTTTAGAGAAATGAGAATCAAATTCAAGCAGGCCTATCTGTCCAGAAAAATGTCGTAACAAAAAAAAAAAGTAACAAACAAAAACAACTAAAACCAATAAAAACTACTTATCCTATTCATTTAATATTTAAATCATTTCCACTGACTAAAACTCAAAACAGCTAGATGTGATGATGTAGGAAAAGTTATGAATGAAATTCTAAAAAAAAAATCACCCAATTTTACTAGCTTCCTAATATAGAAAAGTCATTGATGAATCTTGGTGTAATTTAAAAACACTCCAGGACAGATTACAGACAAGTAAAGCAGCAATAAAACATAAAACACTAGATCATAACTTACAAATACAACACAAATACTCAGAAAGACACAAATATAAATCACATTTCTTATTCCATTTGCAAGGACAAAATCTGTCCAAGTGCCACTTCTTCCCTAGTGCCATTAGAGCATGGAACAGGTTAGTGATGAGTGGATACATAAAGAAAACACTATGAAGACATATAACTATTACACACAGCACCATCAGTGTACAGATGTGAACCCCTTTCAGTGACATGTGTGCATCTGCTTAACTAGGGGCATGATTTTAAATCAGTCCTCTAATAGAGTTTTTATTAACATATATCTGCTACATAAGTTTGTAGCTCAAGTTCATTCAAAATGGTCCAAATATCAGTTTCCGTTATTTCTACCACTTCCTCACAACTAGTAGCAATACTGGGTATTAAAGTTAGTGACAGACTGTCTTTTAAATACGTTTTTTACTTGTATTACCCCATTTGTTTCAGTTCTGGTATGTTGTTCTGTATGTCATTTTGTTTTTGCACCGTATATACTTTTGATGTAGTATTGTCTTTTAGAACCTGCCCTAACCCTATGTTTTTTTGCTTTATGTTGTTGTAAATGATTATGTGGCTGAGGTATGACCATGGCGTTACTTTCTGTCTGTCTTTAAAGAACCAGATCTATTTTTTACCCGCATGTTGCAGTTTAAATTAATAACTTAAATGTATATTTCAACTAAAGCATTTCCCACAGCTTTCTAATTTATTAGCCCCGGTGAACACTGTGTGTGTGTGTGATATTTTATTTTAGAAGAGTTAGCTCCGTTCTTGGTGATGGTTATTTCTAATGAGAAAAAAAAAGGGGGGGGGGGGGGCTTCATTTCAAATTCTATAAAAGAAATCTCCTTTTTAAATATAACATTCCCCACGTGTCAGAGCTGAGACCATCAGGAAATCGTGTAAAGCCAAGGTTAGAGGTCAAGGTTAATCAACCAAACGAAGACATTTCTCAAGGTAGAGGGTGAAGTTAAATTGTACAGGTAGCATGTCAGTCTAACATCATGAGACCATGTTGCATTAGTTTATTTTTGTGTTCTGTTCTGTATTAAGTTTACCCACGTCGCCCTAAAATTGACAATACAATAATTAAAAAGGTAAATTTCGCTCTAGATTATTGGACGCGAAAGGCTTGTAAAATGTCCATGACCTCACATTTTTTTGGGTTCTAAAGCGCCTAAACTGGACATGTAAAATGGATTCTTACATCTCTTTGCTTGCCGTTACCCATAACATAGAGTTTTTACATGGTATGCATTTATTTAGGTAATGCTTTAGAAGTAGACTGACCCTAACACAGTCAATACACATGGGGTTCAGTAATACAGGTAAGCTGTGTTATATCATGCTTCTTAAGTCTTTGACTCGATGTTAGTGTCGATGTGCTTGAATAAAAGCAAAATTACGTGCGTGTCCCGGAAATAACACGAAGCAACTTGCTTTTTATCCCCCCACCCCTCAAACCACTTGACGTAACCCACTAAAACCTGTTTGTTTTTTTATTCATGTTCATACTAGTTTTGTACATTCCATTGCAAATCCAGTACAAAAAAGGTTATTAAAATATAGATTGGTTAGGTTAAATGGATTCTGTGATATTTGCTTGCATAATCCAAAATATTGCATGTAACCAAATCCCGAGTTAAAGAGTGTATTTGCGATGAATGGCGTTTTGATCAATTGAATACTTTATCGTTATCTGTTGCTCTACCTGAGACTCTGGGAGACACAATAAGACCCGCTCACTGCCCTCAGTTGCTATATATGTCAGTGCTGCTCACTTCTAGACTTTCTACCCTTAAAGCTCATTTGTTTGATCTTGTTTCCTCATCTAGGGGAGATCATTCCAAGACATGCCAATCTTTTGTCATACCAAATTGAACGCGTTAGTCAGCATTGCTGCATCGATTAAGCTTTGATCTCCTCATTGTTTCCTCATCTAGGGGAGATCACTGCCAATGTTGCGTGAGAATAAAAAGTAACGTTGAGGCAGAAGGTTTGACGTTTTGGCGCTGAATACTTTAGAGTTATAAATGTTCGTTTTATTTTGCCTTTAAAAAGAACGACACATACCGGTTTCTAATTTGTGTGCATACATGTTTGTGTTCAAACATATTTGGGAGAGTTGTTTTTTAATCCATTAGATTTTGGCTATAACCTTGTTGTGTAATTCTTAAGAATTTTATGGAAAAGAAATAATATTCCTCAAAGTTCTTAATATGCACACATGCACAAGCTAAAATGTTTGAGAAATTGAAAAAAAAAAGATAAACTTGAACACTTTTACATGCATATACGACGAGTCCCATTGGTTTATGGGGTGCAACTATATCCTAATTCTATGTGCATATGCTGGTGTTAGTTACGTCTTTTTTTTTCCCCAGTGCTCACGGCATAATGGTGTCCTCTAACCAAAACATCCTTTTTCTGTTTAACAGTAGGTCCTTTGTAAATGTAAATTTTAACGTCTTGTAATGGTTCTGCTCAAGCTATTTCAGGCATCGGACCACGTGACGCGCATTTATAAATAGATTATTGAACATCGATTTAACATCATTCAGTATAGATAGATATGGGAGAGGGACCGGCTCTTCGAATCTATAGATTCTTGGGAAGATCGATAATTCCGTTGAGGATTTCTTTTCTTGTATAGCAAAAGGCATTTGGTTGGTTGTAATGAATGTTCACACAAGGGTTCTCCAGTACAGGTAGCTAGACGTAAACTCGTTTAATTTACCAAACTAGTATCTTTTCAGCAGACGTAGACCAAACTATTACTTTGCATTAAATCCCTGCTAGGCACACTGTTGTGATGGCCACGACTCCATCCATGTGCAGTAAAGATCCGTATTGATTTCGTGTTCATTCTAACGGATAATTAAAGCTGACATTGAGGGTAGGTGTGTGCTTTTTGGTTTAGTGGGAATACTGTAATTATATAAGAAAATATCTCTGGGTGTTCCCTCGACTCTTTATTTTTTTTAAACCTTTTTTCACTATATCATAATATCAACCACGACCTAACACTATTTATTATCGACTTAAAAACAACTGACGCTTGTCATTATTGCCTTTTTTTTTTTTTTTGGCATACGTTAATGCGTGCATCCAGTCTAAAGAAATAAGTTCTACCAAAAGCTTAGCGGCTAAGCGATGCAACCTTTGCATCTCCATATTTATTGTGCATTTGCTTTGGCTATTTCAAAATGTTCACTCCAACAACAACGACAAAAAAAAAACGACCGGATTTCGGTAATAGCCTGACACATAGGTTCTCTTTAGTTCAAACTGTCTTTCTCAGGAACCATTGACGATTTCATAACTCTTTATGTGCACTTGTCAATTGATTTTTTTTTTTTTTTGTTTGTATGTTAACTTGGACTTCTTGTTAGAGCAGCGTTTCTCAAACTGTGGGGCTTCCCCCCCCCCCCCCCCCAGCAACACTCTTCAAAATAGGTACTTTGAGAATGTATACAGTAATCGACTGAGAGCTTTATCTATTTAAAGACATTTTACAAGGTTTCCGCTAGCGGGATTCTTTAAGACTTTGTCAGGTCAGATTGGTCGAGTTTCTCCAACTGTTTTAATCATTCTGTTGACCAGTCGTCTTACTAAACAAGATGGTCTAACAACGCCCATTACAGTGCGCTAGCTCAAATAACCCTTGAATTAACTTATTGGCCAGTACTGCCTCCTTCTTACTTTGTCTTAATTGGATTGATTTTTTTAAAACTAGGTGTACTTAAGATACCAGGAGAATGCATTTCTGCAACTAGGAATGCTAAGGAACGTGTTCATTATGGGCCCTCCAACCTCTCCTTCCTTTGCTTGACACTAAGAGGTGTGTAGTTGACGCCAGAGGAGTGGATATCTGATGCTCAGGACCCATAAAAACGCTTGGCGCCCGTGCCACGCTGTAGGATATTATAGTGCTCCCCCACAGCTCTTAGCCAGCTTAGGGGTGGGTTTGAGGTGGGGCATGACTAGTTTGAGAAACGCTTGTGTAGAACCCCATTCTGTAGTTATAAGCAAAAACTACTGGAGCGTAACCTGTATTCAATCAGTGCCAATATTTAGATGTCACGGTAGGTCTGCTTCGCGTCTTTTGGGTCACCTATTAAAGAGGCATTCTTACCTATAATAGGGGCGTATAAATTATTGACATCCTCTTAGTGTTCAAATTAGATTTTGGAAGTTCTGAGTACAGCAAAACTTGATCTGGATTACAGTTTCCATACAACGTATTTTACCCAAAGTGTTTTCAAAAGTCCATAAAGATTAAACGATGTGTTTTGTTCAAAGAAAAAAAAATAGAATGACACATTAAACATTGCTCTAGTTGGCTACGCTTTGTTGTTGTCTTTGGATGTGTTAGGAATGTAAAGGGAAAACAAAAAACAGACGTATGCTCCTCGATGAGAAACAACAAATTAATCGCCTCCTTTTTCACGAAACAATCCAATTTGGTTTGAGCTTTTTTTTTAATGCATGTCTGCTTCCAACATTTTAGATTCCTTTTAGTCTTGGTAGTATCTCTTCATATTCGTTTGCAGATCGGACATCGGAAACGATATCATATCCGCTAGAATAGCATGATGTAATTGTTAACATTGCTAATGAAACATCGGGATTTATGTCTAAGTCGTTTGATTCAACCATTTGCAATAGTCACTCTCGCAACAGAATTGTAGCACAATTACATTCAATGCCGTATTTAGACTTAAAGAGGGCCCTAAGCTTTTTGAGATATGGAGCCCTTTTGATGTCTTTTTATTTTATAAGTCCAGATATTATAGGTCAGTGCGAAATATTTGTTGAAGGTCCTAAGCTATAGCTTATGTTGACCATAGGTAAATCTGCCCTTGATTACATTGCATTACAGACAAATCTATTTTTCTTAGCGCCTCTCTATTGGTCCCGCTATTGGTTTTGTGCTGCCTGTCTGTTTTGTTATTACGTCAAATGTACGCGACAGCTACTTGGGGTCTTCCGAAAGCGTGCATTGACAACTAAGTGTATAAAGTATGCGCATGCGTTATCCACATTTAAAACAAAATTTGATAGCACGTGTTTCAAACTTTAAATCATTTACATGTTTGTATGTACGGTAGTGCGTGATGACGAATGAGTCCCATTATATATGTAAAACTTTTGCCGAAGTGCTTTGGAGTTGTAATTCTCGTCTTAACTTTGGAAGATAAGATGCCCAGTCTTGTTTCTAATTCAAAATGTTTAAAAGATCGGCAATCATTTCATTCATTTTCTCTATCCCAGCTTATATCTAATGTTGATGTGTTAGCTTCGTTGCCATCTCGTAAAATCCGGTTGATGCGATAGTTTCCAAAGACCTTCAGTTTTTGAAAGTATAATTGATGTGTAAAGATTTAACGTGTACATTCACTGTTGGATGTGAAGAGCTGAAATATCATTAGCACTGAAGAAAAAAAAACGCCATTGTTTTATTTAATGCGTGTATAATACTTGATTTTGTTTTGGGATTATTTTGTTTTTGGTTGATGTCCATTCAGTTCAAGCTCTTGAGACCAGCTCCACACTCTTATGTTTTCAGCTTTGGAATCAAATGTGTACATGACTGTCTTAATAAAGATATTGTCACGTAATAACAAGTGACAAGGCTATCCCTTGAGATTTAGTCTTGAAACTAGAGCTGATTTAGTCTAGAGAAAAAATTACTTGAAACAAACTACGTGACCGTAATCGAAAATATTCGACAAAGTATAGTTACTTCACCACTATATAATACGTCTATATAAAGGAGCAAGATTCGTAGAATCGGGTTAATTACCTTTTAAGCTTGATATTACATTTATTTCTCGAGTATTGTATTGAGATGATTTTCCTATTGTATAATATTACTTTGAATCTTTTGTGTGTTTATTCATTACATGATATCAAAATACTGAATTCTTTAAAGATTATATATGTTGGTCATTTACTAATTCAAAAATCCCTGACTACATTTGGTAATGGGTACTACGTTATAAAATCGTACAAACCACCCAATCCCAACTTCACAACGCTTACATTGTTCATGCAAAAGAAAAAAAAATTCTTCCAATTGTATTGATATACCTATTGGAGGGAAAAAAATGTAGGGGGGGGGGGTGAATCTTAACTTGAACAGCATAGCGTAGTTCACCCGAGCATGTAGGCCAATGGCTGTAATGGTTGTGTGTACTAAACAGTGTTATAAGCGGACACCAACATTTCAATCTTTGAGCAGACCGGCGGTAACAAGAACTGATCATAATATACATTTTATATCGAAATATCGCTCACTTACATTTAGGCACCAGTTTAACCAAATCTACACATTTCTTTAGAAACTCATTGGCGTTCACTAGCTTTCTTTACGGAGCAATGTCCTTATTGGAAAAATGTATTTGCTTCCCTGGCCTTGAACTTGACTTGACAGCGATGTGTGTATTTCTATGACATCAGACGGACACCAGAGAAGACTGCCTACTAATAAATCTTATGTTTCATACATTTTATATTGCAAGCAAGTAGAAAACTTTCAATAGCTGGAAAGTCTCAATATGCCTTTTGTATTTTACGTTTTGAGGTCGCACGCTACAAATCAATTCCTCATAATTTTTACGCTTGTTCAATCATGAAGCTCGAATGCTCCATATTAACATCTTTGTCTTTTGTTGGGCAAATTAAACTTAACGTGGTGAGGTAATGCAGAAAGCTGCTAGCCTTACTCGCATGTATATGAACTGATGGAGTATGAATCAAAGGGTCCGCTGAGCCCCCCCCCCCCCCCCCCCCCCATGATGTTCTACACGCAATCTATTACTTTAAAAGAAGGGAACCTAATTGAATGGACGCGTTGTTGCTCATAAGATCGTCCAATATTTCACTTTCCTACAGGACTTGTTGACAAAAGAAATGACAACACCATTGAATGGATGGGTATCAATCTTGAGCAAAACTCAATGATTACTATTGGCGAGAGACTTACGAGAGATTTGGTGCTCCCAGACCCAGGGGACACACCAAATACGTTGTATTTTTCAGAGCATAGATTAAAACAAAACAGAACATGTATCCCGAAAGAGAGAAACCGCACTACCGCTTAACGAAAGGGGGAATCTCCAAAATTACCCCGCCCCTCCCTTGGAAAGTTGTCCGATGCTCTTCTCTTGTCTTCGCTTCATGCATTCTGGTCTTTTCTGTGTGGCCTTCATCAGTCACCAAACGTCTGGAGCATGCCTGGGCATTAGCTGTGGTCGGAAAAATGTCCACACATCATTGCCTCCCCCCCCCCCCCCTTTCCACGAAGCACTATTTGTATCTCTCTAACGCCGCGAGCAGGGGTGGCCGTGCGTAACTGACCAACACATGCGATCAAGCGTGACTAGTAAACGGACATTCCGAAATAGATACCATATTGCCTCAATGACCTGGTGGTGTTCCTACGTTCTCTAGACTGAGGCTAAAGCTTAAAAAAAAACAACACTAGACTATATAGCAGAGAGCTCAATTGTTAAGTTCGTGTCAGTAGAGTCCAGTAAATACGCGGACAGTGGTTCGATGACACCACTGTACAGTGTTCAGTAGCTATTTAGTGCGAGGAAGTACCACGCTACGCGAATTGGTCTTGTTGACTTGCTTGAGTTGGCTTCGTCTTTTTGTTGTTCTACACATAGCTTCAGACAATCAGAGAGCTATGTGTATATAGGTCATGCAGGTCTTGACTTGTTGTAGTTCCAACGTTAATAGTAAATGTGAGGCATGATTCTTTTAGAACATTTCCACCACGCATTCCAAAATAAACCCAACACATCTTGTGAAGCTCATTATATAATTAGATGTAATTAGTGTAATTTTTGTTTGAAATCTTAAACCGCCTACGAAATAACAATGTCGACAATCAGTGTTGGCGTCTCCCTCTCTCTCCTCTGAGGTCATCCCTCGTTACATCACGTACATGGAAGCATTCGCACTGTTCTGCATCATTGAACCAAAGGAAAACATACGCCATGGGATGCACATTGCGTCACTCGTGCATATTCATACACGCACATTTTGTTACCTATCGTTCTAAGTAGCCATAAGTATGTTTCATAAAGTGGTGTCACATCTCATATCCCATGCTCCCTAACAGAGGTGTCACATCTCATATCCCATGCTTCCTAACAGATGTGTCACATGATATATCCCATGCTTCATAACGGATGTGTCACGTGTCATATCCCATGGGATGCCTCATAAAGTGGTGTCACATGTCATATCCCATGCTTCATAAAGAGATTACACATGATATATCCCATGCTCCATAACAGAGGTGTCACATGTCATGTCTTAACAACATTCCTCCATCATCATCAAGTGCTAATTTCTGTTATTATTTAACAATGATGAATGAAATGCTAGCGTAAAGACTAGTTGTCAATAGATTGTATTCCTTCTGTTTAGAATCATCTTGATGACGAATTCATACAATAATAACAAATGTATCTGATCAATCAACTTTTTACTTGTTATTGTTGAAGTGCATATATGGTCGTGTTCTTTGAAAACAGCGCACTCTACACATGTTGCAAATCCTGTGATGATATACTTTAATGTTTGGGGTAAGACTTTTTTTTTCTTTTGAATTTGCTATCCCAGGAAAAACAACAGTGGTCTCATTTGTCAGTGTTTATTGCCTTGACACCTCGGAGCACTTAAACACAGAGCTATGTGTTAGTGACTTAAGACGTGTGGCTGAGAGACCCAAACCTTGGCCAGTTAACAAGGGGGCTCTACCTCGCATCCCGGGTCGAGCAGAGTTGTGTTTGCTGAGCGCGTAAAGGCAGCACAAAACCTCTCCCAGATACCCCCTCCTCGCAGTGGTCCACAAAAAGAGATTGGACCATATTGCACAGAGCATGCTATAAAAGCACGAAAGATGCGCTATTTAAAAGCAATAAAAAAAAAAAAAAGCCCAATCCAGGACCAAGAATAAGATTTGAACTTAGAAGTTCGTGTGGTCGATAATTCAATCCAGTGCATTCGTCAACGTTTGATCGAATAAGAATGTAATAATTGGTTTAAAGATTCAACAAGAGTGCAGTCTCACGCGCCGTCCCAGCTGTGGCATAAAACATTTGCTTACATTTGAGGAAAACAAAATGACGTTGCAGATAAGTCACGAGGATGTAATTTCCTTCCACTGCAAGGAACATCATTTCATTGGAGATGTGAAGATGTTGATTTATTTTTTGTTATGTGATAACTTGGATATTGCCCCGCTATGCATTCATCATCAGATTTCTAATCGACACATTTATCAAACAATAGATATTACGTCTCTGACAGGTAGCTAATAATGTAACTTATTTATTTAGAGGTTTTTTTAGTTCTCGGAGTCAATCTGGTAATATTGAATGTTGTCATATTTGTCTGTACGTACCCAGTCTATATGTTACCGCTAAAGTGCAAAAATCAATTATTCTGCACATTATCTTGGTGTTGTGCAGATTGACTAGGGTAATCCGTAAATGTGCCGATTACCTTAATAAATTCCACTTTACCTTCTAGGCACTCGTTAAAGAAAAAAAATTACCTTTTACTTACTAAGCACTGGAAAAATAAGATCTTTAGTGGTGTTGTTAAAATATTTCTTGACATCAGGTTTAAACAATCAGCAAATTAAAATCCTATCACCAAGTCATCATCTGTCAATTAAAAAACTGTAATATAAAGAAAAGAAAGAATCAAACGGTTTAAAACGCTATTACAATTAAGGAAATGAATTCGCAAAACATTGGACAAAATTATGTTTACTTATTAGTGCCGTTTGTAGATGGGTGACACTTGAATTACATAAGACTAAGACTGCTTTATTGATCCATATGGAAATTTGTTGTGATTACAAGGACTCTTTTCTCATATAAAGACAACACAATAGAAACATATACATAAATAGAACAGACAGAACATAGAGAGTTCATTCAGCGACTACACACCGGCATCTTGGTCCTTTTCATGTTTCCTGATCAACGGCTGGCGTTGATAAAGTCTGACCGAGTAAGGTACGAACGAGTTTTTGTACCGCTCTGTTCTTGCCTTGATTGACAGCAGTTGCCCACTTGACTTGACGTAGTTATGATGGAGCGGGTGGCTGTTGTCTTTTAAGATTTTTGCGACATTTCTGATCATAACGTTCATTCAAATAGGGTAATGTTGTGAGTGATATTTGACGCCCTCTTTATGTTTTCTAGGCGGCGCAACTGTTTAGATGAAGCGTTGCCTTGCCAACAAGTTATTCCGTATGTTAGCAGATTTTGTATAGTCGCGCCGTAAAAATGATCTAAGATCTTCTTGTTTAGGTTAAAGCTATTGAGTTTGTATAGCAATGGCTCTTTGCGACAAGCACACCGTGTGGGCTACGTTTAGATCAGCCTTCACATTTTCTGAAACCCTGACTACTACTACTAAGGGATTGTTTTATTGCTGCTGGACGTAAAGATAGTTCTACAGCATGGACATTTTCCATCTTTCAAAATCTCTTTGTAAACACTGAATTCAGAATTTGCAAATTTGCATACAATTGCATTAGTTACCTGTTTTAGTACAAAGTTTATAAAAGCTGTTTTACAAAGAACTACAGCTAAAAGTTTGCAAAAAACCACGGCAAACATTTTACAAAGAACCACAGCTAAAATTGTACATAGAACCACAGCTAAAATTTTACAAACAACCATGGCTAAAATTGTACAAATAACCACGGCTAAAATTTTACAAAGAACCACGGCTAAAATTTTACAAAGAACCACAGCTAAAAATTTTACAAAGAACCACAGATAAAATCCAGTGTGCATCAGTTTTTACTCTATATACTTAGGGTACGTTAATTCTCACGGTGAGACGTTTGGGTGCCTTGCATAAGAAATTGCTAACATTTCTCTTTGCTTGCTTTTCTAAACCTACATGCAAATCTAAATATAGCCTCTTCGCACTGTTTTCTGATCTATATTCTTTTTTAAAGATGCTGCACAATACTATCTTACCTCACCCTTCTCATTAGGATCTGTGTCTCCACAAATTACGCAACAAAACATATCACACAATGCACACTTGTGGGCACCTGATGCACATTACCTTGGTAAAATGCGAACAATTCTTGATTCGCACATTAACGGAGCAAATCAATTAATTTTCAGATGAGCTAGGTGATGTACACATTCACGGATTACGAGCTTTAGCGATTACACATACACCATGTTGTAACAAACGTATTCCAACAATTTGTGAGATGGTTTTTATTTTTTTTGGATCTTTTAAATTCTCATTTTACAAGATTGGCTTCACGTCACGTTCAACTTACTCCCTTAAAAAAAAAAAATCAAAATTTGGTTTGTTTGTGGAAGCATCGAAAAAAAAAATAGGGGCTAGGTGGGATGGTAGGGTTCAACATGCAAGTAATCTTGAATCTAAAGAAAATGTTCAAGTATTTTGTTCTATGTCCCAGACAAGACGGATATAGATCTTTTCAATCTTCTTTCAACGAAACATATGACCCAGATCAATACGATAAACTCCCGGATACCATTTGAATGTGCTATATAAGCGCCAAGATCAATTTTTTTTAAACCTGAGTTGCTCAATTTCCTCTTCCTTATTATATCAGCATTAATATGAAAGGAATTTTTTTTTCATTAATTCGAACTACAATTATCAAAGATCGAGTTCTATGCATATTGCGATTTTATAATCGTTTACTGTAATGTTGGTATCCAGCCTGTGCTAAGTATTTGTAAATTGATAAAGGCTTGTGCCCCCCCCCCCCCGAAAACTCTTTAAAAATCATCTTAAACGCCAGGTTTGCCTCTTTAATAATCTTCGGACTCGAAGACAAACGTTATGTAGTTTTATAAAAACAATGACTTATATAGTGTACGAATTTAAAAACAAAATATATTAAAATAATTATAACTAAGCGTATATTGAGTGAACTGGCATCAATTATTTTGAATCAATCATGCAATTAAATTTATATAGATCAAGAGAATCTAGACTAACACTGATACATTTGTGCGATTGGACATATTTTTACTGCATTTTAAGCGCAACTTTCATGCTTAACGCATGTCTAGTGCTCTATGGCCCAATCGTTTCTGTGGACCAGTTTCAGGGGGTGGGGTAGAAGGTTTCCGTGCTGCCTTTTCAAAAGCTATTTTTAAAAAAACAACAACCTCGAGACTCGAACCTTCTTGATGGAAGGCGACATGTTAGCCACCGAGATATTCAAGTACATAATCAAAATAGATTTTTTTTAATCTATTGAAAGTTAAATTTAAATAGCGAACGACGTAATTCTCTAAACAAATATTATCTCCCCTTATCTTATTACATTTTCTATTTAAAACCAAATTAATTAATTACAAAAAATTGAATAAATACTTTGTTAAAGTTTTAAATTGATTCATCGATAATGAATGATTATGCAAAGTATCAACTTGACTCAGAAGTGGGGGAAATAACGTGTACAAGATTCGACTCAGATTGCGTTGATAGAAGTCTTGTAATAGGAGCATGAAGTAAATCCCCTTTCATATTTGTTTTAGTGCGGATCATTTGAAAAGATAGTTTTTGTTTTTCTTTGACTTCAGTTGCTGTGATAGCAGTTCACTCATGCTGGACTTATCATAATGCATGGGCGTGGACTATGCTAGGAGCTGGTCAATGCCGTCTGCTACACCCAAGCTAAAGGAGTTCGCCCAGCGATGGCCGTAGTGCACTACTCGGTGGTGCTTCTGGTGCTCTGTTTGACCACATCTACGTCGCACAACACACGAGACACGGACAGGTCTCAGTTTGGGGTAAGTGCTTTAGAACTCGACAATTTCCTTTATTTTAATGTCTCTCAACCTAAGATACAAGTAACCTTGGTATTACCTACATGCTGCACTAAGGGGCAGTAATGGGGCTATTCAACAAAAGGTTAACGACTTGGCGAACAACAAATTGTTTATTTGGGTAAAATACAAATCCCTTTAAAAAAAAACGAAAAAAACAAAGCTTGTCTTAAGGGGAAGAACTCCATCCTTAAAACTATACCTACCAATAATGTTCAAGTTATTTCCTTTATTGTTTATTAAACAAAATAATGAATTACCAATAATTAATTGACTAATTGAGTATTTTGTTTATTGATTCGTGTCAATTCTAGGACAATAAATGATCTTTTAAAGTATCAACTTGATTGGAGAATGCGTGATGGAGAAATCGCGTTAACAATTATTTACGTGGACTTAACACAACAAATTTAGCCATATCTGTGAATACTGAATTATTAGTTTCCCTTGTTACTATTAAACAAAATAATGAATCACCAATTAATTATTTGTCTAATTGGTTACTTTTGTTTTATTGATTCATGTCTTGTCTATGTCATTAAATAATTGTGCGAACTTTCAACTTGATCTGAGCATGGGTGTTGGAGAAATAACGTGTACACACTTTTTACCAGAAAGACAGACATAGTGAGTTATATAAGCTTTGAAAAAAGCGAAAGGTAAAGCTGTAGGCTAAAATGTTCAACAATGAATTCCGATTTCTCTCTCTCTCTCTCTCTCCTTCCTATTTCCGCATCTATCTCTATTTCGGGAATTGACACAATATTACAATTATAACCAGTAACGGCATCAGATTCATTCGCATCTCTCTCTTAGCCATCTGGGGACTCACGGTGTGGTTTGGGGGGGGGGGGTAAGGAAGTAAGGAAAAAAAATAGCACTTATAATAATAACAACACAATATTCCAATTTTCTTTGCATATACATTTACAAAATGTTGTGGAATCTAGATTTATGCAAAGAATATTCATTCAATACTAAAATGTTTAGTTTTTGTCATTAGAAAAATGTGTCGTTTTTAATATGCTTGTACTTTTTTTTTTAATTTTCTAGAAATAGTAATAGTTCTTAGCTTCAGAAATTCATTTTCCTGGCGTCTACAACTCATAGTAAGAAGAGGTTGAATTTAAAAGGGATGAGTTCCCCTTTCAGACCTTGCCATCTATAGGGTAGATGGTGTTTGATGTCTGTTTCTGTAGCCCACGGTTAACGAGGTTGTTATGTGGCCAGCACAACGACCAACCTTCTTTACTTTTCCCCAACTAATGTCAGGTACCCATTAGAGCTGGGTGGACTCAGAGGCGCCCAAAAGATCCCGAAATTAAAAATCCCAGTCTTCACCAGAATTCGAATCCGGGACCCCAGTTCAGAAGCCGAGCGCTTTATCACTCAGCCAAAAAAAAAAAAAAAAAGGTGAAACGGGCTAATATGAATACCAAATTAAGTCTAATAAAGAAAAGGGGGGGGGCAACACTGGCCAGTATTAAGTATTATGCGAGGGAAATTCGAGTTAAACAAAGCTCACAAATACGCCCGAAATGTGGCATGCTCCTTAGGTCATTAAAGTGGATGTTGTCAGCAAAACAATGTACTGGGGCTGGGAAAACTTCCACCATTCTGACATGAGAAAGTAAAGAACAATCGCGATTTTACTGGGGGTTGGAAAAAAATCGAAAAAGAAACTTATCCACCTGAATAGCTCGGCATGGCTTTAAAAGCTGACCTGTCATTAATTGGAAACTGCAGAAATAAAATGTTTAATTTCCTAGACATGGACTCTTTCCCTCTCCCTTTCCTCGTGTTCATGGTGTCAGTTGAAATTGTGTTTGCATAGAACTGTAGCACTGTTTGGTTACAATGGTTATGAAATGATGTTAATATGAATTGTCTCTCTCAAATCACTGATAAATGAGTGTACTCTCTTAAATTGCGTGATTTTATTTACTTATTTTTAATCTATTAGAATATCAGAGATTAAATGGGTTGAAATTGGATTTTTTTAAAAAGTTGCCTATTTAGTGTAGGCTGGGTGTTTCCTCATGCTTTTTTTTTTTACAGACTCCCTAACCACTCTGCAAGCACTTAACAGCAGCACCTCAAACAGCCCAAGAGAGTTGACAACACTAATTATGATAATCCATCAGATGATATCAACATTAAATATCAACATCACAATACAGTGGATCTCTGGACTCATTGGCATCATGGGAAATGAAAAGGAAGATAAACTATCAAAGGCAGGATCATCTATGGAACAACCAGATAGACCAGAAACTACCTCACCCTAAGGTCAATGTTAGTCAACAATCACAAAAAGGAGTAACTCAACCAATGGGCATCAGGAAATACAGGAAGAGCCATGTACAAAGAAATGACTATGCCTAACAAGCTGGATATTTTTAACTTCCTCCCCCGCAAAGAGCAATCTACAATCTTCCAACTAAGAACAGGACACGCACCTGTGTTAAATTACCATCTGAACCAAAGAAATTCCACACAACTCCCCCTTTGTAGACACTGCGCCCACTCTTATGAAACCGTAAACCATATCCTCTTTGAATGCCCCTTCCTAATCCACCTTAGGCAGACCCTACTTCCACTACAGCCCAACATAAACTACACTCTGTACGGCAATGCTGAACAGCTAAAGAAAAACAGCACATTATTTTTCCTTGGCACAGACTGCAATAGAGCTGACAGCTCAGCAGCAAAAAGCTGGCTAGAAGAAGAAGAAAGTTGCCTATGAAGTTTGGAGTTCTAGAGTTGCTCAATACATTCGTTTGTATATTTCATTATCTGGACGCAGCTATGTCCAAATCAAAGACGATCTTGCCAGTTGATAGATCCAATAGAATACATTATAGAATTCAAACCAGTCGTTTCAAAACCTTGATAAATTTCTGAAAGTGTCAAATGTCATACTAGTTTAGATGGAATAGTTGACAATTATGTTCCATTTGAATTGGCGCGTACATTCATTCATTCTTAAATGTTTTTTTTCAACTACAGACTAAAAAAACTTGTTCATTTTGAAAACAGAGACCTCACATCTTTTTACTTTTTTTACCGCTACAAAAAATGCTCTTTGATTGTTTGAATAGACCAGTTTATTCTTCTTCATCCCAATACCACAGCGGTCTAGTCTGTTTTCTCTTTCTGCCTCCGTCTCTCTCTCTCCTTTCTCTCTCTCTTTCTATCTTTCGCTGTATGTATCTACATCTCCTAGATGTGATACCGTGTGTGCAGGATATTGAGAATGTTGGCGGAATCTACAAGAAACGTTGCATATAAATCACGTCATTAACCTTTTTTTCCCGATAGGAAAATGTCAATATTTACATGTGTAAGGAAGAAGACTTCACTGACTATCGTTTCAGATCACAAACTTGGCCAAACCCCGAGAATAGACACACGCTACATTCGCACAGTTTTGAAAGATTGTGTTTTAAACGTATGGGTTTATTTTCTGCTAGCATTTATTTGTAAAGTGCCTCTGATTTGAACTAGTTTTTGTCTAGTACATAGATTCTAATTTGTTGGTATTTGAGATGGGGGGTTAGGGTTAATCTTTCCGCCATTAAAAAAGAATTAAAGCAAAACAGTTTTAAAAACATCAACCCTGCGGGGGATATTTCATTGGGGGGGGGGGGGGGGGGGGGGGGGAGCCCGAAACATCTCACTTCTCTGGCCACGCCCATGTGCTAGGCTAAGACGTTTCTCCAAGTCTGAATTGTTGGCAAGGCACTTTTCATGTTTTGCCTGCCGGCTACAATAGCGTGCCTTTAGTCTTACATTGAGTCTCAATCAATCAATAGGAGATATTCGATACTCGGAATTGCACGATCAATTTATCGATTAATGCTTTTTTCTTCTCTACACATTCAATGTATTATTTTTTTTTTAAAAGTCTCCCAGACTTAATTGCGAATCAGGTTTAGTTGTTTAGCATAACAAGGTCAATAGAAGCACAAGTTAGATCTCTACGCACTCGTCTGTATGT
Source organism: Biomphalaria pfeifferi (assembly GCA_030265305.1). Lineage (NCBI taxonomy): Eukaryota > Metazoa > Mollusca > Gastropoda > Planorbidae > Biomphalaria > Biomphalaria pfeifferi. The sequence continues at coordinate 524,639 of JASAOG010000221.1, forward strand.
AGACTTACACGTCCAGGCATATGGAACCTGTCATGTGACACCATTGGCGCTCATGTAATCAGCACACTCAGCTTTAGTGCACTGGCAGAGTGGCAGCACATTGTCTTATTATTTTTTTACCTTAAGGACGCAGTCTCGTCCTTCTAGTAGGTTACCTTAACTTCTTGTATAGCTTGGTTTTCCTGCTGATCTGACTTTGCTTCTCTCTTCTAATTGTAGGTCTATAAGGTTGTCCAGAAAATGTGGGGAAGGCCCACACCCCGACGTGTCAAATAATGTATAGTCATGATTTTATTTATATAGCGTCAGATTTTGTATTCATATTCAAGTTGATCACTATCGTATGTGACTCCTTGTATGCCTATTTCTGTAGTCATACTGATAATTAGAAGTACTACGTTAAGTTCCCCTTTAAACCCTTGTGATCTATAGGACAGATGATGTAAAGGTCATCTGTATCTGTGGCCCAAGGTTAACGAGGGTGTCATGTAGCTTTTCCCTAACTAATATCAGGTACCCATTAGATCTTGGTGGACTCAGATCCCAAAATTAAAAATCCCAGTCTTTACCAGGATTCGAACCCGGAACCACCGGTTCAAAAGCCAAGCGCATTACCGCTCCGCCACCGCGCCTCTAGAAGTAGTACGTTGAATAGATACGTGTCCATGTCAAAAGGAAAACATTTAGAGTCATGTGGCCGATGATCAAAGAATCTTTTGCTTTAGATAGATAAGAATTTACCTCTTCTTGACTGTAGTAGCTGTAAGATGTGTGGATCGGAACTCTACTGGGCTTCGGCACTAGCGGATCCAGAACTTTGGAGTGAGGGGGGCGATTTTTTTCCAAACCCTAACCCTAACGCCCAGTAAACCCTAACCCTATGCATAAACGTGCGTACAGCACACACACACACACACAAACATATATATATATATATATATATGAGAATTTAAAAAAGCAGCATTTCTCAACATTCAGCGAAAAACATAACAACTGGTTCAGCGCTATAAGGTTCCCTAGTGGGGTTCGGGCGAAGCCCCGACGACAAAAGCGTTTTCTTGCATCCTTCACTGCAGAAACGCATTCTCCTGACATCTACAGCTCATTATTCATACTATTAAAAAGGACCTTTTGAATAATGTTGTGCTTGAAAAATATTCTAATATGAATTTATAGGCCCTTAATACATTGCAAATAAAACCGATTTGTTCCTTAATAAGATACAATACCTCACATATTTAGATTTTGGCTTTGAGGATCGCCGCCGAAAAAAAAAATTATTCGATGCATAATATTCAATAAAAATATAAATATAAGTTGTGAGTTATAGTCCCAAATTTATTTAACTAGAAAAATATCAGATTGCGTAAAGGTTGGAAAAAGGCGACTATGAAATGATTATTTGGGTTTAGAACTCATCTCAATCATGACTCTTATACTGAAAAATTTCGTTTGAATTCTAATTTTTCCAATGCAAAGTCTTTCTTAAAATAATTATGATAAATTCATGTGAAATTACATAAACTCTGTGTGGAAATGGGAGGGGCGGTAGAGTAAAAAGTTTAATCCTCGCTCCTTTAATAATTTCTGCTAAAGATTGCATTTGGCATTAAAGAATAGGGGTGGGGCGACTCGATATAATAATTTAATTAATAGCATATATAAATTATATTAGTGACAGATTTTTTTAAATTTTGTAATTTCTTAACTATAATACTAAAAGAAAAAGTATTGGTTTGTCCGATGGGGGAAATGTGATTTAAATTTACTAATGATAAAATTTGAGATTAGAGTGTGGTACGATATAATATACAATGGGTTCACATATCAATACGTAGTTTATATTATATAGATATTCAACTAATTTTGTTCACAAACTATGATTCTCCATAAAAATAGGACCGCCCCACCCACTCAGAGGGCTAGAGTGGGGAGGGCAGTACATGCAATCGCCCTCCCCCCAACCCCACCGAATCGGTCAAGATACCAGAACGGGAGCGACATAATATAAAATGTATATATTAACTCAACTAATTTTGCTCACAAACTATGATTTCTCCATAAAAGTAGTACCGCCCCCCCCCCCACTCAAAGGGTTAAGGTGGGAAGGGCAGTAGAAATATTCGCCTCCCCCCCCCCCCCCCCCCCCATCGGCAAACAGGGAACGACATAATAAACAGATCGGTTAAAATATCAATAACAAGTTTTAATCATATAGATATTTAATTGATTCTGTTAGCAAGCTGTGATTTCTACAAATAAATTGGACCGCCCCCCCCCCACTCGAAAGTTTATGGAGAGGGGGGGCGGGATTAATACCATCGCCCCCTCCCGACCCCACCAAATCGGATTGTGTGAATCCTATACTAAAATTCGTCCGGGGCGATCGCCCCTACTGCCCCCCCCCCCCCCCCCCCTGGATCCGCCAGTGGACTTAGGTCAATATCTACATTAGTTTGTTTCATACATTTAGAGCGATTTGATTCACGATCATAAAGACTTTTGCTTTAGATTAACATTTTCATCTTCTCATTTCCGTTAGTAGCTTGGGTAAGTGTGTATCCTAACGCTACTGGGACTAGGTCTCTATCGATTTTAGGTTGTTTTACTTTCACCACCGGTGATACATTTTTTTCTCTGTTCATTACATCATGGCCTCAATTTCACAGTATCCTAACATTATCCTAACTCTGCCCCGTGTTACACCACCTGGACAACCTTCCTTAGACCAACATTTGTCTGATATGTTCCTCGGCCTACAAATTGTTTTGGTCAGAATCGCCTTGACGTCCACCGTGTTTTTAACTTCTTCACGCTAAAGTATAAACATATTGATCTGTGGGCAATGCGGTCAGTCGATTGACGGATGAGATGTTCAGAGAAGAGAAAAAAACAAACAATGCAAATTAATGATGTTTACAGCAGGCATGTCAAATGTGAGATTCCACTAGGGCCACGCGCGTGTGTTACGGTGTGAAATCTACGCTATGATACCAATGGAACTGTTTAGGGAAACGAATAAGATACATTTATTTATTTGGTCAAAGTTTTATAATGTGCAATCAAATAACTGTTAGCAACATGTGCTGTAGATTAAGCTACATTTGAAACAGCACCACAGGCAAATGCAAATATTTCAAACACAACAAGTTCACGTAAAACAAACTTGTGTACAGTTACAGATCTAGTTGTTTTGGTACTAGGTCTCTACCGATACAACCCTCTTCAATGATAAGTCCAACTTAGATTATAAAAGTGTTGATAAGTCTGTCTTTATTTGTAGAGCATGGGTTGCCTGAATTAGCCAGGGAAAACCAACGACTCAGCAGAGCTTAAGTCACTGATTAACATGTATGACTAGATCGACCCATAGATACTCCTAGGACGTAATTATTTTCTGTTTTGAAGTAATTATTCTTTAGAAGCAACGGCTGTAATTTATTAGATAACATTGTTGGTTTCAACTGGTATTTTAAATGGTTTGACTTTTCACTGTTGATTCATCAAACAATAATGTTGTAATGAGTCTCTCCCTATCCAGCCTCTCTGCTAACACTGCACCTCACAACACATCCAACTCTCTTGCCAACTCAGGCTCCAAAATACATAACTTTTTAATGTCTTATACATCATATCCAATACTGTACAACACATAACACTGACTGTACAAAGGCTTCACCATATATAACCGCAATGATCTCTGTACTACTGTATCAAACTATACTGTACTTTCTTCAACCATGAAGTGTGAACCCCTGGATCATGAAGTGTTTGACTGTGAATCATCTTGACTCTGACACCTTTATATACTAGAATTGCATGCTTAAAAACTAGACTCTCATGGTTAGATACATGATACTGGACTTTAATGGTTAAAATCTGTTGAACATATGAAACAAAATATTTAAAAAAACAAAACTTAAAAAAACAAAAAAACAAAGCTTATATTATATTAAGTGTAATTGTATCAATTATTTTGACTTCATCATATAATTAATTTATAATAGATCTAGACAGACAATAAATGTGTGTGCTTGGAAATATTATTTACCACTTGTTTTTGATTAGCACAACTTCATGCTTTTAACATGCTCTCTGTGCCATAGTCCTATCAATTGTGTGGACTAGTTAGGGATGGGAAAGAGGAAGTATCTGGGAGAAAGTGCCTGTGCTAGTATTGAATTCGAACTCCAGGATTCAAGCCTCCTTGATGGAAAGACTGACACACTAGCAACTGAACTAGACAAGTGCTTATGAAAATAGAAAGTTTTATTGTTTATTGTTAGTTTCAAATTTTAAGCACCAATTTAATTATCTATGCAAGGTTTATCTCCCCTTAATACTGTCTCTATATAAAACAAAATTAATTAATTACGACTAATTAATAAAATAATTGGTCAATTTTATCTTCTGATATATGTGTTATAAGGGACAATGAATAATTTTATAAAGTTTCAACTTTGTCCAAGGATGGGAAGTGGGGAAAAATAACGTTCACAAAATTTGTATAAGATAGACCCAGTGAGTTGATATATAAACTTTTGTGAAAAGAAACAAAATCAATTAATTATTGTCTATATTGGCATCCTGCTTTACTTACTCAAACATTTGATTAACGAAATTATAAATAATTAAAACAATGTAATTTGTTACCTCCCTTTCAGATGTGGAGCTGGGACCCTGAGGATACTCTCTACTATGTACAGTTTATACTGGCCAGTGTTGCCTTGATGATCTATACAGGTGTTATGTTTTTTACTATTGTGTCTCTTGTGGCCAGGTGAGAATATTCTGGACATTTACACATTAAATTACCTCAGTCTTGTACCTTTTTGTTAAGTCAGAGAACACTTTGTTTGTAGGAGAAATAAAATTAATGATTTTTAAGAATTTAGCAGATTGTAAAAATATCAAATATTTTTTATTTTAACTAGCAAGAAATGTATCTTTCCTCTTCTCCCTAATTTTTCTGGTCCTTTAGAAATTCCTGGATGAATTATAGGAGTAGTCTTGAACATTGAAACATTTACTTAAATCCCCTGTACATCAGAGATTTTTTAGCATAACATTGTTTGTTTATTGTAATGGTAGGGCTAATTTGAAAGTTTTACTCTACCTTGGGTATTGAAAGGTTGACCAAGGCCATCATGAGTGGGTCTACATGAATGTGTGTAAGGGTATATGAGATTTAAAGTAAGTTGGTGTCTTGGCTCTGAGATAGTTAATCATAGTCAGAGACTGGAGTTTAAGAGAGTCAGTCAGAGACTGAACTAGGGCTTGGAGTTGCTCGTCAGAAATCCAACTCCCTAGACAACGATCTTCACAACCACCTATGGCAACCCCTACATACAGATGGTTTGGGACACAAGACAACATAATTGCAGTCCTCAGTTTTAATAAATCATATCTTCCTATACTTTTGTGTGTATCTAAAATATAAATATTTTGTGAAACAAAAACTGAAAAAATAATATGTATATATTTATATACTACATATTTTGCTAAAGTTAACTAAATCATATTCATATATTTTACACATTTTTGATTTTTTAAAAAGACAAAAATTGTAAATAACCACTAACGTTAGAATCTATGGTATTACGTCATTCCAATAATATTAATACAATCTATATCAACAGCAAGTTGTATTTACACAAACCTTCTGGTATGCTAGAGATGGGAGATGTGGTGCCTGGTGTGTCCATCATTAAACCACTTATGGGAGTTGATCCACTTCTGGAATATAATTTAGAATCTCATTTTAAGTTGGCGTATCCTAAGGTAAAAGTTTTAACCAACACAATGTTTCCATCATCATTTTGTCTAGTAAAGATTTGTTACTTTTACTTTTGTATTCTTTCTGTTGTAAACAAAATTGTCAAAGATTGAGATCAGAAGCTACTAGATTTTTTTTTTATTACAAATTATGCTGCTAAATGAGATTTGCATGCCTAGGCCGTTAAGATCTGAAATGAAATAGAATTATTAATATATTCTTTTTTTACTTCTTCTTGGTAAACTTGTATTATTTATTGACAACTTTTTTTCTTTTTTAAACAAATTTTATGACGTAAGTAATTATATAGTTGTAATTGCTAATTATAGGATAAATCCAACAATAAATATCTTCTAATTACAGTTTGAGTTGTTATTTTGTTTCCATGATGACCAAGATGCAGCCATATCCTTAGTAAACAAATTACATGAGCGCTATCATCATGTAGATGTAAAACTTTTTATAGGTATGTTTCATCCGTTGCTTTTGCTTTTAAAAGATTTATTTTAAGTAATCATTTCAAAATTTTTTTTTGTATTTTATACAAAACTTATTGATGTATATGCATTCTACTTTTAGGTGGAGCCAAAGATATAGTGAATCCCATGGTACAGAACATGGCTCCTGCCTACAATGCTGTACAGTATGAATTTGTTTGGATAAGTTCAAGCCGTATTGAAGGTAGGAAGGATTTGATAAATGTCTTATGTTAAGATACAAATAGACATTTGTTTAATTAGAGATCTTGCTTTAAAAATCATTTGTTTAAAATATTTATTAATTTTTTCTTTTAATTATCTTTTTAAATCTCAATTATAAGCGCAAAATAATTTTTTTTTAAATCACAATCTTTTTAATTTGATAGTATCCGTAGTATAGATCTAAGAAACTAACAGCTTCCATCAGCTCAGTACATCAGTGCATCAACTGTTATTGTTTAGCTTTGAAAGTAAACTTAAATTGTGCCTGCATTGTGGAATTTTTAGGTCTTGATTGTAATTATTTTTTAATATTAATAATATATTTTTGTATTTTAGCCTCAGATGTTATTTTAAATGACATGACTAGCAAGTTACAGAAACCAAATGTGGCTTTAGTTCATCAAATTCCTTTTACTACCGATAGTCCTGGGTTTGGCTCAACTGTTGAAAAGGTTAGTATCTAGTGTTTGCATCCCCCTACCCTCTGGAATTTAAATGTGGCCCACAATACTGTAAAAGATTTATATTTTATTATAAAACGGGTCCATAGAATGTCACGACTGGCCCCTGCATTACCATTCATTAAAGATCTTTTACTGACTTTTCTTTGTAATACTAGCCTAATACATTTTGGGTAATAATTTAAAAGCCTTTATCTGTATACTTGCTTGTATAACATAAGGGCCTCTTATTTCATAAAGTTCTACAGAATTACAATAGTGTGAACATAGTCAGATCATAATTCAAGCTAATTAAGGTTAGGCCAGTATGCATTAAGATTACATACCAGCCTTCAAATGCAAGTTACAACCTTCAAATACAAGTTACATAAACCAACATATGCATGAGTTTAGTTCTCTATGACACAAAAGTAATATTTTTTTTAGAACAGGTACGAATGGATGCTCATTTTTCTCATATGGCATGCAATTTGAGGGCCTAATCATATGGTATTGACAGTGCCAATTATGACACCCAGTCAGCCCCTGATGGTTACATAAACTGTTCATTATAAGTGCTAAATTAATTGATAAAACATGTTTTAAGTTACATAATCTATTGTAAAGATATCTATATTAATAAATTTGTAAATATTTATCTATGATTTGTTTAGAAGTTTAATTATTTTGAAAATAATGAATCTTTAAAGAGTATAATTTATAAAATAGTATAGTTCAGCAATTTGTAAAAACATTTGCAGATTTACTTTGGCTCTGCAATGGCCAGGTTTTATATAGCCTTCAACATGCTGGGTCTGTGCTGTGTGACCGGCATGTCTTACATTTTTAAGAAGACATCACTTGATCAGGTCAATGGGTTAGCCTGGTATGGACGCTATCTGGCTGAAGATTTTTTTTTAACTAATGCTCTTCATGAAAGGTAAATATCAGTTTATTTCTTTTAAAGTGTTGCAAGGAATTATTTTACCACAAATACTGGTGTTTATTGATTTCAAAACCAAAACAATAATACTAGAAAACAAAGAAAAATTATGCTGAACAAAAAACACGAGTTTAAAATTTAAACATTTATTTTGTAATATTTGGATATTTTAATATTAACAGTGTCATGTGTGGCTTAAACTGGCTACCTATCAGTGGGTATGAACTGAGTTGCGTTAGTGGCCCTGCCACCTAACAAGGTGCTTGAGGTTGAATCCAGACTCAGGCAGAGTTAAGTTTGCTGAGCTCCTAAAGACAACTCAGAAACCTTCACCCAGATAATCATTCCCCCCACAGGTCCACAAAAGAGATTGGACGATAACCCAATAAGCATGCTTTAACATAAAAGCATTTTTGTAAAATAAAAAAAGGCAATTATATTTTTTTTGTTTGATATAAACACTTGCCATCTCATTGACATTATTAATGCTGTTGTCATTTGGTCATATTTTTTTTTACTGTGCATTTAATTATTATTAAATTTTAAGAGGTTAGCCTTTATTTTATTACATGTAACAAGTGTTTTAAATTCAACTGTTTCAGAGGCAAATTAGTTATGTCAGCCATTCCTGCCAAGCAAAATGTTGGACAAACAACTCTGTGTGGATTTATTGATCGGATGGTTAGGTAAGTCGTAGAAACTCAAATTTTTACTCATTAACTTGAAAGAAAATTACATTTGAGTTTATTTTAACTCTAGGATCTGTGCAGCATCAATGTATATAACAGTGTATGTGATAAAAATATTTGTTTTCAAAGATGTATGTATCTCTTATGTTTTCAGATGGGTGAGGCTGAGGTTAAACATGATGACTATTGTGACACTATTTCTAGAGCCTTTATGTGATTGCTTCCCTTTGGGTGCTATAACAGCATGGTCTTTACATCATTTTTTTGACATCCATCCACTGTACTTCCTTCTAGCACATGTTTTTTCATGGATAATAATGGATTATGTTCTTGTGTCAAATGTTCAGGTGAGTTTGTTTTTGGCGTGCATATATAATTTGACAGAGCTATGACCATCCATGTCTTTTGTCATAATCTTTTTGGCATATGTATATAACTTGACAGAGCTATCACCATCCAATTCTTCTGTCATAATCTAACAAATTTTTTTAAGAATCTTAATTCTAAATGGTGTTTCAGTCTGATTTTGAACTGTCTACTATCTACCGGTACTTCACTCTTTGTCTATCTGATAAAGCCCAACATACTTCTGAAGTGTATGCATTCAATAAAAAAAAGTTGTATCTTTAGATTGTACCATTTCATAACAACAAGCTTCACAAATCCAATTATTTTTACAAAGCTAATATCAACCTCACTCTGTCTATGTCTGTCTGTCTGGTAAAAAGTGTGTACACATTATCTCTCCCACACCCATTCTCTGATCACGTTAAAACTTTTCGAAATTATTCATTGACATAGACAAGACATGAATCCAATTGGTGGAAAGGCTAAAAGGATCAGTCCTCCTGTAGAGCCTTTCAGTATTCTGTCACGAGTCGAGTCTGTGACCTATTTCGACCAGTTTCTAGAAGCTCGAGTTCAAAGCAGTGCAAGTGTCCAGCGTAAACAAGTTAATTCTAGGTATCCAATCAAAGAAGGAGGTTAAGGAAAAAATAGCACACGTCAGCTTCTAGAAGGTCAAAGTTACTAAAATAATTATCTGAGAAGGTTCCATGATTCTGGAACATACGATTAAGAAAGGTATAAATTAAGGGAAAGTCAGTTAGACAGGGTCCTCGCATAGTAGTAGTTCTTGTAGAGCGTTGGTTCTCGCTCAGTCCTCAATTAGTGATAAGTTTTGTGATATTAGCAGGTCCATTAAGTAAAGTTTTAGTAGTTGAAGTTATACTAAGTTAAGTTCATGTATATTTAAGTTTTATTTATGAAGTATCAAGTCAAGTTGTTATTGAATTGAGAAGTTAATTTTATGTGAAAGTTGGAGAAGTATCATTAAAGAAGTTTTAAGAAAATACAGAGAGATGTTTCTTTCTTCATTTCATTGAATTGTCAAGTTTGATAATATTCCCCAGCAAGTGTGATCGTCACAATTCACAGATTTAGCTAAATTAGTTAGGCTTATCATGAATTTTATTTGGTAACAATAATAGTATCCTATAGAAAAGGTTTTGCACATAAAATGAATCAATCATCTTTTAGCAAATGCAATGCTTAGCTTAGTGGAAGCATTTTTCATTTCATTTATAACAAGGATATGTATGAAATATTCAGAAATACAGGTTTTAATGTTTATAGGGGATATTATTTTATTTGATTAAGTTTTTTTAAAATATATTTTTAGGCTTGCTAGATTTTGAAAATGTTTTTGGCAGTAATTATGTGTATTCAGAGGAAACTTTTGTAGAGAATGAAAAAAAAAAAAAGAAGATTTTGAGACCTGCTTCTTTTGTGAACTTATTTTTTACTCTTAACTTTTTAATTTTTTTAATCAGTTTGTGTTATTTATCCTGTCAAAATAAGTCAGACAGTATTAAGCATTTTTTTTTCTTCCGAATTTGTTATTCTAATTTAAAACATTTTTTTTCAGAATGGACCATTGTTGTTTTCAAAATTTGAATTTGTTAGAGGCTGGTTTATCAGAGAATTATCTGCAACTTACGTCTTCATTATTGCAGTTGTTAATCTTCACTACATCAATTGGGGTCATCGAAAGTTCCGTGTTAAATTTGGGGGACTAACAGAACTTGTTCACGATGAAATCTTGTGACTGAGCAGACACTTAGGATTGTTTCAAAGACACTTTATTTCAGCTCCTGGACTTGAAAGAATGAGCTTGTAGTTATTTGCCACTACTCCATAGCTATTTGCATTGTGACATGCGACCTGGAGAGACCACCCAGATTGAGTTTTGTGGTCTCTATGTCCATAGGTAGCTTGGTGACACTACTCAATAGTTGAGCAGTATAACTTTTTGGTAAACTTCAGGCATTAGTGGTGTGTTTACTGAATCTAAATCTATTCATTTCTTTGATATGACATACCACTATAATCTTGTATTAAATGTAACTAGCATAATATTTCTGATTTAAAAGGTAATTTCCCTCAAAAAAGTTTTTTAAATGGGAATATTAGAGATTTCCATTCCATGACAAAGTGTGTGTACATTTGAAAGCTAAAAACTGCATTTATTTTTCTTGAATGCTCTTCTTGTTCATGTCATTTTTAAAGTTTCATTTCTCCCTAAGTGCTGTGTGGAATTCTGAAAACTAAAAAGTTTTGAAATAACAAAACACTTTATCACTAATGCCTGTGAAAAATTTGTTTTGTTTACTTAATATGTTGTAAATATTTTTTTGTTAACTTTGACTTAGTAAATATTTATTGTTATAATTCAGAGAGAGAGAGTAATAACAGCTAGTTAATGTGTTTAAAAGTGTTGATGAATGGTTAAGACATAGAGAGGTGTATTTTGAGGAGATAAAAGTTTGAAGACTTTATAAAGATGACTGTAAATTACTTTCATGTTATTTGTATTACAAGTGTAGCTGCGTGCACTGTGTCATACTAAATTATTGTGTAGATGTGATCTGTGAGAGAAGACTATTGACATTCCATAAGAACTATGTGCATATTGTACCAAGCCAGTAGATTACTAATGCTGTTATTTAATCTTTAGATACAGTCTTTGAACTTAGGATTTAATGATTTGGCAATGGGTTCAGACATCAGGTCTCATTTCTATTTCAATGTGTCCTGAATCTGGATAAATTTTTGAAATGGAATATTTGTCCAACTAAGGAAGGTTTCTTATTATATCAGACATGCCTGTAAGTAAGATCATTAGTGGTGCCCCAACAGACTTAGAGATAGATGAGGTGGTGAGTCCAGTTACTAGTATTAGAGCAAGATATATAAGATGTAGAATAATCTAATCTAGTTAGGCTTAAGTTGATCTTAGAATAGATATATAAATGGTAGAATTTCCTCTACCAGATGTTATGAACAAGAATCAACATATTTAAAACACTTAAAACTACTGCCGTCAGCATTTTTTTCAAAAATTTTAAAAATAGTTTTTCAAGTAGAAGAATGATATGCCTTGTTTACAGCCAGTGATATTTTCATCTTCATTGTGAAATTTTTATTCTTTGAAAAGACAATCCAGGAAATTAGACTTGCTTGTGTTTGCACTATGCACTATCTTTATTATGCATTTAAAAAAAAAAAGTTGTGGTTATTAAAATTTTTGGTTAAAAAAGCAGAATTATGAACCACTAAATAAATAGGCTGTATAAACTATGAAATGGTAGGCATGTCTGCTATGTAATGGCCTTCTTTTAAAAACATTCACCAGACTTATGTTTTCAGTTGAATTGCACAAATTATAGAACATGACCAAAGCAATGTCCATGTTGTTTTTTTTACTTTAGTTGAGCAAGATCTGATCATGTTTTTATTTATTATGAACCCTGACCTTAACTACCTGCTAATCTTTCTTCAGGAGATTGTTGTGTGCTAAATTGTTGGCAGTAGACAACAAAAACAATTTTTAAAATAAAAAAAATATGCATCTTTTGAAAAGTTACCTACTAATGCTATTGGATTAAAACTTTTGGACATTTTATTGCCAGGATGTTAGGGATTGCATTTACAGTTGTCAAGTATTAGCTCTATTTTTTTTTTTATTACTTATTTTTTTATTCATTCTTACTGTGATATTATTATTATAATATTTTTTTTTTGAGAATAGATTTTTATCAGCATAGTTGGAATTAGAGAAAGCACAAAGCTAATGTATATTGATATTTAAAGCAGTGAATGTATTTTGTAGATTATGAATGGTGTTATTCTTGGACATCTACACGCATGTAAGCTGTTCAACACAGGTTTTGGTTAATAACATTTGTTAATTTCACCACTAATTTAAAACATTTTCATATTGAATTCAATTGGTAAAAATAAAATATGTTGGTCAATATCCTCAACAGTAAGTTTGCAAGTGAATTACAAATTTGCTCACTTAGAGCTTTAAACCAATGAAGATAAAATGTGAAGATACAAAACTGGCTTTGTAATTAAGGACATTTTGTTTTGTTTTTTCATTGTCATTTTATTATACATAGCTCATATACTCTTTTTTTCCCCCCTATCCACTTTGATGTGGTACTTTTGTTCTACCATCAAGTAAGATAAGTATTTGACTTAATAATAGATTAAATTCAAAATTCAGAGCCATGTTTCGATAACATGTGTGTGCTTCTTAAGAAAAATCTTAATTTCTTGTCTCATGTGTTAATGTTTTTTTTTTTTTTCATTTTCTTCTTATCAAAAAATAATTAAATCCACTTTTTGAAATAACATGGCCGATTCAGAAAATACTTCAAATTATAGTATTTGATCAGTGACCAAAGACTTCAATAGTGTTTTGCTATTGAATCATTCAACTACTCACTTTTTATTTATTTTTTTGTATGGCCTTGTGAATTTATGTCAACTATGCATATATAAATTTACTTTTGTTATGTGGATGAAACCTTTTTTTTTTAAAGATTTGTTTGGTAGTATTCATAGGTTGGGAGGGGGGAGGATGCAGATATCCTTTATCAATGATATGATCAGTCTTAACTTGATTGGTGTTAACACTGACTTGTGGCTGCCTACATGTTTGACTGTATTTTAAAATATTAATATGACCTCTGTTGTAATGAATATTTTAAAAGCTTCATAATCCATAAACTAGTTGTCACTTTGTTTGTAGTCATAGACTCAAATTGAAAATTTTTCCTATACTTCTTTTCATTTCACTGTATTTAAACAAAAGTAAGATTTTGAGGAGTTATTGCCCCAGAAATTTACCAACTCCTTGGTTTGAAACTTGTAAGTTTCAGATGTTACTTCAGGAATGAATATTATTTGAACCATTTCTACTGTAGGATAGCAGAGGATGATAGTGAGCAGAGTTAATATTTAAGACCATCCTGACAACAATCTGAAAAGTAATTTAACTCTTTCTCTCCTAACTGACAATACCAATGTTGATTCCATCAGAATGTGTTAAATAATAACAAAGAGAAAGAGTTAAGCAAACAACTGTCTTAAAGTGTCTAAAAGACTCTGTTGTCTACTGTTGATCTATTGCAAGCCCTCCCTAACTTGTCTCACATCATCTTTTAAATGTGTTTATAAGAGGGTAAACTGTTATCACTACCAGGGCATTTGTCTGTGCATGTGTTGGTAAATGGGCAAATTTGGACTATTTTTAAAATAAGTTTTTAAAATAATAAACATTCCAGCATCTTGGGCCATCTCATGAGTTTTCTGTATGTGATGTCTTGAGTGGTGACCCCTCTTGTGTATTTTAGCCAATTCATTGATGTAGGCCTACATTTGAGTTTTCATGCTTTGATATTTTATACAAAGAAGTAACACTATCTTCCATGATCATTGAATACTACTTATTAAACAAGGCAGCCATGCTGATGGGATACACACTCTTCTTTTCTTTTTTAACTAATTCTAACTTAAGTTTATTCAATATCATAATCAGAAAAAAAAAATGCAAATTACTTACATCTTTTAGAATACTTTGCTTGTGCATTTAGTTAAAACACTTTGTTTCAAAGGGTAGTTGGCAGAATTTTTTTGTATAATTTGATGTATTCCATATTCCATAACCAATACATATCAGATGTTGAAAAAAAAATAAATTTGTGAATGCTTGATGTGTGCATATTTTTTTTATTGATCTTAACAAAATGTTTTGGGATTAGTTCTCAATTTATGGATGCATCTGATTGGCATATAATTGATTTTTTTTTCTTAATGTTAGTGTATTTTATTTTTATTATTGAATAGTTAGAAATATTAGATTTACTGTAATTGTGAAGAGGTTCTCTGTAAGAAATTATTAATTCAATTAAAAGCACACAAAAAAAATAAATTATTTTTTCGTTTGTTGTGAATGTATTGATAAATAATTGCTATATAAAAACAATTTTGAAGTATTTTGTCTGGTGAAATTTTTTTCTTTTTACAAATGGTATTAAAGTATACATTCTGAGTTTTATTTTGACATTTATTGACATTATATTTCCATCAAATCAAAGAAAAAACATCATAATTATATGTCTTAAACATTTATTTTAATTTTGATCAGACTTGCCCATGTTATTTTTTTTATCACTTGTTTTTCTTCTTCTATTTTTTTCATCTGTAACCTCTGTTTGACTTCAATTTACTTAACAAGTAAAATACATGGTCCTAAGATTTCTCCTGTTGAGAGTCTAGAAAGTCAATTGAAAATGTGATGCCGAGCTCAAATCTTTTTGCCTTAATTATTACTATATTGTTTTTTTTAAAGTTAAATTTGTGACTCTGTTACTCGACTGATTGATGTAAGCAAACTTGTCCCCAAGTATTACTGTCGACACTGCTGTCTTTATTCAGCATTCATTCTATTTCTTTTGGAATGAGAGATATTTACATTTTGTTCAAATATTAAATTGTTTATTGACCAATAAGGATTGCAATTATGTGCGCTGTATTAAATTGTAATTTTGTTCTTCATGCTTTTGTTACTTGTTATTTTTGTTTAGGTTATCCCATTCCCATTGCAGGTTTTCACTGTTGTAAATATCCCCCCCCCCCCCTTTTTTTTTTTAAATTAAGAAGGCAGAGAAACTTGTCATATGCAAACTCAGGTCTAGTTGGTCTCTTTCTATATTTTGTTAGGATAACTAAAGGATACTACTGGACTTTCTAACGCACTGTTTATGATATAGGAGAAAGAAATAACGACTATTTGTCTATCTTAAGCTATTCATGTTGTGATATATGATTTATAGAATCTTGATTTGTTGTTGAAATTTACCCTCTATACACAATGGTCTTAAACATTATTACAAAAATTATTTGAATTATTGTCATTTTTTGTTTAAACTAGTTGACATTTTTATTGTTCTTATTTGTTTGTAAAATGAATATATTACATTTTTAAACATAACAATGTATACATTATACATTTTCAACGTTTCCTGGCCGATCCTGTCATAGTGATTGGGTGGTGGTGTTGTTTTTTTAATTATACTAGTACATCTTGAATTATTGTTTTTTTTTTGTTAAATATATTTTTTGTCTAAAAACATTTAAGAAACAATATTCCTATTTCATGTCAATTTTATGATAATGTTAGAAAAAAATCTGAGCTATAAGGTGATCAGCAAAATCTCATCTGCCACCAAAATTATGTAACCATAGAAAATATTTATTTTTTTATTGTTTGAAATCCAATTAGTCCTATCTTTAAAACAATCGGTCATTTCTGGCCAATTGTGTAATGTAAACTTCCTGTACAGTGTACAGTAATGTTAGCACATTAATGTACCTATAGGCCAATTAGAACTATATTCTGCTGTTGGAATAACTACTTAAAAAAAACAACTTGTATTGCAATAGTTATGATCTACATGTAAAAATGTGTGTGTTTTTCAAGTTGTGTGTTGCAATATTTTATTCAACATATCAATCCTTATGTTTTTAGATGCAGATGTTCCTGTAAGGGGTTAACAATTTTGCTGTAGTTAATACCTTTTTGATATTTGTAAATAGACCAAATATAAACTTATTCCTATTGTTCACCATTTTGTATATTTAAATAAAACAACTTGATTGTATTGATATTTTATTTGATGAATACAAGTATTCCACTTGATAGTTTGTTTTGTCTTATTCTTAGCAAAGATGTGATGTTTGTCGAACTTATTTATCAAATAATTTGACAATACCAATAATTATCTCAGTTTTACTTCACAATTACTTAATTAACTGGAGGTGCAGTGGCTGAGTGGTAGAGCGCTTGGCTTCTGAACCGAGGTCTGGGGTTCAAATCCTGGTGAAGACTGGGATTTTAAGTTTGGGCTATTCAGGCACCTCTAAGTCTACCTAGCTGTAATGAGTACCTGACATTAGTTATGGGAAAAGTAAATGCGGTTGGTCGTTGTGCTGGCCACATGACACCTTCGTTAACCCTAGGCCACAGAAACAGATGACCTTTACATCATCTGCCTTATTGACCACAAGGTCTGAAAGGGAACTAACTTTTTTTTAACTTATTTAAGTAACAGCTATACTATAGATTCTATCACGTTAGTACGACCAAGCCTCCCTTCAAAAGGACCTGTCACAAACAAGACTTAAAATGGGACATCTGTGACAACAACTGTGCATACCACACAACCGCTATTTTAAGTTCATGGATCATTTCATCTAGTACATAATTAGGTGGGGAGTGAGGGTGTAATCGCCCTTACCGCCCTCCTCCTAGATCCGCCAGTGCATCGAATGATGACCTTTGATTCTTCTAAAATTCTTAAAGATCCTTTTCAGCCATGGCTGCTGAGCCACACCAAGCTTCGACCTTTATGGATGATCTCCATGTCTCGAACGGTAGGTCGCCGATGGGACAAAGTTGGGGAAAGCGCTGGATTTACCTATAGGCAGCACAAGCTTTAGCTTAGGGCCTCCATTTTCTTATAGCCTCTTTAATGTTCCAGGGATATTTGCAATCATATTGAAGAAAGAGAAAATGGTTTGTCTGATGTTGTAGACGACAAGGGCGTAGTCAGTGAGGGGAGAATGAATTAAAAAAAATGCCCCGTAACTCAAATAGTTTAGGCCTAGAGCCTTTCAAGTCTAAATCCAGTCTCGATTACAGATCTGGATCTTGGTCTCCAAACTAATTAATTTGTTTGTCCAGATAGGACGTAATTGTTGAAAAAAAAAACGGCTCTTGCTTATCCTATCCGACATACTAGGCCTACATCGTGGTAGACATTTTGTTTACTTGTTGATGGGGATGACCGTTGACCTTGTAATGACACAAGACGCGTAGAAGTTGAGTTTAATCGGGTTTTTTCCTTAGTGATGTGACGAGTAATTAAAAAGGAGGATTACGAACTAGAGAGAGTAACGGACAAGACACCTTAGAGGACGACACGACTGTGCCCTTTTACTTGTTCATTAAATTGTTTGAAGTTATCAGCCTGAGTTATTAAGTATATTCTTTATTCAATCTGTTGTTGTGTCTTCAACGAACTCGCATGCAACATCAACATCTAGAATCTATAATTATCAACAAACAGACCATCAACAACCTCTAGCCAAATGAAAGTGAAAATAAAAAAGTTTGGTATTTATTCCCTATCATATATAGATGTAGAATTATAGATAATGGTCACCTTCAATCGCGAAGCGACTCTGAATCATCTCATGGAAATGAGGTGAATGCCTGGGCATTAGCTGTGGTCGGAAAGATCGATGTCCACATATCAGCCCCCCCCCCCCTCTTTTCCTCGCAGCTGATGTATCCAAAGGAACGGCAAGTGCGATACAGTTTGGGGTTAGCGGCGTCGCAGGCTCTACCAGGGTGTTGCATTTAGTGCTGCAAACTGCCTAAGTGTCGCCGGCTCCTGATTTTTTTTTTTTAGGGTTGACTCCTGAAACTTTTTTCATGATTTGGGTATAGCTGCAAGGCAGCAGAACTTTGAGAGTTTTCCTTCGCCTAGGAGGGTAGACAGCAATGGCTAACGAGCCCCTCCGGCCCAAAGCTTACTCGTTTAGGCGCCAGTAACTCGCCTTCGCCCCTTCCGTTAGTGAGAAGGTTCCGCCGGACTCAATATCTGAGCCATACATGAAGTCCAGGAGTTTCCATTAGGAAGCATTTTATAGGTATTGGATTGCTTATATGCATTACCACTTCCAGAAATGACAACCTTGATAGATAGACATAGATAGTAAGAATAAAAAAATACAAACAATATTTAAAATATCAATCAATATATAGTAAAGTTAAAGATAGAAAATATTCTACTACTCTGTAGGCTTTTAGATTTTTTTTTTTTTTTTGCTTCAGATTTAGTCTAGATTCGATTTATAAATCGACTAGAGTAACACCATTAGTAAAATCACTAAATTTAGAAAGCCTTCAGGACAGAAGACTCAAAAGTAAAGTAGCAATTATACATAAAACACAGAACCATAATCTTCAAATACAAAAACAAAACTTAATAAAATACTCTGAAAGACACAAAAATAAAGGCACATTCCTTGTCCCCTATGCTAGGACAAATTTGTACAAATACTCCTTCTTCCCTAGTGCTATTAGAGCATGGAATGGGTTGCCTGAGATAGCCAGAAAAAACAGGGACTTGGCAGAATTTAAGTCATTGGTTAATATGCATGACTAAATGCATGACGCGTAGGACGTAATCATGTTCTTTTTTGAAGTAATGTCTGTATTATATAAGATAAGATAAGATAAGTGAAATAGCAACCATTTGTAATGTTCTTTAATAAATCTTTGAAAAAAATGTTTTTTTGTTTTGTTTTTAGGATTACCTACAGTCAAATTTTTACTTGATTAAAAGAAATACATATTGCATTTGACAAAATATTCGATCGCGCAAGTGTTACACATTCTGGTGCCAAAATACACATTTTGAACATCAGTGTTACACATTTGGCTTTTTTTTAGGTAGGCAGGTCTGAATGTAGATAGATATGTTATTCTAGATTTCGACTAGGTTAGTTGCATCTAGATCTAGATGTGTTACTACTTAGTCGACTTAGAAGGAGCAGTTTATGACAACTTATAAAGAGAACTGATCACTCCATATGTCCTGGAGACAGTCCTTGTTCCCTGGACTCAACATATTTAGAATAGATCTAGTAAAGCTCTAGTTGTGTCAAGCTTCTTCCTCAAAAGTTACATTTTGGGGGCTTCTTTCAGTGCGTGGACCAAAGGTTTGGAACTTGCTCCCTATTGATCTCAGACAAACAGTAGCAAGAACATGTTGACCTTTTTAAAGTTGTTCACATTTGTCTCATGCATTAGTTTGTCATTCTAACTCTTGTTTATGTTTGTTATATTGTCACAGCACTGTTAGCCTACTTTATGTTTGTTGACAGCACTTATAAATTAAATTATGAGTATTATATTATTATTAATAGCTCTAAAATATTACCTAGTGATATCTTGATCATGACAAGTAGATTGTAATGTAGGCCTATTTTAGATATGTAAATTTTAATGTTCCAAAACATGAACTTTCTGCATGTATCAAGTCTACTCAATAAATGATCAGAGCATTATATATTGCAAAAATGTTTTAATCATTTCTAGATCTTAGCATTATTAACATATTTTATCTTTTTTTTATTTATCTATCTTTGATCTAATCTAAATCTAAGCACTTCTTTCTCCCTTTTTAACATTATTGTTTTGTTTTTTTTCTTTGCCAGGAAGCTAATAAAGTGCTGTAATAGAGAAAATCAACTATTTGCTTGAACTTATGCTGGTGTTCTGCAATATTACAATACAACACGAGAAATTAGTAAAATACATTTTTATAAAAATTTGTCATTGAATAGGTTTTAAGTTTCATAATCATAAAAATGTATCTAGAAATTTGTTTTGAATATTTCTGTCTAGATAGTTTTAAAAAAATGAGGACTTAAACGTCTTTCATACTTAAACATTTTATTTTTTAAATGTCTTAAGCCTACATTCTATTTGTCACATTCAGATTATTCAATGCTCTCTATCTTCACATCAAATCAGTCTCAAAGGTTCTAAGGCATTCATTAAATTTTTAAAATTTGGCTGATCATGGTTCATATCTGTTTCTTGCTATTTTCCACTGAAAGCAAATTAAGGATGTCTGTTTTCTTGCAGTTCAAATATCTGACTTTTCTATCTAACTCTTCAGTTTAGTAATGTCATCTTTGGAGAGCTCTAACAGCCTTACCCCTTAACATTTCTACATTGTACCATAACTACATGACCACCATTTGGAAAATTATGTAGTTGAGTAACAGGATAGTGGATAGATAAACAAGTCATTAATATATATCTATATATATATATATATATTGTTACGAATCTCACTATCCAGGCTCTCTGCAAACTGCACCATACACCACCAACTTAAAGAACTTGACAACTCAGGGCTCCAAAGTAACTTAACACTTTAATAGTTGAATAAATAACAGCTTATATTGTACAATTGGCACACATACACTGTACAAATATCTCTCCGATAACACCGTACCGCCGTATTAACTCTTGCACGGGCCTCTCCGTCTCGTTCCGGGCTTGAACTGGGTTCAACAGTTCAGGACTGACTTCACACACTAGGCTCGTTGTGTCGGACTTGATCGCAGACCAAGATCAAGACGCCAGTCGTCTCAGCTGTACTTGACAGTACTCCGCACTGAACCTTCATAATGCTCCGTACAGAACCACACAGTTGAACTGTGCTGTAGTCGACCGTGTTCTGAGCCCTGTCGTGAACCTTCTGTCGTAAACCGTGCTGTATTGAGCCCCTTTTCTCAACCGTCTTGACTGCGACACCTCCGCTCTTATATAGGGTCCCTACTGGCCTTCTCGAACCGGACAGAACGCCGCTCGACGTTTCTAGGTGGTCAGATGACTACATCCCTCGTGATGCTCCTGAGCTCTGTTCACGACGGCAATCCTTCCCGAACTGTCCCGTTGACACTCCACTCGGCTGACCGTCGTAACTCGTCACGGTTGACCCCTCGTCTACCGCTGGCCTAGGGTGATTTGCGTTGGCTGACTACACTCACACCACTACCCCCATCTGTGCCACCACCAGGTTTATAACAATATATATATTAATCCTCATTCACATCCAACAGACACATTACAATATAAACTACTTATCATTTTTATATCAATCTGACTAACTTAGAAATAGAAATATATTAAAGAAATACATGTTTTATATAAAAATATGCTCATATCCCTAATGACTTGTAGATATTTTCTGTGTATAATTGTTGATATCAATTCAAATAATTCCAATTCATGTGTTAATTTGTTTTTAAGCCTTGTTATATATTGTGTTGGGAGGCATAATGGCTGAGCTGTAAAGCGATTGGCTACCGAACCAGGTTTCGAATCCTGGTGAGGACTGGGATTTTTAATTTCAGAATCTTCGAGCGCCTCTGAGTCCACCCAGCTCTAATGGGTACCTGACATTAGTTGGGGAAAAGTAAAGGCGGTTGGTTGTTGTACTGGCCACATGACACCCTCGTTAACCGTAGGCCAAAGAAACAGATAACCTTTACATCATCTGCCCTATAGACCGCATGGTCTGAAAGGGGAACTTTACTGTTATATATTGTGTTACAAAATATGTTCTTCATTCTTTGCATAGCTTTTAATGTCCTGTTTGTGTTTGCTGAATGGAGGGGGAGTATCCTTGAAAAATTGAATAGCAAGTCATGGCCTAAAATGTGCAGATGTGCCAAAGATTAAAATCAAATCATTGTTTTTTTCCAAAGATTTTCACAAGGAGCATGAAGATTTTGGCTACTCTGCAAGTTCAAGGTCATCTAAGCCCAATACTCACACACTGAAGTCATCAACACCTAGTCGAAGTGGAACAATAGTAGGGAAGGCCATGAGTGCGTGGAAAGCCAATAGTGGGACTGTTGAAAATACTGATAACTAATTACATTCAGCACCTTGCAGTCCTGATAGAAGATCTTATAACTCCAATAGATACAGGTGAACACAATGATAGTCTAGTTCAAGATATTTTTTAACTTATTCAATTATTTTCATTATCATTATGCATTGTTTCCTGTTTAATGTAGTACACTTTAAAATAAATTAAGCTCATCTATTTTCTTAATCTGGAATGTTTACACAGTTTTGAGAAGGCTATAAAATAGGAGTTTGACAGTGAGTTGCTTTTTCATGCAATTTTCCATGTGAATTTATTTGATCCATTTTATTTCTATTGTGTCATTCAACGGGTGGTATTCTCTGCACTTATTTATTCTACCCATCAAGTTTGTTTAGTTCGGTTATTTAATATTCTAAACTGGAACAATTCCAATACCAGCCCAACATTTTTCAGTCTGGGGTCAGATAAACTTCCCACACCTTTGTTGTGGACAGCATCAATTCTGAAAATGGCTTCTTCCTATGGAACAGCCTCCTGTGAATTATTAGTCACTTTGGGCAAAGGTATCTTGGGGTCAGATAGCACTGAGTCACTGGCTTTTTGATCATAGTTTAGGCATCACTGTACAATATGTGTCACTACATCCAGATCTAAAAATCATCAAAAATGCTAAAACAACACACAACCCCATCAAGATATCAATATTAGGCATTACAATAAATCATATTTTATTTTAGACCCAACTAACATAATTTACATAAATAAAACTAATTATCATTTATTATAAACTAATATTTAAGAAATGAATTGTATGTAAATAAAATGTCATACTTATTTCTCTTTTGCCTTATCTTTGATATAGATTTCTTTGCAATTGTTGATATAACTTGTAAACGTTTCATTTTAATTGTTTAGTATTTATTAGTTTGCTTTTAAGAATATAAATAAAAGTAGTTACATTGGTTCATTTTTTTTGTGCTATCACTTTTCAATCATAGATATTAAAGGTGAAGAAGATTTAAAGAACTATCTTGAAAACAATATGAACTAGTGTTGTCTGCTGAGTTGGCTGCCAAGACTGCAGTGAGAGGCATGGTGAGCATTGCCACTAAGTACATGAACAATGTCCCGCATAACAACCCAGAGAAGTCTGCTGCAGTCTTTGTAAAGAAACTTTTGGTGAAGAGTTACAAAGAGCTAAAGGATAACTACACACAAAACAGTGACAGAGATAGAAAGATAGCTGAGTAAGTTTGGGATGGTGGAAATATTGTTTAAAAATAATGCAGTTACATTTAGTTCACAGCGGATAAGAAGTTATTTTGATGACTAATATGATATTGCTGTACTTAAAATATTGTTATAAACCTGGTGGTGGCACAGATGGGGGTAGTGGTGTGAGTGTAGTCAGCCGATGCAAATCGCCCTAGGCCAGCGCTAGACGATCGGTCAACCGTGACGAGTTATGACGGTCAGCCGAGACGAGTGTCAACATGATGGTTCAGGAAGGATCGGCGTCATGAACAAAGCTCAGGAACGCTACGAGGGATGTAGTCATGTGATGAAGCTAGAAACGTCAAGCGATGTTCCGCCAGGTTCTAGAAGGCCATTAGGGACCCTATATAAAGAGCTGAGGTGTCGCAGTCAAGACGGTTCACGACAGGGGTTCAGAACACAGTCGACTACAGCACAGTTCAACGGTGTGGTTCTGTATGGAGGATTACGACGGTTCAGTGTGAAGTACTGTCAAGTACAGTTGAGACGAACAGCGTCTTGATCTTGGTCTGTGATCGAGTCCGACAGAACGAGCCCAGTGTGTGAAGTCAATCCTGAACTGTTGAACCCAGTGCAAGCCTGGAACAAGACGTAGAGGCCAGTGCAAGAGTTGATAGGGTGGTATGGTGTTATCGGAGAGATATTTGTGCAGTGTAAGTTTTGCCAATAGTACAATATTGGCTCAGATTTATTCAACTATTAAAGTGTAACATTACTTTGGAGCCCTGAGTTGTCAAGTTCTTTAATTTGGTGGTGTATGGTGCAGTTTGCAGAGAGCCTGGATAGTGAGTTTCGTAACAATATTTTTCAAAACCTTAGTCATATCTAGACAACAGGTGACACTTGTTGCTAAAAACAATGAAAGTTGTTTGCTGAAATTATCATATCATTTTTTGTAGCAAGCCAATCTGTAAAGTGACTATTAAAACCTCTCTTTGAGATTTTTCTGGTCCATATCAAGCCTTTCATCATGTTAGATCCACATATAGATTCAGTATAACATGGACACCACATTAATCCAGTTCACATCAATTGACAAAGTGTACCTTATAGATATATATATTAAATTTATTTTGTTTACATACTATATTTCTGCAATGATGCGACTGGTTATCTTGTGAAAAATTATAGATATTCAAAATATTAGCTAATTATTTTTACAAAGAACGACAAAAATTATTTAGTTACTGCAAAATTTTACTTTTGTATTGATGCAATTGTTTGTTTTGTACAGGTATAAATTAGAAGTGCTACTTTTACCTGAACTAGAATTTGTGACCAGGAATGATGAAGCAGATCATGACGCTGTTCTAAATGAGGTTAGTGCGACACAGTATATCTGTTTAGTTTGTATATGGAACTTCCATTGTTAACACCTAGAGTAACTTGAAGCTTTCACATTCCTAATATTTATTAGATAAATGGACATGATATAAATGCAGTAGACAGATTTACCTATCTTGGCAGCACACTCGCCAGAAACGGAAAGATCCATAATAAAATCGACCGGCGTATCCCCAAGGCCAGTGCATCCTATGGCAGACTGTCTAAAATTGTCTGGAACAGATGAAGTATCACCACAAATACAAAGCTAGGGGTCTATCGAGCCGACATCCTTCCTACATTGCTCTATGCCACAGAAACGTGGACAGTGTACAGAAAACATGCAAAGAAACTGAATCACTTCCACATCCTGTCTCAGAAAAATACTGATTGTCAAATGGCAAGAAAAAATACCAGATTCTGAAGGTCTCCAAAGCATCCACACAATCCTGATGCAGTTCCAACTGCGATGGGCAGGACATGTTTGCAGAATAGAAGACAGCCGCATCCTTAAACAACTCCTGTATGGCCAATTAAGGGAAGGGACAAAGAAAACGCTTTAGGGACACCCTCAAAGCTTCTCTGTAAGCGTTCAGCATAAATCCATCCACCTGGGAGACAGAAGCACATGACAGAGCATCATGGCGTTGCGCTGTTAAAACTGGCGCACAAATTGCTGAGTAAAAGAGAACAGTGCTTGCAGAAGAAAAGCAAGGCCAATGACACAAGCTCCAGCTGGAATAACCTGCCCAGTGTGCAGCTGAACATTCCGGGCTCACATAGGTCTCACCAGCCACATGAGGAGGCACAAAAGCCCAGTGCAAAGCCCTGAGCCCCTTGGATGACGAATGTGGTCATCATCAAACCACAATGTATGAACTGTATATATATATTTATTAGTAGTTTTAAAACCAGTGGAATGATTAAATAACTTTTTATACAATTTTCTTTTGTCAACAGCTCATTCTGTTTGTGAGAGGACTCATGTTTGTCACAGACCCCATCCATTTGAATGACTTTCTTTTAGAGGTTGTGATCAGGTAATTTTAAAAAAATATTTTGCTTTAGTTTTGTAAATTAGGAATCACTATTCAAAAAATGGCCAAGTTTAGTGTACAGTGCATAACATTTAAGATATGTGTAGGTGAAGATCAATGCTGATGTAGTACGACTTTTAAAACTTAAAAAAAAACAAAAGTTTCTTTAATTTAGAACTAATTATTGTCTGGGTTTTCTTCACATCTTTTGTGAACAAATTTTTATGCTTCCCAGTTAGATTCAGTGGACCAGCAAGAGAACTAATCAGCTAAATGAGATTCTGAAAGAAGAAAAATATATTTTAAGATGTAAAACTTTATTGGGTGAACCAATGGCTATAACGTCTTGGAGCCTTAGCTATTCAATTATTTTTTTTGTCAATTGCAGCTATGCCGTGGCTGTACCAAAACTTCTGACTGATGTGTATGATGAGCTTATGTTGCCTCTTCCTCCTGCTCTGTCCAAGTTTGCTTCCCCTGTTTCCTCCAAAGCCCCAATGTCTGTGTTGAACAAGGACAGCTTTATGTCTGCACCCAGCTCCACCCAGCCAACTTCTCATCTCTCTGACCAGGCATCCCAGCCAGCAAGGTAAGGAGATCAAAGTTATAGTTATATTTAGTTTCTTTAGAGCAGGCTTAAATATTTTATAAGCCCTATATGTTATTGTCCAGTGTGTTCGACATTTTTTTTCTTCCGAATATGATGCATTTCTGAAAATATAATTTAATTCCAATTCTACTATTATTTCAGAACAAGATTCAAACAACATCCATGTTTTTTAAATTTTCAACATTTAAAACAGATTTTAGTGAATCCTAAATCAAAGGTGGCATTTTTATTATATATATTTATTTATACATATATTTTTTATTTGAGGTCAATTTAAAAAAACAACATTAGAATGCTTTTTTTGTGTGTAAAATTTGTTTAACATTGTAATATATTGTAAGGTTTATTTTATACAGACTGGGGAAAGCTCAATGTTCCCTTGGGAGACAAGTTGGTAGTATGTTTCTTTTTCTGTATCATATGTATATATATTTATATATAATTTAGAAGTAATAGAAATGTAAAAAATTATACCTATATGATACATTTTGTAGTGGTGGGTGAGGAATGAGATACAATTTGTAAGATTTGTAAGTTGTCTTAAAGTTCCAAAAGACTTCTGGTTTTGTTTCTGGTTGTGTTTTCAAAACATTTTTCAAATAGCAAAGGACACGGGTATTTCCTATTTTTAAGTTTCAAAATATTTTCTATTCCTCCATTTACTTTCTTTTCCTGTTTTTATTATATTTTTTTTCTAAGTGTCTCTTCCAAATTATTTTTACAAAGCTTATATCAACTGACTCTGTCTGTCGGGTAAAAAGTCTGTAAAAAAAGTTGTATTTCTCCTACATCTCCCAGTCTCTGATCAAGCTGAAATTTTGCACAATTATTTCTTTTACCTGACAACACAAAAATCAATTTAAAAAAACAAAAACAATTAGTTAAGTTAATTAACCATACATATGCACACATTTGTGACAAATTCTAACTATTATTTTTTATTGTATATCTAAAGGTAAACTATTAACTAAATAGAAAATACGAAAAACGTGCATTTATGTAACCCTGCTTGGTCCGGAAAGGTTACATATATGTATGTTTTTCGTATTTTCTATACAGTCGTATACCCCTGCAGCAGTAAATCTTTGTTTTTTGAGTCTATTAACTAAATAGTCTAGAAAAATATATTTGATTTTTATTATATCATCCTTGCACATTAAAAACATAACACATAATTGTGTCATGATTTGATTAATTTGAAATTGATGGAAATTACTATATTATGCAGTATTTGCACTCATATAAGAACTAAGTGTTTGTAAAGAAAAACAATGTCACCAATTAATTAGTGATTAGATACTTTAGTTTTATATATATATTACAATATAGTGTAATGGAGAAAATTTGCAAAAAAAAAAAAATGCTTTCATTTCTTTCAAACCATTTTTTTAGCTACTAACAACATTAAACTTCACATATAATTTTACCAACAGTATAAAGAACATTATTCTTCTAATCTTAGGTTCTTCAATACCTGTTGAAATTAATAGACAGAAAAAGTTTTCTATAAAAAAAAAAGCTCAGCCAGTTTGGATCAAAGGAGGAAGTCAAAAATAATTATAAGAAAACTCAGTATTCTGGTAAGTTGATTTTGAAGTCAATACTTCACGTTTTAGTTAAAGTTGAATATGTAACTGGTGTCCTATTTAAGCAATAAATTGCACAGCCTACGTGGCAGTGATCTATCTATTTTTCATATTAATTATACAATGATCTGTTCCTGGTTTAATAAACCTTTTGTAAATATAACTATGTTGCCCTCAATGTTCTGTCCTGCACTAGCTTGTATTATATTTTAATGATTGACTTAATAATTGGTAAGTTAAATGAATATGTTTATGTAAATAAATGTTGGAGCTGAAAAGAAAATCCATTTTTTCTAATGTTGAAAATGTTTAATATTTTATATTTGTTTTTGTGCAGCTTACTTTTACTGGAAACAATGAACAATTGGTGTTTTATAATACAACAAACACTTTATTTTTATATTAAAATAACTATGTTGGATGAGTTTAAGTTTTAAAAAAATATTATTCTAGAGATAAGCATACTTTAAAATACTTAATAGATCTCCTTAAACCAAGTTAATATTACTTGATGTAGGAAAAATGACATATTATAGTTACAGGAAAGAAGGAAGATCAACAATACAGGAATCGTGATGCAAATTATTTCAGAAGTGTCAAATTAAAAAAAAAAGGGTGAAATTTTATTTCTCTGATATATTTTATAAGATAAAATACCATTTATGTTCTTTTTATTTCACAGGAAAGTCAGAAACTTTGGTTCTTGGAACACCATCTCATAAACAGACTTCTCAAAGATTTTTATTTCAGCAAAAACAAAGAAGACAGAGGGAGAATGTTGACACTGATATCAAAGTCATTGCTGAGTCTCCAATTAAAGGTACAATTCATCGTGTTTTGTTGAACTTAACAATCATTATTACCCTTTCTAATCATCCACTGTACCATTCAAAAATTCTCTATTCATTACGGGATGATTTTTTTTATATTAAAAGATAAAGGTTACTTAGCATTTCATTAAAAATCGTTAATGCTTAATTTTTTATCTTCATTTTAACGTTTGTGTATTTTTGGTTTTTAGCTGATGCTGATCCATCACTAGCCTCTGCGCTCACCTAATCAGCTGGACATTTGCAGTGTGTGTCATTCTACAAATCTAGCTCTCAACCATCTAAATATTTCAGTCGCTCGATTGAGCTGTCCCAGAAAAGTTCCAGCCAAATTAATCATTCTCAAGGTAAGTGGTTTTTTTTTTTCTGTGGTGGCTGATTAGTTAAGCAATAGGCTTCTGAATCAGAGGGTGTGGGTTCAAATCCTATGGAAGACTGGGATTTTTTATCTTTAGAGCACCTTTGAGTCCACCCAGCTCTAATTAGTACCTCACAATAGTTATGAAAATAAAAATGGTTGGTCGTTGTACTGGCCACACGATACCCTTGTTAAATGTAGGCCATAGAAATAGATGACATCATCTGCCCTGTAAATCGCAAGGTCTGAAAGGGAACTTTACTTTTATTTTTTTTAAATATGGGTTACTGTCGGTGCACATGTGGAATGAATAAGAACTAAATAAAGAGATAACAGAACAGATGAAGAACATTGATGATTTATTTAAATTCCATTAAACCATTAGTTCTTTGATTGCTATACGAGTTCTGTGTAGCAAGTAGGAGTCTCTGAAGGTTTTTTTAGCATTTCTTTATGTTCTGTTGCTACAGAGAAATAAAAATAATGTAGATTGATAAACACAATATTAAATAAATAGATAGAGACGACTTCCTATTTTTTAGGTGTAGAAACTGAAGCTCTTATTACATCAGATCCTGACTACTGGTTTTCACCAACAACAATGATACAATACATAAATGTCAGTTCACATATTTTGTCTACAACGTTTTGATCTCGTAAGACATATTTCTTTTGTATTTGCTTTTCCCAGTCAGTCTCCCCAGGCGGCACTCTGTCCAGTGCTGTAAGTGGATATTTACTCAAGATCTCTTCAAAGAAAAGGTTTATACAATCTTTTCTTACCTCCCCTTCAACTGAGCAGAAGACTAAATCTTCACTAAGACGATCCCAGAGAAAGTCTGCCAAGAAATTGGAAATTTGTTGAATAAGTTAATGTAATACATATTCTACTGAGATATTTTTTTTTTGTAAGTTTAAAAAACAAATTTCTTGAATTTGAAATTCAAATACTCTGAATTATAATATGAGATATATATTGTATTAGTTGACCCTGGCCATTGCATACGCAGTTATTTTGCAGGGCCTGCCTTAGGCCAATGCAACCTATGCGACCACAGTGGACCCAGCACTTTCATAGGACCTGCGCTATTCTAGGTATAAATTATTAAATTAAACAATTGTATAACTTATAACAGAATTCCCGCAGCCTCCTGATTTACCAGGAACTCCTTGAAATCTCCTGAAATTGCAACATATACGAAAAAGTCATGGAAATTTCCGGAAATTATTAAAATCTTTTGAAAATAAAAAAGGAATTCTGTGCGTAGTAAAGAAAGAATAAAATGCAAAGATGAATTTATTTTCTAATACATATTCTTAATTTTCACTTATTATCTGTCAGGGTGGGATGTCAGATTAGCTAGGGTATGATATTATATTACGATCCCGTATCCCCAGCCTGAACAGAGTAACACAAGAACCTAAAGGTAATAGCATGTAAACTACAAACATTGAATAACAGTTATTCAACTGACATTTAGTGAATAACAACAGTTGTCAATAGGAACAATATTTAATTAAACTTAATTGTAATTTTTCAAACATATTTACATGTACATCAATATCATTGAAGTTAGCATTTGATTACTAATTAGTCTAGTATCACACCAACAGGTTTCCTTAACACACCTTCACGCTCACACTCCATCTCGGCGCCCAACAGAAGCTCAACTCCCTACACCTCAACACCGATAGTTACTACACAACTCCAAGGGCAGAAAGACGACACACTTTCCCATAGCCCAAAGCCTAACACCCCTTACAAGGGGAACCAAAAAACCAGCTACCCAGCTCACAAAAGCAGCTCTCTCTTGCGGAAACTAAGGATGACGTAAACACACACACACCCCATATTCTTGACAACAAACCGCACTTAAAAGAAACTACTTCCTATACCCTAAAACACCAATATTAAATGCAAATAAAAACTACAAGCGCGCACGACATTATCCGTATACCTACCCAAACTTGGCCCTGCACAATCCGTTTCGCAATGGTTAAGTCCAGCCCTGCTATTTAGTGATGGGTGAATACAGAGTAGATTACTTGTCCCCCCCCCCCTCCTCTTTTTTTTCGATGCTAAAACTACATGTGGTAGAAATAAAAAAGTTTGATCTTTCCATGACTTCTTGGTCACAACGGTTAATTCTGGCCCTGCTATTTTGTGACGGGTGAATGCTACTTGTTCTCCCCCCCCCCCCTCTTTTTTTTTTCGCAGGGTAACTCTAGTCTGACTTGCAGAAATAAAAGAGTGATCTTTCCTTAACTTCTTGTCCAAACTCTTGAGCCATGAAGAGAATTATATATGTATATATAGATGTGTCTTCTCAACAGAAACTCATATATTCTTTTTACCTTTTGTCTTAAGAGGCGCATTGCTGTCTTGTGCTTTGTATATTCTATTTCATTGTTTCTATTGGAATGAGAATCAAATTATTTACACATTGTTTTAATATATAGCACCCAGGAAGGAGTGCAATGGCTGTGCCATGTGTTACAGTGAATATAACCGTATATCATTCATTATTTTGTTCTTCTTTTTATTTTTTAAAATTATCCCCCATATGGAAAACTGCTTGTGGTTGTGTTCTGTTTGTCTGTCCCATTTATATCACTGATACTAAAAACACTATTGAAGCTATTGAATATCGCATGTATCAAGCAATTTTTGCTACAGTTACTTTTGGTTCTCTGAAAGTGAAACCTGAGAAACGCTGATTAAGAGGAAGAGGGTTTAGGGAGATGCCCCTCGATAAAAAAAAGTCCCTGAGTTATGAAAACATGCAGTATAAGTAGACTAAGCAATTAATTTAGTTTAATACGTATGAAACTTTGTTATAAAACTATAAATAGTGAAGTTCTGCCAACCTTAAACAGAAATACTAATTAGAAAATACAACGATTGAACCAACAAAGCAGCACAGCGCAGTTCCTCCCTAGGGCCAAAGCTCCTTTCCTTCTATAAGAGGACAGTATCGAAAACAGTTCAAAAAATCCGACCACAACCAAACAGAGCTCAGGAAATTAGTAAACTCTTTTTTTAAAAACCCACTACCCCAACAACCAATGGGCCAGAGTTTACACGGATCCTCTAAAAAATTCAACAGAAACGGTGGAGCTGGCATACTAATCGAATGGAGAAAGACAAGAAAAGTCAGTTGCAACTGGCGATCTCGACAGCCTTAGAGCAGAATGGCGAGCACTTGAACTAGCAGCTACCAGACTAATAAACTACCCATGTACACCAAACAACCAAATTGTCTTCGGGAGTCAACCCTGAGGAAAAATCAGAAACCAGTGCTACACCTTGGCGAAACAAGCGGCGCCGCTGATCCCAAGCTGTATCGGGTGTCTGCCGTTCCTTTGAACATATCGACTGCGCGGAGGTTGTGTAATGCGAAAGTTACGTGGGGTAACTCTAGTTCGACTTGCAGAAAAAAAAAAGAATTATCTTTCCATGACTTTTTAAACGGGGGTTAGAGAGTCGGCGTGCGTGCGTGGTGACCAGTATGGTTGAGCGATGAAGATAATTATATATATAGATTATGGGAACAAATACAAATTTAAAAACGATTTAACTTATTCATGGTCAAACATGTATACGAACTATGTGATATAATAAATAAAAAGCTATGGAATCCATATATTGACGAAATTATTTTAAAAAATCAAAGCATTGGGGTTTAGTTTTAAAAATTTATAAATCGAACAGAAACTTAAAACAAAAATGCTATTTGACCATGTCGTTAGACCAATACTAGATATACTTCGCCCCTCAATTCAAGAAAAAAATTTAAAGAAACTAAAATAGATTTTAAAATATTGAGCCATGAGATTTACAACAAACGAATATTTGACTAAAGTAGCAACAATGCTAAAATCGCGGAAAAGACAGTAAAACTAAAAAACAAACTTGCAATAATAAATAAAACACTAAATTATAACGTATACAAATGCACAACCCAATAAACTACACAAAAAGAAACAAAGCTAAAGACACATTCTTATTCCGTATGCTAGAACAGATTTGTATAAGTGCCCCTTCCCGAATGCTCTTGGAACTTGGATACAAAATCCTCAGTAAATTATATTAAATGAAATGTATTCAGATTGAAGAATATCTTAATCATTTGGCACTATGTGACGGTTTCAGAAAAAAGACTTGGGACAATAATTAGCTGATTATAAATATCCTACTAAAGCCGTTTTCTATCGAACCTGCTAAGCAGCAATATGAAACATGGTCCACCTACTCAAGGCAGGAAGATAAGCTCAATCCTTCCACTTTTAAAGCATAAAATTATCAACGAGGAAGTCTAGCGAAACATCAGCGCTTCAGTTATCAAGGGTAGATGTCTTGGCTGGCTTAGACATTTTGTGTGTTGAAGTAATAGAGGGCTCCAGGTCACCAACTCGTAAGGTACGCTGACGTATGAAAATGGGACAAGAAGCACTTCCATGAAAGACACCAGTAGTTGTGAGGAAAAAAGTACAGGGTAAGCTTACACGGAGGGCTGACATAAAAGAGCGGTGTTGGATCAATATGTTTAAATCAACAGAAGCAGAAAAATAGCTGAAGACTCTGCGGCGTCTTGGGATAACAAGATAAATGCCTAGTAGCATATGGCCTCTGATGTGCATCAAGGATTGCCTCTTTAGTCACATGAGAAGATGCAAAGGGAAAATATCGTCTCTAGAGACGGAAAATGCCATAGACATGAAATTAGATAATTATTATTATTTAATACATTTTCAAACAGAGGCGGCCATAGCAGTGTGAGGGGCCCTGGGCGAGTGTCATATGCGGGGTCCCTTATGTATCGTACCACACACACTAACGGGCTCGTGTTCCTCTAACGCTGTTGGCGAAAATGTTGATTTGTCTTTATTCTCATAATAGAATTGTTTTTATATCTCGCGTATACTTAAATACTTGGGTTGTGCTCTTTGTTTTACTGTTTGTCTGACTTTGTTCCTTGAATTTCAGATCATCGTTTAATTTGGAAGCAATTTCCTTTGCTGTGATTAGTGAACCAGAGAAATCGGCGTTCCGATACTTTCTAAAAAGTGCAAGAAGGCCTTTGATTTGCTGTATTGCCACATCAAGCTGTATGTCAGCAGGTTGCAAAGTTTTTCTGACAGTATTCATAAGCATTAAAATAAAATATCATAGCATTGGATTAAACCGAAAATAAGCTCTAAACTTCCTTGTTCATAGTTCGCTAGACATTCGGCTTCACTTTTCACCAGTGGATTATTTGCGGTGTCAGCGACAGTCAACAGTGCCGCTCTGAATTCTTTCGTTTGATAGCGTAGTTCTTTGTAACTTTTTAGGCGGCACTTGTTTATGACAGTGATTTTGTTGTTATAAAAGGCAAGGCTACTTCCAAAATTTTTAATTTTTCAGATGACGCAGCAAAACTTTGATAGATTCTCTGTATGAGATCATAAAAACGTCACTGCTTGAGAGTTGCATTTAACAATGTCTCCTAAAACAAATTTCAGATTATGGCAGCCGCACGGAGTGTACAATGTTTGACTGTTAATACGAATAATGTGCGTCTTTGACTCCTTGGTGCTTTCCCTTCATGTTTGCACCATTGTCATATCCCTGGCTACAACAATCGGCGATGTCCAAAAATATCATATTAAGAGCATACATAGTAGTCCTAATTCGAATCATATCTAATAATATCATATCAAATATCCTAGTTTATAAGAACTAATCAGGCTTTCGAAACTGACTATGACAATGAAATCTCCGATCGCGGGGCCTGGGACGGTTGCCCCACTTGCCACCCTCCTAACGCGGCTACTGATTTCAAATTCTCTGGCGCTACCAAGATTGAAATTAAAAAGAAACAAAATTATTATTATTTGTTCGGAAAGCGCATTGAACTTTTAAAGCGAATCTTAAAGAACTAAAACGATTCAATACATATACTTCCGGAATATCTCTAAAACCAATCAAATACTAGATCAAAATGGCGGCGGCAAATACACTGTGTTTATTTTACTTGTTTACATTTTTATCTTTTGCTTTTTCCTCTTCTTAGACGTATAAAGCTTTGACTTTTTCTATTTTTCTTACACATCTAACATGGATTCCTCAATAAACAAATTCCAGATTGTATTTTTAATAGACGGCAACCTTGCAACGTGCGAGGAGTGTAATCATTTAAGTGAAATTTCAATGATAGTTACTCGAACTTTGTTATTCCTAACTGAAATTTGTAAACAATCTAAGCCCTATGGCTATTATGATGGTATACCTAATAGCAATGGATTGGGTTTGGATCTAGGAGTACAACAAAGTACAAAGGCAGAAATCCAATGGGGATTTAAAATGTTTAACTCTGCTGTTTCTGTTCTTAAGAAAATACCTAATAACACTAAATTTGAACATTTCAATGAAGAATCAGTAAAAAACTTTGAAAAAGAACTAGATGTAGCATTTAAAACTATGCTCTTAAAGCCGTTAAGTAGTGGAAATTCCTCAAAAGTATTGTCATCAACAAGATTATCAAGCAGCCATGCATCTAGCTTCTTGTCGAAAGCACTGACTGAAATTGTACATGATTTCAACTGGATTGAAAATGAAACACCCAACTACAACTTTGACACATCTCCTGTTTCTAGATCTAGATCTACTAGGAAAAGAGTTAATATTGAAACAGATGAAAATAATGTGAAAAAATTTTTATTTCTACTATCAAGATCACCATCATCTCAAAAAGGATTGCGAAGATTCTCAAATAAATTGATAATGGATGCCGAAATATTTTTGGATTCATTTATGTCGCCAGCTTTGCTTAATGAATATCAGAATAAATTTAAAATCTCTTTATACTGGATTGATATGGCATCACAAATCTGCAAATCCATCCTCGAAATGGAAAATGAAAAGGTATATATATAACTATGAGAGTAAAAAACTATTTGGTAAACAAGATTAAAATTGTAAAATTTAATTTGTTTTTAACCCACTAGCATCTTATGTGGTAGGATGTGATGTAGATGGCTAAGCTCTAGTGCCTCATGATGCATATATGGGGATGCTTGCAGCTTTTTTTTTTAAAACTTTCTTGTTTAGAATGAGAGCGTGGGGACTCTTTTTAGTGAAAACCAGATGTGTGTATATTATACCGTTTTCTTTTTCTAAGAAAAGAACATCTCCCTACCACCAGTTTATAATTTCCGGAGTATTTTTGAAGCTTTTTTTAAAAATATAAATGAAATATTTTTAAAGTATTAAAAGTATATTTTTAAAACTAAAATGTATATTATATATATATATATGTACAGTGTATAATCAAAGTTTTATTTTTTTTAAGTTGTTTATTTATTTATCAGTACCAGTTTTAGGTCTTTAATCTTTATTTATTTTTAAATTCAGAATTATGTTTAGGGTTTTTCAAAATGGAAATCAGCGCTAGTTGGATAAAATCTTAATTTTGTCAAGTAATTTTAAGATGTGTTCTCCTAGTCAGCTTTAGTGCTATCCAACATCAGTGAGGAATGTTGCATAGGTGCTTAATAGTTTAGTCTAATAGTTGTTTTAGAAACAGGTGGGTTTGAGACCCTGGTTAAATTTAAAAAAAATATAGTCTAGGTGCAGGTGATAATTCTGAAGTTGTTGTCATTTAGAAGGTACATACATGGTATAATATATATATGTATATAATTAAATTAAAGGCAGCGGATGTAAAGATCATCTGTTTCTATGGCCAAGGATTAGCAAGGCTACCATAATTTGCCTGCATGACCTAAAAACATTTTACTTTCCCTAACCAATGTCAGATGCCCATTTAGAGTTGGGTGGAGTTAATTCAAAATCCCAGTCTTCACAGAGATTTGAACCTGCCTTACCACTAAACAAGAATTCTTAGGCTAAGAGTATGAATACATAGACTGTAGAAAGCTCTGTTAAAAACAACAATTAACAAACTGAAAGTGATATATATCTAGATATTTAATGTTCAGTGTTTTCTTGCTGTCAAATTGCAGGGCATGAGAGAGATGGTGGATCATTAGAGATGTGTTAGAATCTTTAAAGAATTTATGAAGCAATTTGATATTTTCAGACGAGAGTAAAATTTTTATAAATTTGGAAACAAATCAATGGACATTAACCCCTGTTCAGGCCTCCGCGGGGTGTTGATGCTTGGAGGTATATCTAGTGTAGATCTATGTCTGACTGGAAGTAATGCTGAACTCGAACTACTTCAGTAACATCGGCGAACGGCCGAAACAATCAAAATAGGTAGTCGACTCTGATGTTGTTTTACAAATATATTTAATAACTAAGAAGGGAATCGTCCGATGTCAGCTATGTCCGTAAATTCATATATCTATTCTACTGCTCTACACGAAGCGTCCTCTTTCTATCGTCACTAAGAGCGTTCTTGTTTTTTACAGATCTGCCACGTCATTTGTCGCTAAGTAAAACTTTCCCCTTATTCCCGCAACAAATAACTAATTCCTAATCATGTCATAACACCTCACATAGATAAATCCTTTCTTTTTTTAAAAATAATAAGTGTATAATACGTAAAATGGATTAGAATTTAATATTATATATAGAATTTTAAAATTTGTGTTTTCCTTTTTTTTTTGTCAGAATGATACTAAAGTGAGAACAATTATAAAAGAAACATTCAAGATGTTGGGAGGAAATTTTTTGTCCAAATATGACATTCTTAGGGATATTCCTGCAAGTAAAGAGAATTTCTTTGAAAAAGATGTTCATTTGACATCAATGCAAAATTTTTTCAACCTCATACCTGTGGAAGTTTATCTTTCTCAACTCATAAAAAAAAATAGCTTGACTAGTGATTCTCCGCAGGTTTCATTTTCTGGACCAAGTAAGTTCTCTTACTTCTGATGATTTTTTAGAATATAATACATATATATTTACTATTTAAGCACAAATGGTCTCTCCATTTAAATTAAGTTGCTTACTAACTAAACAGTCAATAATATTTTGAATTTTAGTGCTGAAATAGAGATTTAATTTAGTATTAGAATAAAACAAACTATATAAATTTAGCATTACTTTTAACGCTTATTACTTTTTTTTTTTTTTTTTGGTAACTTTAAGTTCATTGTCCGGAAAGCATAAAAAGGCTGTTGTTATACTTCAACAATGTGGGCAATTAGTTCATCATTAGTAAACAATGATGTATATTTATAACAATGAAAGATTGAGTTCTTTAAATTTATAAATTGAACTATCATGACGGTGATCAGATTTTCATAAGAAAAACACTTCCAACAGCCCTTTGTGTAAAGGCGTGAGGAGTAGAGAGTGGGTATGGCAAGGGGTAACAGGTCTTTGTGATGTTCCCGCATCATGCAATTATACTGAGTGTTTAACTATTCATATTGTCTTCATTTGTGTGTCACAATAAAGCATTGAGCAAAACACCATCCATTTGTTCCATATTAATCAAATATTTATACTCACCATCATTGTCACAAAATAAAGTCAATTACTTTTCATTATAGTTTTCTGAAAAAGTGGGGAGTACAAATAAATATCCTTGGTAAAGAAATACTGTGTAAATAACAGTAACAAGAAGTCAATTTATTTTGTTTTCTAGATAATTGTCAATGCTCTCACTCTCCTCATGTTTCTTTTAGAAAAAAAAGAAATTTAACAATACTCTGGAATTCTCTTGTTAGCAAGCTACTTTATAAACCCATTGTATTGTTAGTTTTTTAAATGTTTTAAAAAAGGTTGAATATTTTTCAACTCTACAAAAGTGATTGATACTATTTTTCTTCACAGGATTAAATGAATTCGATGTACAGTTGGTGCCACTGACTAAAGAGCTTGAAACGAGGTTTGTATTAATTATTATATTAGATATGTCTTGTCTTTTGCAAATATATTCACTTCCTTATTCTGGCATTGAAATAAGTGCTTTAAATGATTCATGGAATTTTTTTCACCAATGTAAATAGAAATAACAAAATTGAAAATATTGTATCTTCATTGATTCTGTTGTTTTTTTTACATATATAAATCTAATATTTTTAATGTACAAAATCTGTTGAACAGGGGAAAAGCCATAGATAAATCTTTGGATCTAAAACAGGCCAAAATAAGTTGGATGGGTTGTGTGCCACATAAAGATGTTGTCCATCTCTT
Organism: Biomphalaria pfeifferi; assembly: GCA_030265305.1. Lineage (NCBI taxonomy): Eukaryota > Metazoa > Mollusca > Gastropoda > Planorbidae > Biomphalaria > Biomphalaria pfeifferi. The sequence goes on from JASAOG010000221.1 coordinate 564,192, forward strand.
GACCACTAAGATTATTACCTCTTACATCCTGGACTGTAAGAAAAGTGATCAACTTCTTCACATGCACAGTTTGCTTCATCAAAGCCTAACATTGGGGGTAAATTTAGTAGTGAACAGCTTATTGAACATTAGAATTTATGCATCTTAAATTAAAAACAATTTAGTTATAAACTTTCCTCTCCTGGCTTAAAGTGATCACTTTTGTTTTCTTTAGGTGCTAACCATAAAACTTGCTGACCATGATACTGTTCATACTGCAATCCTGCAGCCATTTACCAGTGGTATTGCAATTTTGTCATTGTTAAATATGCCAGAGAGTTTCCATGGAGAACATAAGATTCTAAAACCAGCATTTGAGGAGGACAAGAAGGAAACATTGGAGGGCCACAAGAAGGAAACATTTGAGGACTTCAAGTCTCGGCTGATAAACCAATCACTTAGGGAGGGACAATGTGAACAACAAAAAGTAAAATCAGAACCTAATGTGGTGCAAGCAGACACAGTTTACCAGTCTCATTATCTGAATTCTTGGTATATGCCTGGTAGTTTGGCTAACATGTCTTCATTGATTTCAAAACTTAATTTAAGGTAAGTAGGACTATTGACAAATACATATCTTTATGCAAAATAACATCAGTAGAAGCAACTCAGAATGATCAGGACTACATAGTCATTCAACTAAATCTCCTGAAAATTATTAAAAAAATAATTAATTGAATTTGCAGCTCTGGAAGTCTAGAAAGTACTTCCATGGTAGATAAAGCTTTCTTCAAAGAACTGCGGAAACATTATATAAAAGAAAAACAGCCTCCAGAGATAATTCAACATTATCATCCTTCAACTAGTACACCTCTCTGTGGTAAGTCATAGGGGCACAGAAAAACATTAGTCTTCAGTGTATTTTACTTGAACTTAGTGAGTTTTAAAGGGAGACAAGAAATAAAGACACATTTTGTGAATAGTTTCTTAATTAAGTTAATATTTTTTGAATGTGTAAAGCTGTCCGCAAGAAAAAAGCAAATTCTGGTGACTCTGAAGCAAGTTCAAGGTCATCTAAGCCCACTATGCGAACGCTTAGGTCGTCAACACTTAGTCGTGGTAGAATGATGGTGGACAAAGCCATGAGTTCCAGTATCCAGACTGTTGGAGATACTGATACCAGTTTGCAGTCAGCACCTTGCAGTCCTGATAGAAGATCTTGTAACTCCAATGGCTTTATAGATACAGGTGAGGACAATGAAAGTCTGAAAGGTATTTTAAGAGATTTGTTGTTAAGTTTTTCATTTAAATTCTGTAGCTTTATGGATTATTACATCGCTGACACAGAGTCTGGTATTGCATGATATATACTGAAAAGTTTATCTAGATGTAATTCTAGTGACACAATATCCAAGAGGTATGCTGAAGGGCTGATAAATGAACACAAATCCATTTAAGAAAACTGAATATTTTAATATCAAGAATTTGAATTGTGAAATAAAACACCCAATATTTAAAACTATGCAATATAAATCAATGTAATAAATGAATACAATGATGATGTTGGAAATAAGCACAATGGACCATGATTTTCCATTTTGTCCCACTATATACTCTGCAATCTAAGATTCTAGCATTATCTGGATTCTTGTTACTGGGTAGTCCAAAATTATATTTGAGTTATGATTTATTTTTAGCCCTTCCACAAGTTTTCAGTATGTTCTGGAAAGATATTCTGACAAAACAACTTTTGTTTTATTGGAAACCATTATCAACTGACACTGCCTATTATCTTAATGTATTATGCTTTTGTCTAAATTTACAAATGTAGTTCATAACATTTTACTTATTTCTCTGAGAACTTATCTTCACTTATCTTCATTTGAGTTTTCTTTGTAATACTTGATATCAATCAAAATAATTTCATTTCATTTGTTAAAATTAAAACTGGGTGTAGTTAAGTTTTTTTTTTAATCCACTCACCATTCTTTGTGTTACTATTTTTTTCAATTGCAGATTTTAAAAGTGAAGTAGACTTAAAAAACTATCTAGTGAAACAGTATGAACAAGTGTTGTCTGCTGGGATAGCTGTTGAGAGTACAGTGAGGGTCATGGTGAGCGTTGCCACTGGCTACATGAACAGCCTCCAATACAGCAACCCAGAAAAGTGTGCTGCAGCCCTTGTAAAGAAATATTTGGTGAAGACTTGTAAAGAATTAAAAGACAAGTACACACAGAATACTGACAGAAATAGGAAGATAGCAGAGTGAGTTATGGTTGAGGTAGAGGTTTCAACTGTCAAGAACACATTTGTGGAAACAACGTTTATATTTAAATGTAAAAAACTGAATATATTACCCAGGGTTTCTGCAGCCTCTGGAATTTCAAAAAACTAAAAAGCAAGTCCTAAATATCCAGGAATTTTAAAATATCTCCTTGAATGTCCTGGAAATTCGCAGATTGAAAAAGAAAAAAAAAAGCATTTAAAAAAAATTTAGTTGGCACCATTAAATCAAAGGATGGGGCGGCGGGGGCAGAAATAAATTCTAAATGCCTAATGGTCGCTGGCTCCCGATTTTTCCTCATGGTTGACTCCTGAAGTCTGTCCCATAACTGGGTATAGCCGTAAGGTAGCAGAGGTTTGAATTCAGAGTTTTCCCTCTCGTAGGTGGTTAGCCAGCCTTTGCCCCTTATCCTGTTAGTTAAAATAGTTCGCTGGACTCAGTACCTGAGTGTTGTCAGAGGCTATTTAAGACATTTGCCATTGGAAGCATTTTATAGGTAGTGGAGTGCTTATATCCATTACACTTCCGACAATGACAACCTAAATTACGCCAACTTTGGGTAGTGTTATAATTTTTGTGCGAATTTTATGTCCTGGAATTTCATAATTTCTCCTGGAAAACCCCTGGAATTTCATATTGACTTGTGGCAGAAACCCAGATACCCTAAGAAAATTAAGGATTTCATTTGGCTAACAATGGACAAAAGAAAGGAACCTATACTTGCCACTGTAATTATTATATTTTCCAAAGCCATATATTTAATTAACAGTAGATAATATGTTTTCAATAGGTTTAAAAAAAAATAAATTTAAATGAATATTCTGACATTGAATTTTAAAAAAAAAGTAGTTTTCTTGTGTACAAGCTTATTTCCTTTGCAATCAGTAGAATTAGACATTTGGATCTATTGAAAACATTGTCCCATGAAATTCAGGGGCGCAATTTACTAACAATTGTTGTGAAAGCGTTCAATTTATTTTCAATTCATTTTCTGTTTTAATAGTATTTATGAATCCAAAACACAGGAAAATGGTTGGTGTCGGAGCTCCATATCCTGCTGGGGTAGTTTTCAATGCTTCCCTAGATATCCTGTCTGGCTATATGCCATTCCACTAATTTAGAAGAGACCTCAAAACACTGTTTGATCATGTTGATCCTGGGAAAATAGTGGGCTTTAATTTGAGTTCAGATCGGCAAAGTAATTGTAAATTTATACATATTTACAACAGATTATTATTAAATTATATAACATAAATTTGTACTATTTGAGCTGTGAATGGACCTTATTTTTAATAACTTAGTTGTATAACATTTAGCACTGTGCCAAAAACCAAAAATATCAAATACCAAATATTTTGTGTATATTTTGTATTGATGCAATCGTTTGTTATGTGCAGGTATAAATTACAAGTGCTACTTTTACTTGAACTAGAATTTGTGACCAGGAGTGATGAAGCAGATCATGATGCTGTTCTAAATGAGGTCAGTGTGGCACAGCATATCTGTTTAGCTTGTGTATATGGAACTTTTATTGTTAACACCATAGAGAAACTTGAAGCATTCACATTTGTAATATTTATCAGTAGTTTTATAATCAGTAGAATGATGAAATAACTTTTAAACATTTTCTTTTTCCAACAGCTCATTCTGTTATTGAGGGGACTCATGTTTGTCACAGACTCCAAGTATTTGAATGACTTTCTCTCCGAGGTTCTTATTGTCAGGTACTTTAAAATATTTTCCTTTATCTTTATCCATTGAGTAACACAGTTCATACATACCCCCCAAGTCTTTTGTTCAGATCAACAAGTGTGCGTCCAGACCATTTAATAACATTAAGATAAGTGAAGTTAGGTCAATGTTTTTTTTTTCCATTTTAAATAGATTTCACTATTGAACTTTCAATTTAAAAACCAAATGGGATTATTTTTATCTTGATGATAAGCACTTGATTCTTTTTTTATTACTCTGTAAAATTCAAGTAAAGCACATCATTTAAACATAAAATTGTTAAAAAAAAAACTACAAATAAATGACAGTTTGTTCATCATTATCATCATCAAACTCCATTAGAGTGAGGGCTTGAGAGGCTCAAATCCTCTCTTGCAAAAGCCCTGGACAGAAACCCTGCTGTCTTGCGTAGTGCATAAATGTCGCCATACAGGTCAAGAATTTTGGGTTTCCCAGACCTGTCGAGAAGGAGATCAGCAAGTCTGGGGGCAGTCAAACAGAACATGAGGCACGGTTTCCTCTTCTTCCCCGCAGCGGGGGCACAGTGAATTAAAATTTGGCCATAGCCGCGAGAAATATAAGCCAACAGGACAATGGCCTGTCCTGCACTGTGCTATAATAGCTTGCTCATTGAGTTAGAAATGATTATAAAAAGTAACTCCTAAAAGTGAGAAGTATGTGAAACGCTTTGATTTTAACTTCTCTGTGATTATTGGAGTGAAGCACAACATCAATAAAGATTAGACATTAAAGCTTTAAATAACAACAACAGTTAGAATGATTTTTTAAAGTGGGTTAGGGTTAGGGAGACATTCAGCTACATGAGTTTCTAATAGATAAAAACATTTTTTATAGAAATGTTAAACAATACAGATAAACACTATGATGATATTGGAGACCAAACTATCATTATTTTTAAATTGTCTGCATTATGCTTTCTGTTGAAGCTATGCTGTGGCTCTACCAAAACTTCTGACTGATGTGTATGATGAGCTTATGTTGCCTCTGCCTCCTGCTCTGTCCAAGTTTGCTTCCCCTGTTTCCTCCAAAGCCCCAATGTCTGTGTTGAACGAGGACAGCTTTATGTCTGCACCAAGCTCCACCCAGCCAACTTCTCATCTCTCTGACCAGGCATCCCAGCCAGCAAGGTGAGGAGATCAAAGTTATAGTTATATTTAGTTTCTTTAGAGCAGGCTTAAATATACAACTTCAGTTGATTTTTTTTACTGCATCTATATGTATAAATGTTGGCTATTTCAGATCAAGATTCAAACAACATCCAAGTATTTCAGATTTTCGCCATTCAAAACAGATTCTAGTCAAACCTAAACAAAAGGTAACATTTTCGTTAATTATATATATATTAAATAAAATAACATTTTTTTTATCAGCTTTATTTTTTAAATATTTTAAATCATATTTTTTTCAAATTTAACACAAGTCTGTCAAATTTGTACTTCACAGGCACAGCCAAAAAGTTCAACCAAAGAGAAAGTGAAAGTAAAAATTCGTAGTTCCCGCAGGAAACAAACTGGTACCTTTTTTTTTTTTTTTTTTTTTTTTGTTTTTCTCTCTTTAATTCAGCAATGGCCATCTTGCAAATAACTGATGTGCCAAAATTTAATTTGACAGGTCTGGATAGCCATTTATATTGAAATATATATTTCCAAATGTAGACAGCAAAAAGACAATCTAAAACAACCACTGGCAGACAACTGGCTGGATTGGGCCAAATATGTATTTCGCAGCTGGGGCTGCGTAGCCTCATGAAATATTGCACCTTTCATTATTCTTCAGACATGAAGACAAACAGTGGGTTTTGTACTTGGCTTTTTTAAGTTAGGATTTGAGCCTCTCATGCCCTCTCTCAGAATTTGATGATCATAATAATATTTTATGAAGCACCATGGGCATAATCTAACTTTGCATCCAGATAACTCCCACCTAGTTACGATATGATAGAATTGTTAGCAACATTTTATCTTATTTATCCAGAGTAATTAAAAAATGTCTGAGGCAGACGTCGTAGGCACATCAAGCATTTTTCTTCCCCTGGTGGTTATGCTTGCAAGGTGATATAAAATTGACAGTTGTTGTTTCCGAAGCAGACACCACTTAAGTTATAACTTGACATCTCCCTGTCCTCTCAAATCATTATCACACACCAATTTTACTTGACTGCACATGGTATCTAATAATGATATTTATGTAACTTGTGTATCTGATTTTATTGGAGTTTTTAGTCAGAGTTTGAAGGCAATAAGCTTTCATTTCATTTCACCATTGTTTGCTTCAGTGTATCACTAGAAGAATGTTACTTATACTTCAAGAGAACAAATCTAAGTAATAATATGAGCATCTCAAATGTCAGATAAAAACATGATGATATCTGTATGGTCTCTTTGGCATAGTAGACCAGTTCATTTAATATTCTCTATACTTCAGACTGGGTAAGCCATTTGTGATATCTGACCTGAAACCTTATCATACTTATGACACTTGGTGGATATATGGAGTTTTACCTTTGAATCCTATCATGCTAGAATTTCCTATTTAAACTAATATTCTTAACTTAATTAACTATTAAATTTACTAACCAGATAGTTGTTTATTTCATTTAGAAACCATATCAGTTAACAGTTTCATTGTTTAAATTTTGAATTAAATGAAACTTACCAATTATAATTTTTTTGTTTACACAAATCATGGTTAAAGAAATTGTAAGGATAGATTGGCAATTTATCTTAAGATTAGTGAATTTAGTATGACTAAGATTGCAACTTAAGTTAGGTGGTGAAAAACGTTTGTTTCTTTTCAGTCCCAGGCTGGATGTCTGAGGATGTTATATATGTTGTGAAAATTAGCATGAGTCAGTATTTAAATGTTGTTTACTGTCTCGCCAATGGGATTCTGTTGAAATGAGAAGGAAAATTATGAAGTTTGATAAAATTCCAGGATACAGAATTAAAGGAAGCCTGATTTAGTACTAATGTGTCTTACAGGACCTTTTTTTTTGTGTTTACTTTTAGGCTCTTCAGTGCCTCCTGAGGTTGGTAGAGCAAAAAGAAATTTGTTTTCTGACCAAAAAAAAGTCAGTCAAACTGTATCAAAGGAAGAAGTCAAACGAAGTTATAAGACAAGATCCAAACATTCAGGTAAGTTGTTATAGAAGTCAGTGCTTCAGGTTAGAGTTATTAGAGAGGTTTTGTTGGAATTGTGTACATTTTATATTGCCATGACTGCCATTTGTTTTCACACAAACGTAGCATAAATCTGTATAGAATAAAACAGTAACACTTATTTAAATTGAAACCCAAAAATCCTATACTCTTAAGCGAGCTATTCTTGTATGTATGTATGTATATATATTTATATATATATATAAATTTTATTTCTAAAACGGCTCTTACGATTTTCTTTAAAATTTCACGGTATGTGCATAATAGTGAGAAAAAAAATCTCAGCTCATTGGTCACATCGAGAAAACTCAAGGTCGACCGTTATATCGGTTTGAAAATGGCTCATTATCGAAAAATTAATTTTGGCTAGAATGTTTTATAAATGAAATTTTCTATATGACATCAATGGGAAAAAAAACTTGACACTGCTTATGTCACTAGGCTCACAGCAGTACACTAAGACATTTCTTCGCAAACAAGAAAAAGTTTTAATGATTCAATTGGCGTAAATAAACATTTGCGCACCATCTTATTGTACATTGATCCATAATGAAACTATGGAAGAAAAATAATGAAATTAAATATCTTAATGTATAATTAGTTATTGTGTTTTAAAGGTTTTTATAAATTGTTTACACTTTAAGGTAGGTAACTTGAAGGTAACTTTTACTTTGTTATTATTTTGCTGGTGAATTATTGCAATGTGTTTAAGCTTCGAAGTCTTGTGTCCCATACCAACACATAGGAAATTGTCATAACACAGCTTATCTATGCCTTACTTGCACAACCAGGGCCGGCCCTAACATTTGCGGGGACCTATGTGAAATGGATTGCGCGCGGACCAGTAAGGGTAGGGATAAGAATAATAAGTGAACATAAAATTTTGTATTAGAAAATAAATTCATATTTGCATTACATTTTTATTAAATGAAAGCTGACGATGCCATTTTTTTATATCACGCGTACGACTGGCATTTACCATATTGATTGACACCCCAAAATGACAATTTTGTCTTTTTAAGGACATTTTTATAAATTTCAGGAGATTTCCAGGAGCTCCTTGAAAACAAGGAGGCCACAGGAACCCTATTATAAATTATAATGGTTTCATTTAATAATTTACACCTAGAATTAGCGCAGGGCTTTTGAACCTTCAGGGTCCACTGCGGCAGCATAGGCCTAAGGCTGGCCCTGATGATATCCAGCTCGCGGTCAACGAATTTTCATCACGCTGCTGCTTTTTTTGGTTAACCTATAAACCTCGGTAAAACAGAAGTCATGTTCCAGAAGTCAACCAATAAAACATACTCAGCCCAAAGAGCACAGCGCATAGACATCCCTTAAAGTGGTAGATAGCTTCCCATTATCTGGGAAGCATAGTATCAAATGACGCATTGCTTTAAAGAGAGGTTGATAAGTATGGGGGACGAACATATTTTTGCCAATCTTTTTTATTTTAGTAAGATGAAAGGTTGTCGGAGTAACAGAGATGCCTCACAATTACGCTTCTTTAATAATACTAAGGCGATGTTTTTAAGTCTCTAAGGAAAAAATGTGCGATTTTACTTTGTTACTAGGTGCATGTTTTACACTATTACGTAGAGATTTTGCATCACTTATTGATTCTTACTAAAGCCATAATAATAAGGCTTGTCTTCGAGTCAGAAAAATGAATGAGGAAATTCAATATTTCCTGTGGCTGCGCAGCCCCAGCTGTGACCTACATATTTTGCCATATTCAGGGCAAGCATATCCATTGTCCGCAGGTGGTCGATTTAGATTTTCTGTTTGCCGTCTGCGTTTGTCCTCAGCAGCAGATTATCTTTTGGTTTCAAATGTGTATCCCGTGGCATTTGTGAGTGACCTTGATTACCTTTTAGCTCACCAAAAAAAGTCTGCCTGTGGCATACGTTCGTCTACCATACGGGATACGTGCCCTACCCAGTGCAACTGTCGGACCATAAGAAGTCCCTCTATACTGTCATACCGGCGTTGGCGGTCCTGCCACCATATGTCCATGATGGAGCGCAAGCATCTTTGGTGAAAGCACTCAAGAAGTCTTATTTGTTTTCTGTAAAGAGTCCATGTCTCAGAGCCATAATGAATTTATTAATTGCAATATTAAATGTCAGAAAGTAACTATTTTAGAAGTTACACTGCAAAGAATTTCTTCTAAGCCTATAAGAGCCCAATAGTTTTACGCGAAAGAAGCAATGTAAAACGTTAAGACGTGAGCTGTGGTTTTCTATAGGCCTACTGTTGGGGTGACTTTCTATTCTAATCGCCATTTACGATTACATTGAAAACTGACAGAACGAAAAAGCAACTCTTCGGATTGATAGTCTTTACCCGATCGTTCATTTTCTTAATTGCAACAATATTTCCAAAATGACTTCGGGTATATATCCTTCCTTAACAAATTATTCATCCGAGCGAGGCTCGGTCACCTGACATTACTTTAAATAAACTCAACAAGTACAGTTATTTCTCTAAATCACAATATTAGGTGTAATAGTTTCACTACCACTAGATTTATTCACTAACTCTAAATCTATTGTTGTCTTATATAGTTTTTCCAATTGCTAACTTCTGGAAAATTATATCAGTGTCTCAACATCATATGGAATTTCCTCAGATTTTTTTAGCTTCTCTTTACATTGGAACACCATAAATGGTATCATACTTAGTAAAATGTTCACTGAAAACAAATGTTAAAGGCCATCCCTACTGCACTTGCCAAATTGTCTTATGACATAAAAAGTATAATATGTTATTGATGTTATGTGTCAGTTACAAATTAATAGCAATAAATTACAATGTCTATATGATGGCTATAATCAATCCTGCATTTTTTTAAATGAAAAATATAAATTTGGAAGTTATAAATCTGGTAAAAGACTTTTTAGTTGGAACTAAAATGCATTTTGATTGCCAGATATTCTTTAACATTTTGTGTTAAATTTACTTTGCTTTCGTGCTGTTTGTTGAGCTGCACTAACCAATGACTAAAGGTTACCATTTGACTTAGTAAAATTCAGTTGATTTAATAAAGTATATGGTAGACCATGATTGACATGGTAAGATTTTGTTGCAAAAAATACAACTAAAGAGATAAAATTGCCAGGTTGTCTTATGCACAGTTAACATTTCTAATGAATATTTAAGCCGAACAAAAGCGAAGACTAATCATCAGTATGGGTTTTTATGAAACTAATTAGTATTTGATCTGAGGAGAAATAATTTGAATTTTTTTTTCTGATACATTTTATAACATTTTGATGAAAGTTGTTTGTTTTCTTTTGGCTTTTTAACAGGGAAGCCAAAGACTTTAGTTCTTGGAACACCATCACACAAACAGACATCGCAAAGGTTTTTACGTCAGCAGGAACGAAGAAGGAAGAGTGAGAATTTTAACCCAGATGTCAAAGTTATTGCAGAGTCCCCACTTAAAGGTGCATTAACTTCATTGTGTTGGTTGAGCTTGGTTGTAGGAATTCGTTACCTGAGTCGAATAGTCTGCTGCAACATTGAACAATTCTGAACCTTAATTTCGATGTTTGATTTCATTTTTTATTAACGATTTAAATATAAAATTGCTAAGAAGTTTGTTTTGTTTATCTAATTTGTAAACATTTTTTTGTTAACTGCTTTGTCTATTTCCATGTGTAGCTGATGATGATCCATCCCTGGCATCTGCTCTCACTAAATCAGCTGGACATTTATTAAGAGAATCATTTTACTCCTCCAGCTCACAGCCATCCAGAAATTTCAGTCGTTCCCTCGAACTCTCACAGAAAAGTTCTAATCAAATCAATCTTTCTCAAGGTAAAGTATACATAGTTTTTTTTGTGTCTAAAGCAGGGGTTCTCAACCTGTGGGTCGCGACCCCTTGAGGGGTCAATTGACGATTAGTCAGGGGTCGCCTAAGACCATCGAAAATATGGATTGTATTTAGTGTATTCTTCTATTGCTGTGTATGTTATGGGGGGTTGTCGCTGCAGAGTGAGGGATAGTAAAAAGGGGTCGCCGAGCTTAAAAGGTTGAGAACCGCTGGTCTAAAGTATCTTTTAACTCTCATTAAGAGCTACTTCTAATATGTTTGTATTCTGTTTGCAGAAAGCCAGTTCCTCTTGTCACGGTCCCAAGGCACTCTGTCCAGTGCTTTAAGAGGAGATTCGCCCAACATTTCACCAAAGACAAGGTTTATAAAATCTTTCTTTGCTTCCCCTTCCCCTGAACACAAGACAAAATCTTTACTAAGGCGCTCTCCACGAAAGTCAGCCAAGAGATTAGAATTCAAAGAATCAGCTGGCAGAGCAAGTACCGGTACTGAAAATGTCCATTTGATATTTGATGGGGAAAATGCGAATGACTTTAATCTGTTAACTAGTCCTACAAGGAGGAGATGTTATGGAGCCACGGGGTATAAGACTCCAGATAAACAGAACAAGATGCTTCAATGGGACACTGCTTCTTGCCCTCCACTCATGGTAACTCCTGATAAAAAACCATCTTGTATTGCTGATGAGTTGGGATTTAAAAATGCCATCTCAAAAAGTGAAGACAAGCAGCAGGCAGAAACAAAAACTCCTGTTAAAAATATGGTTTTACGTTTGACCCCAACAAGAAAACAGAATATAACAGGCGAATTTTCCACACCAATTAAAGGTTCAGGACCAACTTTTTCTGCAAATTCTATAACACTTAGTAATCATTTATCAAGCCCAACTAAAAGTACAGCAAGATTACTTCCTATGTCCAGCTTTCAATTCACTCCAAAGAAAGGTGGACCCCATGAACATACTACTCCCAAAAAGCAGCGTGCACTTGGCCACACCTCTGTAGACAAGTTTGCTACTCCTAGTAAAGTTAAATTTTCAAGCACTGAGCTTGCTGGCCCCACATTTGAAAGAATTCCACCTCGAACAGAGACAGCCACACCTATAAAATCCATCCTCAAAAACTCCCCACTAATGAAGGAGAAACTTGCCAAAGCTGTCCGTAGGGTTGAACTTCAAGCTGTTACCACACCATTGAAATCTTTTACCTTTGCAGAGAGAAGCCAGCCAGAGAACAAAACTCCAAAACTGGAAATCTTTAGCCGACTAGAACAGGGCTGTGCTTCACCTGAGGCTGGGAGATCCTTTTCTCCAAGCAGATCTCAAGATGTTTTTGGAAGAGGTAGTGCTCCTGCTGCTGTAACCATACGCACACCTTCACCGAGGTGCAAAGGAAAGTCGGACTCCATCAACACATGGGCTCGTAGGAAGAAGTGCAGCACCAAGCAATACTCCCCTCCATCTAATTCTGCATCATCTCCAGCTAAGTCCTTTCTGAGTACTTCTTTGTATCTGCCAAACCCACATCATGCTTTAAAAGAGATGCCAAATACTGAGCCGCAAGACACCCCTAAAAAATCAGGGTCTGTTACTGCACCTAAACATGCCAGAAAAAGAAGTTTGTTTCTCTCGGATGAGGTGGTAGAGTCTCCTAGCAAGAGGCTCAAGAAGTCTGCAGAAGGCTCACCTCCCAAATCAACATCGCTTGTGAAAACAGATACCATAACTTTTAACCCAGGGAGTAGTCCCCAGCTCTTTGAGGATGAGAAAGACAATGATTCTTACATGCCAGACTTTCAGCCCTGTTCTTCTTCAGTATTTTCCCAATCCAGTCAGTTGTCAGGCGGCTCTCTCTCCCAGTCTTTAGGCTTTGTCCACTGTGTAATGACTCCTGTCAAACGAATGACACGCAACTCTTCAGCGACTGCGGATGAAGGAAGTCAAGGCTTTCCTGTTGCTCTGCCAATTAGCCAGTTACAAGATCAATGTATTAAAACTGACAGGCTGACCGCAGACACTCCTCCTAAAGCTGCCACTGTTCAGTCAGACGTGGTCAACCCAGACAAGAAACATTTCTCACCCATACTATCCCATAATGGCTTACGGACACTCATTGCATCTCCTCTGCTGTCTCCATCTTCTAGCAGCCACAACATTTCTAAATCAATTCATTCCAAGTCCAGAAAACATTTAGACCTTCAGTAAAGCTTAGAATGTTTGCATTTTATGTGTTCATGTCATTGTAAGCAAAAACAGGAAATAATTTTTAATGTAATGCCTAATGTAAAATGTATTCAGATTTATACATACCGGTATATATTTTGCTTCACAGTTCTCAGTGTAGGACACATTTCAAGATTGATTTCTACCAAACTGTATTATACAATTAGACATTTTTTTTCTACTTCATAGGATCAGTATTCTAGTAACCATGACTTCATTGAAATGAAATAAAATAACTATTTCTGTATACTGCATGTATAATTTAAGGCACATTGGGAGCTAGTCATTCTGCAAATAAAAATGGATACTATTTTTTTTTGTTTGAACTCTCAATGAGTCAAATATGAATTGTGAAGTGAGTTATCATTATTGCTATCCCTGGTCTGTTAGAGAGCTGTTATATTTAATGTGGAGATTACATTTCTCTCGAAAGTCAATGCTACACTACCATGCCTCTTTGTTTAAAAAAACAACAATTTTTTTAAAGTTCTGTTTCTCTGCTTTGAAACATTGGCTACAAAAGTTGTTTGTGAGTACCAGTTCTCACAATGGAGTGATAGGAAGAAATCTCATGGACTAATGCAGAGACTGTGAAATTGTGTCTCTACACAAAGAACTACTGGAACGATGAGATTTAAACATTGTTGAACACTATAAGCTTTATTAGTAACCTTTGACCTTTAGTTAACTCGCTGCTCTTCTCAGTGACAATCCATAGTATCTTTTCTTGCCATTTTTTTGTACAATTTTCTTTGTTGTTTCTGCTTATTTGTAAACAGAGCATACGTCTCATACTCTATAGACACAATTTCTAGTTTGAATGTCTGTAGGTGGAGCAGTATTTTTATGTTCTAAAAATCAAATGGACAAAAGATTTTTTTGTTTTTGTTTTATAGCCTGTAAATAATAATAATGGTGTCATTCGACTCATGGTTTTTGTTGTTAATGGGATTTACATGTGAGTTTGTTATCCTTATGTGAGACAGTGTGTGGTGTAATGTGTGGTGCAACGTGTGAGTTTGTGTGTGGTGTTATGTATGAGTTTGTGTATTACAAAGTGAGTTTGTGTGTGATGCAATGTCTGAATTCTTCTCACGTGAATTAGAATTTCGGCACAGTAAAATGCATCTAACAGTTTATGAAAATACATTTGCAAATCAAAAAAATCTCCTTGCTAAAGACTCTCACCCCGTTCAATAGACAATGATATTGTCTCCATTTAGATGTGTATAGTAATTTAGGCTTGTTATTGTTTTGTACACTATTTTAGATTCTATTTATTGTGCATAAAATTGAGATTGTGGTATTCAATGTCAGTTCTATTCACAAATGTTTGTTTTTTAATTTTTACTAGCAGTTTTTTTACCACACGATTCGAAACTGGTAATACCCGTAGTTAGTGTAGCAGTACTACTAACTTTTCATATAAAGGACTTCATTGTTAGATCACGATACCATTACCTAGAATCTAGTTCGCGCGCTACGCATCATTTATTTTGGGTTAGTCTGTCACATACGCACCTCCACTCCCCTCTGCAACACACTCACTATAGAAGTACGAGTGCTGATTTGACACACCTTTATATAGTTAGACTAGTTTGACTACATATTCTCAGGGGTACTACATACCATCAGGGTTACTAGCAACTTGGAGTAAAAGTGTCTTTTCAACTTAATCCTGAGAGATTTAAGAAGGTTATCATAAACCCTTAGAGATTTAAGAAGGTTATCGTAAACCCTGAAAGATTTAAGAAGGTTATCATAAACCCTGAAAGATTTAAGAAGGTTATCCTAAACCCTGAAAGGTTTAAGAAGGTTATAATGATATTAAAACAATGTATGCACCTCCACCCCACCCCATGGTTAAGGAAAACTACTACAATGATAATGAAATGAATGTGGTTTTCGCAGCGTTCATTTGATGGATGGGGAGATAATTCAGCCTTTTATGAAGTAACTGAGGTGTGATTGTGGTACTAATTGGGTCAATGGTAACTTGAATAATGTTGGTCCAGGGGACGATATTGTGGAAGGAAAAAATGTTTTACTTTTAAATATCTGTTTGCTTCTTAAATTAAAAACAAAACTCCACTGATTCTCACATTATCTCTAAACCATCTAGTTGGTCACTCTCTTCCCCTTCAAGTTCAAGAAATGTGAGTCCTTAGAGTTGCATTCATTTATGTGACAAGTTACATTCTATGTCAAGGCACTAAAAGAGTATTGCTGTTCATAAACTTGCATACTAATCTTTATGTTGACTAACAGGAGTTTGATCATCTGTGTGATAAGTTACTCTTTGGATGCGCTACTGTGTAAAAACTTAGATCTACTCCATAGATTCTGTGTTGTGCATTTCAAAACGTAGTCCCAGTTAGTATCAAAAGGCTTATAGTTACAAAAAAAAATTAAATTGAGAGGTATTTCCTTCTTCAACCTCCCCTTCCTCCCCCCCCTCCCAAGTCAATAGTAATGTACGTAACAAGTACACTAGCGAGACCAATTCGAGTTTTCATAAAGGTAAAAAAAAAACAAAAAAAAACTGCATTCAGAGTAGATCAACTAAAACCATTTGACACTCAGAGCAGTCCCACTCAAACCAGTTGATTTAGATAGAGATGAAGATTGAAAACGGCAGAGTAAAAAATTTTGAACCATAGCAAAGATTATGGACTCTGGATTTTCTTTTGATTTATTCTTTATAGATCTGTTCAATGATACTTCAATAGTGAGTAAAAAAATCAACAAAATTTACATACAAATCAACACATTTAATGTTTGACTATTTCTATATATGTTTACAAATTGTCTTGCTTCGTACATTTCTCCATGTTTCTGTCAGATTTAATAGTTGAGATAAAGTTAATTAAAAGCTTTGATTGAGTAGTTCTAAGAATTAAAAAAAAGATATATCTTTGGAAAACGCTTTGCTAGGTGCCTAATGCATGTAATGATTTTATAGCCGGGAAGCAGTTCGCGATAGTTGCTATGAATCAACATAAGTCTATTTAGCCGTTGCATTGTATTGATATAGATGTTATTTAGATTTGTATAGTTAATAAAAAGATAATGTCTTATTAATTCAGAAAACAAAACAAATCAGGCAACTAAACAATAATAGGACTAACTCTAATGTTGCTAAAACTAGAAACATAGTAAGAAAAATGTAAGCCTAAATATTTTTCTTACAGTATCACGTCACTTCTTAATGGAGGATTGGCGGACGCTTATCTCAAAAATGGCTCTAACGATTTTCCTAGAAATGTAACAGTTGATGTATATTGCTGAGAAAAGAATTACTAGCTCGTTGGCCACTTTGGGAAAACTCTAGTTTGACCGTTTCAATTTTTATAAATAAAAAAAATAAGTGTAAATTTGGCTAGAGACTTTATATATATATATATATATATATATATATATATATATATATATATATATATATATATATATATATATATATATATATATATATATATATATATATATAGGCCTACTAGGTCTAGATTCTACATCGGTTTTGAAAGGACCATAGCGTTCTGGAATTTTCGAATGTAAGGCTTCATTGATTCAAGACTTTAATAAATTAATGTCCATGAGAACTTTGCGCTTTGTCTTCTAAGTCTAGCTCTAATAACCAGAGGATTCTTTCTCAGGGGGAAGGGGGCGGAGTGCAAAACGTTTTTTAATCTAACAATAGGCCCTACTAACATTCATTAATTGTTAAGAGAAAAAACAATCGCTCAATAAGTTGCATAAAGGATGTATTGTCTTTAAAAATATTTTAAATATTTATCTTGTTTATCTTTAAGATTTAATTCTTTATTCTTGTTTCCTATTGAAAAATAACATAAACTTCATGATAAGTGAAACAAGTTTGTTAAATATCAATCTGTCTCTACCCTACGTCGGCCGTCTTCGTAAACCAGGCAACACTACTGCTTGTTGTGGGATCATATACATTTTGCACATCCACATTACTGCCTTTTAAATCCTGTTTCAAATCAATTCACTCTCTGTCTGGTACAAAGTTTGTACACGTTATTTCTCCCACACCTAATCTCGGATCCAGTTGAAATTTTGCACAATTAGATTCAATAAAAAAACAAACTAATTAGTTTAATTACTAATGGTAATTATTATTGCTATTATTATAAAGCCTGAGGAGGCTTTAGTTCTCGAGTTCGAATTCAGGTCTTTCAACTTTAAAAAAAAAATAAATGCCTTTAAAAAGTGATCACGGTAACATTTACATAGATACTCACCTCTTTCCCAACTGGTCCAGACTAGCGAAATAATCATAGTGTATTGGGAAAGCTAAAAGCATCAAATTGAGCTAATCAAAAACAATTGGTAAAAATATTTGTTATCACAGATTTATTATTGTTAATCTAGAAGTCTCTATATATATTACAAATTTAATTGCATGACAGATCCAAACTAATTGATACAACTACGCTTAATAAAGGCTGTATTTTTTTAAAGTATTATTTTCTGTACTAGCCAATTTTGTTTTTCATTTTGAAGAATTATAATTTTCAAACTGAACTTCAAACTAGATTTTTCCCCTTGTGGCCAACGAGCTAGTAATTCTTTTCTCAGCAATTTACATCAACTGTTAAATTTCTAGGAAAATCGTAATAGCCATTTTAGAGATCCGTGTCCAGGATCTATCCTATGCCCACCCTCCAAGTTCTATGAAGTTCTGACACGAATGGAGGTATTGTAATAAGCACTGAACCAAAACTTGCAAATACAAAAACATAATGTAAGGAGATACTCAGAAGGACACACAGATTAAGGCACATTTCTTATTTGCTAAGTTAAGACAAATGTGTGTAAGTGCTTTTTCGTTCTTAGGGGTAGTTAGGAAAACCAGTTAAAGTCTCTAATTAACATGTACGAATAGATCAACGGATACCAATTTGACTTTCTTAAGAGGAACACCAGTAGCTTTTAAAATAGTGTTACGACTTATCAGTGGTATTCATTTAATAGGCCTTAATGCCTATCTCATAATCAGTCAAAGGTTTGGTTCATAAAATGTTTTTTTACAGTCATACATTTTGTTTCGCTTTTCATTCGAAGAAAGTTTTTTTTTGACCAAGTTTTTCTGATTAGCATTACTTTAGAAGTGCTTGTGTATGACGGAGCATTCGCTGGGCACTGGAAGACCAAACTTTACAATTTTTATTTGTCCAATTCTAATTGTAAAATAGCGTCTCATAGTCTGAATTTATTTTGAAAAATGACTTTCATAAAAAGTCTAAATTATAAATTATATGTACAAGATTATATTTAAAACATTTTAATCAGCGTAATAAATATTCTTGTAATAGGCTAGTTAATTCAGTACATTAGATTGACCCTCAGGCCATTTTTATTTCTGACAACTCTTGTCGTGGTACAAATCAAGGAAAAGAAAACAAAAATGAATTGACAACTTTTCTGATAACTTTTATTACAAGGCCGTTGTGACATCCAACCATAAATTTCCACTTTTTTTTTCAAATTTTTACATTCAGAGTCTACATTTGTTTTCTTCGGATCTCCCATTTCATTAACACACATATTATTTAAAGAGTGCAGTACCACTTGCGTTGATACCTAAAGGCGATCTAAAATGGTGCCCTGTGCTGCACACACAAGATGCCACGTACAAGGCTAGCTCATGACAGCAGTGGACAGTTCAAAGAATTAAAAATAACTGAAGATTAATGTCGCCTAAAAATTAAAACATTAACTTTTTTTTCTTATAACAATGAAACAAAATAATATAAATATTAGAAAAGCAAAGAATAAAAATCCATGGAAGAAAGAGTGATAGCCCTAATATAGGGACAGATAGGCCTACATTTATTAACCTTTTTTGTGTGATTTTTTTCAGATGTTTGTGCGGGCCCGATAACACTATATCGCGGGCCAAATTAGGCCCACGGGCCTTATTTTGGGTATCATTGCCTTAGATAATCGTCTTGAGGGGTTAAGCGCATGGCTTTTGAACCTGGGGTCCTGGGTTCGAATCTCGGTGAAATTTTGAACTTAGGGATTTTTAGTGCACTCCTGAGTCCACCCAACTGTAATGGGCTCATGACTTTAGTTGTACTGGCCACTTGACACCCTGCTGGTTAACCGTTGGCCAAAGAAACAGGTGACCTTTACATGATATAGACTGCATGGTCAGAAGGGGAACCTACAAAATATATTGAAGACTTTACGTCAAGAACCCTATCAAGAGGCCCAAACAAGACTCTGGCCCCAAAACCTTCTAAAGAATAAAAGCTATATGGAGAACTCCCAGATCTGAAAACCGTTGCGCAGTTCATCTCAGATATAGGATTACTGATCTGAACCCTCCGACATGTAAAATGAGAACGAAGGAGAATTTACGTCAAAAAAGAAGATAGTTACGTCCTACGCATTCCATTGTGTCAATCTAGTCATGCACACTCTATTTCTCCCACACCCATTCTCGGATGAAACTTTAAACACTTATTTATTGAACTTATCAAAACATGATTCAATAAAAAAAAATGGAACCAATTAGTCAATAAAATATTGGTAATTAATTACTTTGTCTGATATTGAACAAAGGAAATAACTTCAACATTGTTGAGTCACTGAGTGATATCATTGTAAGTGCAGAGATGTTCCTATTAGATAAGTTTTTTTTTAAAAGTTTTTTTTTATACTTCCCTTTTTTTAAAAAAATGTTTACGGTAGTGTACCATCTAGTGTACTGCTGTTCTATCGGTTAAAATGTACAAGCGAGTCACTGACGGGACTTAGGCTAGTACTTAATATTTCTTATTTTTTCATAGCTGCTTTTATTAGTCAAATAACAAAATTTTATATTGTACTGAGACAAGTCCGTTAAGACATATAAAGGCTATGGGATTATATGTGTAGGTTGCATCTGTAGCCACAAGAAATACTGCATTCCTCGGTTAATCTTCGGACTTGAAAACAAACCTTATCATAGAAGTAAAATAAAAAAAAATAAAATGGGTATTTTCCTAACTGACACTATTTTGAAAATATATCCAGATGTAACAGAACAAGAGATTAGAAATAAGAATAATAATAATCTTTATTGTCCGTATGGAAATTTGTCTTACAATTTGTGCATTACACCAAACAAAAACATTATAACTATAAGAAACCAAAATGTACACCAGACTCACTTATAATTTACATGTGACAAAATTTATATCAGATTGTTCTTATTTAATGATTTGATTGCCAGGGGAACAAAAGAGTGTTTATGTCTGTTTGTCTTTACTATCGGTGTCTTGTATCTCTTTTGTGACGGTAACGTTAAGATAGACATTCCCGGTCAAAATATAATACGAATCAAATTTGAGATTCGTTCAATCCTCTTCAAAGGAGAGCACCATACGCTTATATATAGACATATATATTGTATACACAATTACAGATGACCTGTCTCTAGAAGAGGAGATGAAAAAACGCATAGGGAAGGCTGCCTCGACATTCGTTAGACTCAGACCAAGAGTTTGGGAAAACCATAATCTAACTACGGTGACCAAAATGGAAGTCTACAAGGCATGCGTTATGAGTGCACTGCTGTATGGCAGTGAATCATGGACCACCTACGCAAAGCAAGAGAGATAACTGAACTCATTCCATTTGAGATGTCTCCGTAGGATCTTGAATGTCACATGGAAAAAAAAAAGTGTGCAATACTGAGATCCTTGCGCGATCAGGTATTCCCAGCATCTTTACAGCCCTCAGACAACGCCGTTTGCGCTGGCTTGGCCATGTTCGCCGGATGGAGGACAAGCGCATCCCGAAAGTCATCTTCTATGGTCAACTCGCGACTGGCACAAGAAAAACTGGTCGCCCCCACCTCCGTTACATAGATGTAATAAAACGTGACCTCAAATCAGTGAACATCAATGCTGACAATTGTAAGACATAGCTCTAGACCGCAACAGGTGGAGAGAGACAGTGACAAAGAAAGCTATGGACAGTGAAAGTACATGGGTCTCAGTCCAGGAAGAAAAACGCACAATCCGAAAAACGGCCAGCTCCTCTACCACCGAAGCAAAAGCCACCTTAACCTGCGCTATCTGTGGACGGGAGTGTCTCTCCAAAATAGGGCTCCACAGCCACACGAGGAAGTGTGCTCTGAGATGAACCATAGTCGTCCTACGACTGAAGGAGGCCAATGAGAGATATTGTATCAAGACTGGACATGGAGATTTTTTAAAACTACAAAAAAATGTCATGATTTTTTTTTTAAAAAAGCTGAAACAAGGCGTTGTTTTGTAAAGTAGTTATATGAAGTATTTTTTTCCAACTTATGTAACATATTAAATAATTTTTTGATCTAGATCTAGTAATTGAACATCAAAAATAATTATTATTTTGCAATTTTTAGACACATAATCTAGAAATATCTAGGTAGTCGATCTATTTAAATGTACATAAGATGATTAAAATCAACATATATGAATTATTTCGACCTAGGATTTTTGAAACATGATCTCAATGGAAACTAACAGGAAATGGCTTTGTTTCATATGTTAGCGTGAATATATAGTTCTGTGATTAATAGCCTATTCTAAAGAAAATCCGAGAAATGAGTTTGCATTATTTCTAAACTTTGAAAACAAAAGATCATTACTTTTCTAAGACAGAAAAGATTGATTGGGGCGACTTCCCTTAGAGCAGGGATTCTCAACCTGTGGATCGCGACCCCCTTGGGGGTCGATTGACGATTTGGCAGGGGGTCGCCTAAGACCATTAAAAATATGGATTGTTTTGTCTATTATTCTATTGCTGTATGTGTGTGTGTGTGTGTGTGGGGGGGGGGGTCGCGGCAGAGTGGGGGGATTGTTAAAAGGGGTCGCCGAATATAAAAGGTTGAGAACCGCTGCCTTAGAGCTTGTAAATAGTTACGTTCATTAATATATATAAATGTAGGTTCGTGAATCGATCAATCGAGGATAAGAATTTGTTTCTGGTTTCTAGTCTTGATTCTAGATATAATATCTTATCTTATCTTATATAATACAGATGTTACTTCAAAATAATATTTAAGTCTAAAGAGAGCACATTTTTCGTCAGAAAAACAATTCCATTTTTACTTGACCCCCCCCCCCCCCCTCCCCCCCAAAAAGTAAATAAATTTGCTCGCGAAGGAGTGATATTTTTGTAAACTTTATTTATTTAACAAAAATATATTGTGTAGTGATTTTATTTCATACGGTGTTACATGAGTAATAATCTTTTCCATTTCGATGTTGTTGAATGTTTCTATTTAAGTTGTATAAGAGGTAATACAAATATATATTATTTCCTTGCAGAAGTGGAACTTGGACCATGTGGACACCTTTGAAGTGCTGTGGATTTTGTTAGCCGGTGGTGCGTTCATTGAGTACTCCATAGTTTTGATATGTACCACTATAACGCTAATTGCTTGGTAAGAATATTCAACTTTCTGTTTGATTGAGTTTAGTAGAGATATACATACAGTTAAGCAGATCCATTAATAGCAATGTTTGATTGAGTTTAGTAGAGATTTACATACAGTTAGGCAGATCCATTAATAGCAAACCTTTTTGGTGTATCCGGTGTACAGAAAACGGAAACATTGATAATTGAAGTATTTGAATAAACCATAAAATAATTTTGTAAGCACTTCTCATCACTCTAAAATCTAATTTCTAAGTTCTTTCACCAGTTCCACAAAGTAATTTGTTTTGTTTTTTTTGTTGGCCACAGTGAGCTTTCAATATGGCGTCATTGACTTTGTTACCAAGCTTATGTTACACTCACTTTGTCTGTCTGGGTACACATCTTGTACACGTTATTTCTCCCACTTCCCATTCTAGGATTAAGTTGCAAATATGCACAATTATTTATTGTCGATTACAACACATGAATCAAACCCCCCCCCCCCCCCCCAAAAAAAAAGCCCATTAGTTGCTTAATTAATTTTTATTATTATATAAATTGATAAATCTTGCACTACTTAGAGGCAATGACATAAATTGTGCTGTGCATTCCCTTATTTAATCTTTGAATAAAAATATTTTGATTGTTTGTCTATTTTGTTGAAATCTCTCCCAGTCTCCCCACCCCCCTTTTGTTTTCTTTACGTTCTTTTGTTTTCCTGTAGAACACATTTTCTCACGGATAATAAAGATTAATGTTATTATTATTATTGTATTTGATGCCTTAATAAACTTTAACAGGAATCTTACAATCAAAGAGCTAACACAGACCAGAGTAATGTGATTAACGTTTACTATGAAAATCCCCCAAAATCACAGGTTATATAATTTTTGGATAATCGTATCGATACTTCAGATTATAAATAGTATGACATCTTCTAGATAAAAGGACATGCATAAAGTGTTGTCTTTCTTGACGTATCCATTAGATGAAATGTAACAATGACGTCATTTCCTGTTATATCTTGACAGCAAGTTGTATTTACACAACCCTTCTGGTATGCTAGAGATGGGAGAAGAGGTTCCTGGTGTGTCCATCATTAAACCACTTATGGGAGTTGATCCACTTCTGGAATATAATTTAGAATCTCATTTTAAGTTGGCGTATCCTAAGGTAAGTGCAGATCGAAACAACATATTTTATATACAAAAACCCCCTCGTTATTAGTGAAAGCTGTTTTGTGTGAGCATATGTGCTTATGTTTCATGAAAGTAAAATCTCTCTTTCTCTCTTTCTCACTCTCCGTAGACTAAGGCTGAGTGGTATGCGATAATTTATGTCATACTAAATAACTGGTCTCATTAAACGTGCAGGATGTTAGAAGCCATGCACAGACGTAAGAGCAATGTAACACATACAACGTAACACATACAACGTAACACATACAACGTAACACATACAACATAACACATTACAACTTAACACATACAACATAACACATACAACGTAACACATACAACGTAACACATACAACGTAACACATACAACGTAACACATACAACGTAACACATACAACGTAACACATACAACATAACACATTACAACGTAACACATACAACATAACACATACAACGTAACACATACAACGTAACACATACAACGTAACACATACAACATAACACATACAACGTAACACATACAACATAACACATACAACGTAACACATACAACGTAACACATACAACGTAACACATACAACATAACACATACAACATAACACATACAACATAACACATACAACATAACACATACAACATAACATATACAACATAACACATACAACGTAACACATAAAACGTAACACATACAACGTTACACATACAACATAACACATACAACATAACACATACAACATAACACATACAACGTAACAACTACAAGGTAACACATACATTACAAGTACAACATATAGTAACAAATACAACATTACAATTACAATGTAGCAAATACAATGTAACGTGCAAATTGATAAGCGCTATGCAACAAAGAAAGTATAAAAAGTTGAATGTAACACGTTCTTCTGGCGGGTTGCACGTTGTGCCACAAACGTCTGACTTGATGCAAGTCTTTGTTTCATCATAATGATTACTTTCTTGTGACAAGTAACTACTGTAACATTGTCTCAGAAAAACACCGCTGATGTTTTAATTGTTACATAAAAAAAAATGTTGCAGTTTGAGTTGCTGTTTTGTTGTCATGACGACCAAGATGGCGCCATACCTTTGGTGAACAAGCTACACAAACGTTACCCACATGTAGACATGAAACTTTTGATAGGTAAGTGCAGTTCATCGTCTATTTCAGTGTTTCCCAAACATTTGACGATGTGTACCCCTTTTATAATTTTTGTAATGCAGGGTACCCCTCATCCCCTCTCCACCTCCTTTTCAACTGATTAACAGAAAATAATAAACTGGGTATTTAAAAAAATAGCATATAGTTAATGAGGTGCAACGCGTACCCCCTCCAAAGTCTTCCCGTACCCCTGAGATTACGCGTACCCCTGAGATTACGCGTACCCCACTTTGGGAAACACTGACCTATTTTAAGTGGGTTTTTTTTATGATTCGTACATAGCTCCAATAGAGTAGTGACCATCGCTCGTAGGGATTAACTGCGTACGGGGCCAATGACTAAATGGGGCCCACAGGGGCCACTGAAAAACATACAAGCATTGGGTATTGGGGTATTGCTTGTAAAAAGTAGTCGCAATTGAATTGAGTGTAAGAGCACTTACTAATATTCGGTCGTTGGTTTGTAGCTTTAGACAGCTAGTACAGCTACATCGATGTTGACAAATTAAATTCTTAGTTTAGAGCTTGAAATCAACGTGAAAAGGCTTCTTTTAAAACAAACCTTAATGATATATAAGCTCAATTGGAGTTGAGATCTAGTTGCAACGAATTGAAATATTTAAACAAAATCTAAGTCACTACAAAAATAATTCTTTACTTTCGTACGTTTCTGATTGGTCTTTCCTTCAACTATCACCCACGTGACTACTTAACCACGTGACTGCTTAACATAAACTATGACTGACCAGCTTACGGCTTCATCTTTCAACACCACCAAAAACTAACGCCCCCTTTCCTCGTTGTTACCTTGGAAACACACACATAAACACTTTTTACTTGTAAAAAGTTGTACGTAAAATGGAATGTCTTGTTTGTTAATGTACCGATACATACAGGTAGTGACTTAGTTTCTTTTTTTTTTACAAAGCTTATATCAACTCGCTTCTCTGTCTGTCTGGTAAAAAGTTGGTACACATTATTTCTACCACACCCAATCGCGTATCAAACTAAAATTTTGCGCAATTATTTCTTTTACCTGACAAAACAAGAATCATTAAAAATATAACTAACCAATTAGTTAATTAACTATTGGTAATTAATTCTTTTATTTGGTAACTCGAACTAGGGGAAGAAATTGTACTTGATTGATAAAGTTGTGTAAGTTGAATTAGTTCCCTTTATACTTTGTAGAAAAAAGTTGAAACTAACAATAGATAACTATAAGACCTATTTTCATTAGCGCTTCCATGGCACAGTGGCTAGCATATTTGTTTGAGGAGGCCAAGGAGGCTTAAACCATCGAATTCGAAATCAGGTCGTTCACTTTTTTCAAAAATAAATGCGTTTAAAATGCGATAACCCAGATACCCCTTTCTTTCTTCCCCCCTCCTCGCCCCTTACCAACTGATCCAGGCAAGTGATAGGATCATAGCGTATTGAGCATGAAGTAGCGCTAAACAAAAACAATTGGTAAAACTATGTCTAATCGCACAGATTTATCAATGCTAGTCTAGATCTATTACAAATTTAGTTACACAACTGATCCAAACTAATTGATACAGCTACCATTAATAGAACATTATTTTTTTAAAGTTTTGTTTTTTGATGTTTTTCTTATTGTCGCACTCTATTTATACCAAAGTGTATTGGGGGAGGGGGGCATCATCATATTCTTGGACTTGGAACCATGGAAAACTGGCTACGTTTCTGTAACGAGGTAATATGTTACAGAAATATTTGAAACACATTCTTGAAGACCATTTTCCCCACTTTTTTTTAAAATTTCTGAATACTTATTTCAAAGGTGGAGCCAAGGATGTAGTGAATCCCATGGTACAGAACATGGCTCCTGCTTATGAAGCAGCACGGTATGAGTTTGTTTGGATAAGCTCAAGCCGTATTGAAGGTATGAGTTCACTCTGTTTTAAATAACTACTAGTCGACCCACGGCGTAGCATACGCCGTTATTTTGCAGGACCGGCCTTAGGCCCCTATCTGACTGCAGTTTGCCCCGCACTTTCAAAGAACCCGCGCTAATTCTAGGTGTAAATTATTAAATTAAACTATTTTCTAACTTATGACAAAATATACGAAAAAGTCATGGAAATTGGCAGAATTTAAGTCATTGGTTAATATGCATGACTAAATGCATGACGCGTAGGACGTAATCATCTTTTTTTTGAAGTAACGTCTGTATTATATAAGATAAGAAGATAAGAAATATCCGGAAATTATTAAAATCTTTTGAAAACTTAAAAAAAAAATGCAGAAATAAGAGAGTGATCTTTCCTTTACTTCTTCTTCTCGTCCAAACTCTTGAGGTAAGAAGAGAATTATATATATATAGAGAGATATTTATTAGGTATAGATCATAAACTGACTGGATAAGATTAGTTTACTAAAAAGTGCTTTTTGTCCACATCATTTGAAATCTTCTGAGAGTCTTTTTTATTAGATTTTCTCACAGGCAGAAGTAATTTCTTATTCCGGTTCTCAGGTATTTCTTTATGGTTTGGATTTAAAACTAAATAATTCTAACAGAGTGTTTATAACTAACCTGCAGGACACTTAGTATGTTTCTTCCGTTCTCTCTGAACGTCTAATTCATGATTATATTAGGTAAATATAATAATAATAATATTAATTACATTAATATATTCTATGTTACGAATGTCGTCCCCATTTCAAAATAGTAAGAGAATTAGAAGATAAATGCAATATTTTTGTTTTAAATAAGGTTGTGGTTTGTTACCTGCCAGAAAACTGGGTTAATAATGATACAAAATATTTTAATGCATAAAATATGCATTGCTAAGACTAAACTACTACCAAATGCATTCAGAAAATTTGTTAATCGATTCTCTCAGTTGGTTTCTACGGGAAAGAGAAGCACAACGTAAAATAAAAATGTTAACAGAGTGGCGACCCTTGGTGATTCACAAAATGCATTTTTAGAGTTGAAAGTAGCTGGGCAATAACAATCCGTTCACATTTTTGGTCATTTTTTTTTTCGAAGTTCTAGTTTCACTTCTTCATTTACATGTTTGGGCTTTTTTTCAAATAATAATATCATTTTATTTCTTATCTTATCTTTTTCAGCCTCTGATGCTATTTTAAATGATATGATCAGCAAGCTACAAATATTAAATGTGGCGCTTGTTCATCAAATGCCGTATATCACAGGCGGCCATGGATTTGGATCAAATGTTGAAAAAGTGAGTAGGTCTGTATATCAATGGAACTGAGGTCGAATGGTAAAGTGCTTGGCAGCTGAATCAAAATATTCCCATTTCCTGTGTCCAGCAAACTCCAATAAAAACTTGACAAGGAAATGGTCATTGTGCTGACTACACGAAACCCTTTCAAAACCTTTGTCTCAGAAACGTGTAAACTCTCGTTAAATTTCTATCTAGACCATTAGCCACTTAGAAGGAGAACAGCTTCTATTATCATTTTTTTTTTGGGTTAAATTCAAAAGAAACTACATTGGATTGCAAAATGTTACGCAAGTAGCCTGTTCAAATATTGAATGCTTGAAACACATGAAATTGTAACTTTCAATAAGGGTTTTCAAAACACTTTGTCTCGAGGGACACATGAATGATTTTGTTGGGTTCATGTGGGCAGATGGTTCTCCATAAAATTTATGGATTTAATGCTGCTTTCCACTTGAATACGTTTTGTCATACCAAAATTGGACGTATCAAAACTGTCTTACAAATAATAAATGAAATTTAAAAAAAAGAGAGTATGTAAACAAAGTATAAAAAAAATACTAAACAAAAATTATATATATATATATATATATATATATATATATATATATATATATATATATATATATATATATATATATATATATATATATATATATATATATATATGGGGAAGAACCGCACAATTGCTGCCACATAACATCAATATTGCAATATTTATCTCTCTTTTCTACATAAAAGAAAATTAATTAATTAATTAACACTTATTTATACATTTACTTGTACATTTTTTGTTTGATCATGTGTTGCCATCGGCAATGAATAATTGCGCTAAGTTTCAACTCGATCCGAGAATGGGAAGTGGAAGAAATAACGTGTCAAAAATTTGTACCAGACAGACAGACAGTGAGTTGATGTATGCTTTATAGAAATTCACAGAAAGTGTTATAACGTTTATATAAAATATGAAATTCCTAGTCTTTCGATTCTTTTCATATTGATCACTGCACAAGTTTAACAACGACATCAATTAATTAAACGAAGAAATTGGGTTTCTTTTATAAAGTTTAAATAGTTCAAATTACAGAGTGAAACATTGATATAATTTAAAAAAAAAATATTTGTAATATATCACTTTGTCTGCATTTGGAAGAGAAAATATGTAGGTCAGAGCTTGGTCTACGTAGACACGTGAACTGTTTCACTGTTCCTTAATTAATTTTCCAACTCGCAAAAAAAGCCTTCCCTACACCTGTCAACAAAAGTACATTGCTGTATATAATTCTATGTTATTTCGAGAGCTGTATAATATTCTCTGTTATTTCGAGAGTTGTATAATATTCTATGTTATTTCAAGAGCTGTATAGTATTCTATGTTATTTCAAGAGCTGTATAATATTCTATGTTATTTCAAGAGCTGTATAATAATCTATATTATTTCAAGAGCTGTATAATATTCCATTTTATTTCAAGAGCCGTATAGTATTCCATGTTATTTCAAGAGCTGTATAATATTCTATGTTATTTCGAGACGAAGCTATCCCTACAATCGACTTTTCCTTTCAGATTTACTTTGGTGCTTTCCATGCCAAGTTCTATATAGCCTTCAATATTTTGGGTTTCATCTGTGTCACAGGTATGTCTTACATGTTTAAGAAAACTTTACTTGACCAGGTCAATGGGTTAGCCTGGTATGGACGCTATCTGGCTGAAGATTACTTCCTTACAACAGCTCTACACGAAAGGTAGGAAACATACCTAGATCTAGGTAGGATAGTTATTTAGTTGCGAGCACGCCGGGCGATGTATCTGAACTCGATAGGCCTAAGTAGCAAATATATTACATTTTTTATAGCTTCTTATTGTAAAGGTTATTATTATTATTACTAATAGCCTATTATTGGACTATTATAATTATAAGTAACTAAAATAATAAAATACAACAGACTCTGCAGGACCAAAGTAAAATAGTAGATGTTTGGGTCACAAGGCCTTCATCAGCTACAAATAAATGAAAAAGACTATAAAATAAACACGAAATTATCTTTTCCTCTAGTCTTATCAGACTGATGTTGTCGGCTATCGCCTTGAGTGAATAAGAAAATTCATTGAAGTGCCCTTAAGTGTCCACTGATGAATTTTCTAGTGATGTGACAGGTCTCCATTATTATTATTATTATTATTATTATTGTTACTATTGTCATCATTATCTCATTAAAAATAGATAATATAATTGATTTTTAAAAAAGATTGACGTTTCAAAAATGATTTTATGATTTCAGGGGTCGCCTAGTAATGTCAGCGTACCCAGCCAAACAAAATGTAGGACAGACTACTCTGAGAGGTTTCGCTGATAGACAAATCAGGTAATGAAAGAACACATTGAAGGAATGCCACACTGACAATCTTTCCACTTTGAATCTATTTTCTACTTTCATTCTTGTGTTAATGATATCGAGACATTTAAATGAGGAAGCAGATCGATTTGTAACGGTGCTCTAAATAGTTGCAAGCAATTAGAAATGTAGCATTTTTGCTAAGTCTTAATTAATGGAATAAATAGAACCCAAACCCAGATGGACGATGCATAATATATTCACAATAAAACTCATTTGAGACAATGTACTGGTGCAAGAAAGGTCCTTTTGAATCGATTTATCTCCTAAATAGATTACAGCTACATTTCTGATCATGACATTAGTTGATAAAATACTGAAAAAGAATAAATGCGTAAATTTTAGCCAAATATTAAACTATTTCACTACTCAGAAGCGATATGTGAGGCAGTCAAATTGGTTGGTAACTCTAGACCCCATTTTTGAAAGAACTCCGGGATCTGAGGTGGTTATTATGACTTTATCAATTTAAATGTAAAAGTGCCCTATAAAATCCTTAATGAAACTAATTCCGTTGAGCTAGTCTTCTGTGCAGTAATCACCCCTAGGTCTTAAAAACAAAAAAAAAAGGACGTCAGTGTTTCATAGTTCTTTAATACATTCTCTATGTCAGACATGCTCATTCTGTGTTTTCCAAAGATTAAAGGCCCCTCGAGGAATGTAGGTCATAAGAGACACATCAGTGGCGTAGCTAGGGTGGGGTGACGGGGTTCCAAATAATAAAATCCTACTGGGGTCCCCAAATAAGTGTCTGAAATTTGTTTTACATTAAATATTACACCAATATCTCATGTCATGATGTCGAACGCAGGAGCCCTTAAAGATGTTAAGCCCCCCCCCGGGGCCCCTAAATGCCTAGTTATGCCACTGGGACACATTGTCTCTATTATATGAAACACAAAATAGCTGACGCATTCCTCATTTGTCAAATACTTAGTGTTAGAATCTTTTTTTCTGAATTCATTGGCCTCCTTCAGTCGTAGAACGACTATGGTTCATCTCGAACACTTTTTCATATGGCTGTGGAGCCCTATTTTGGAGAGACACTCCTGTCCACATATTGCAGGTAAAGGTGGCTTTCGCTTTGGTGGAAGAGGAGCTAGCAAGAGTGAAAACTAAACTAAACTCAACTCAACTCATTTTCTGAATTAGACGGAAATCATTTTTCTTTATTTTGCAGGTGGTCAAAGCTACGTCTGAACATGATGCCTTTGGTGGAAGTTTTAGAATCTTTTAGTTATTGCTCTCATCTTGGCATCATTTCGGCCTTGACCTTGCATCATTTCTTAGCCATCAATCCCTACAATTTCTTCCTAGCGCATGTTTTGTTGTGGATAATACTGGATTACATAATTCTTTCTTACATTGAGGTAAGTTGAGTGTGTTGGTGGATATTACTGGATTACATAATTCTTTCTTACATTGTGGTAAGTTGAGTGTGTGTTTGTGGATATTACTGGATTGCATTATTTTTTTAACGTTGAGGTAATTTAGTATGTTTGTGACTAATATTGGATTGCGTACTTCTTTTCTATGTTGAGCTTGACTATGTGTATGTATGTGTATTTAAAATATTGTCAATGTCTACAATGCCCCTTACTTGATTTAATAACACAGTCAAGTCCTGCACAAATGTATTAATTATAATAAGTAATTAATTTATATTCATTAGACAACATTAACTATCTTCTACGATATATGCAATCTCCCTCTTTCTATTTCAACTATCCAACAAAAAAACCCCACATTACACACACACACACAAACACACGCACGCACACACTACACACACAAAAACACACGCAAGCACGCACGCTCGTACGCACCCACGCACCCACGAACGCGCGCGCGCTTATAATAATAATTTTTATGCGTTGTAAAAAAACAATATTTTAAAAGCGTCAATTAAAAAAAAGTTTAGTTCGGTCTATAAGTCAATCTACAAATATTTATTTTTCATCTAATATTTCTTTTCACGATGTAAACGAAAAACTGATATACAGGGAAATATAACAGTTCAAAAATTGATTCATTTTCAGTTTGTCACTGATTAGCCTATCTATAAGCCTATTAACTTACTGGCTGTCTGTAAGGGAGCTTAGGGCCTATTAACTTACTGGCTGTCTGTAAGGGAGCTTAGGGCCTATTAACTTACTGGCTGTCTGTAAGAGAACTTAGGGGCCTATTAGCTTACTGGCTGTCAATAAGGGAACTTAGGGCCTACTAACTTACTGTCTGTTAGTAAGGGAACTTAGGGCCTACAAACTTACTGGCTGTCTATAGGGGAACTTAGGGCCTACTAGCTTACTGGCTGTCAATAAGGGAACTTAGGGCCTACAAACTAACTGGCTGTAAGGGAACTTAGGGCCTACTGACTTACTGCAAGTTACTGGCTGTCAATAAGGAAACCTAGAGACTACATTCTACAAACTTACTGGCTGTCAGTAAGGAAACTTTAGGCCTACTAGCTTACTGGCTGTCAGTAAGGTAACCTAGCATCTAGAAACCTATTGGCTGAAAATAAGGGAACTTACTGGCTTTATTCAATTTAAATAGTGAGCGAAGCTATAAAAGAACAGTGATGAGGCAATAGTTGTCACGATGTGTTTAACAGTAAGTGGAAATAAATCAAGAAATGAGGTTTGAATGACTTTCAGTTTGAGGATTCCTTTCTCATTGTTGTTTTTGTCATCTCCATCTTTCCATCGCCTTAACTTTCAGCGGGGGTTTTATTTAGTTCATATCGTATTTTAAAATATAATTTAAACCAAGTAGTAAAAAGTTTGATTAAGTACGATGTCTAAGTAACACATTAAAATATTGTGTTTTCAGAATGAACTATTGCTGTTGTCTAAATTTGAGTTTCTGAAATGCTGGCTAGTTAGAGAACTCTCGGCAACTTATATCCTTGTTGTCGCCCTTCTCAACCCCCACATCATAAAGTGGCATCATAGAACATTTCGAGTTCACCTTGGTGGACTGACAGAGCACGTTAAAGATGTGTAGTGACAGAGCAAGCTATAGATGTGTAGAGCAAGAGCAAGTTATAGATGTGTAGTGACAGAGCAAGTTATAGATGTGTACTGACAGAGCAAGTTATAGATGTGTACTGACAGAGCAAGTTAAAGATGTGTAGTGACAGAGCAAGTTATAGATGTGTAGTGACAGAGCAAGTTATAGGTGTGTACTGACATAGCAAGTTAAAGATGTGTAGTGACAGGGCACATAAAAAATGTGTAGTGACAGAGCAAGGTAAAGATGTGTAGTGACAGGGCACGTTAAAGATGTGTAGTAACAAAGCAAGTTATATATGTGTAGTAACAGAGCAAGTTATAGATGTGTACTGACAGAACAAGTTATAAATGTGTAGTAACAGAGCAAGTTATAGATGTGTAGTGACAGGGCACGTTATAGGTGTGTACTGACAGAGCAAGTTATAGATGTGTAGTAACAGAGCAAGTTATAGATGTGTAATGACAGGGCAAGTTAAGGAAGTGTAGTGACAGAGCAGGTTAAAGATGTGTAATGACAGGGCAAGTTAAGGAAGTGTAGTGACAGAGCAAGTTAAGGAAGTGTAGTGACACAGCAAGTTAAGGATGTGTAGTGACAGAGCAAGTTAAGGATGTGTAGTGACAGAGCAAGTTAAGGATGTGTAGTGACAGAGCAAGTTAAGGATGTGTAGTGACAGAGTAAGTTATAGATGTGTACTGACAGAACAAGTTATAAATGTGTAGTGACAGAGCAAGTTATAGATGTGTAGTGACAGGGCACGTTATAGGTGTGTACTGACAGAGCAAGTTATAGATGTGTAGTAACAGAGCAAGTTATAGATGTGTAATGACAGGGCAAGTTAAGGAAGTGTAGTGACAGAGCAGGTTAAAGATGTGTAATGACAGGGCAAGTTAAGGAAGTGTAGTGACAGAGCAAGTTAAGGAAGTGTAGTGACAGAGCAAGTTAAGGATGTGTAGTGACAGAGCAAGCTAAGGATGTTTAGTGACAGAGCAAGTTAAGGATGTGTAGTGACAGAGCAAGTTAAGGATGTGTAGTGACAGAGCAAGTTAAGGATGTGTAGTGACAGAGCAAGTTAAGGATGTGTAGTGACAGAGCAAGTTATAGATGTGTACTGACAGAACAAGTTATAAATGTGTAGTGACAGAGCAAGTTATAGATGTGTAGTGACAGGGCACGTTATAGGTGTGTACTAACAGAGCAAGTTATAGATGTGTAGTAACAGAGCAAGTTATAGATGTGTAATGACAGGGCAAGTTAAGGAAGTGTAGTGACAGAGCAGGTTAAAGATGTGTAATGACAGGGCAAGTTAAGGAAGTGTAGTGACAGAGCAAGTTAAGGAAGTGTAGTGACACAGCAAGTTAAGGATGTGTAGTGACAGAGCAAGTTAAGGATGTGTAGTGACAGAGCAAGTTAAGGATGTGTAGTGACAGAGCAAGCTAAGGATGTGTAGTGACAGAGCAAGTTAAGGATGTGTAGTGACAGAGCAAGTTAAGGATGTTTAGTGACAGAGCAAGTTAAGGATGTGTAGTGACAGAGCAAGTTAAGGATGTGTAGTGACAGAGCAAGTTAAGGATGTGTAGTGACAGAGCAAGTTAAGGATGCGTAGTGACAGAGCAAGTTAAGGATGTGTAGTGACAGAGCAAGTTAAGGATGTTTAGTGACAGAGCAAGTTAAGGATGTGTAGTGACAGAGCAAGTTAAGACATGTTTATATATATATATATTTTGTTTCATCAAATTCTTCAGATAACCTTCCATGTACATTATTGTTCCAATTTCAATAAAGAAAATTCAACTTGGTTTTTTAGTTTCAATCTCTCAAAGTGTTTACCATTTGTCATGTTAGCGACTTTCTATCAATATATCTTAATGCGGGACATGAAAGAAAGAAAATCAAGATAATTTCATTTGATTCAATGCATTTATTAGATTAAACAAAAGAAGAAATGCAATAATAATAAAATGTCATGCTGAAAATGTCAATAAAATGTCGGTTTTTATCACATGTTGAAAAAGTCAGTAAAAATGTCAGCCTTTATCACAAATGTCAGTAAAATGTCATTATATATTACACATTGACAAGAACGTCAAAAATAAGAGTTGAGTTTTCAAGTCATAACATAATGACAATAACAAATCCTATGTACACAGACACTGACATGTGACTGGCATACTTA